>CM057095.1:615000-1090000 GCA_029959045.1 Taenioides sp. WSHXM2023 | reverse complement strand
ATAAAATAATTTTATGTTACAGCCAAAAAAGCATTTATCATATAAAATTGTATAATGTAAAGTTGTAGTGTGAAGGGGCAGTTTTACAGCATATAAGAACTTTAAAGACAAACCGAGTTCACAATATTTTTACTAAATAAAACAAAATAAGTAAAGTTATTGATTATGTAATGTTTGTCTATTAAATATACACATTCAACATGTATAAATAAATGGTCCTCTTACAAACTGTTTTGATACAAAGTGGATTCAGCAACACTACATCGTTTACACGCTGATTTACTTCATTTGCCTTGCAAATCTTGTGTTGCATAATTACATTGATTATACAGACCTAATTTTATATAGAAATGATTTGTTATTAATGAGCGTTATCGTGCCAATCACCCCACATTAGTAATGCTTGTTTTCGTAATCTCTTGTGAATAACATTGATTTGACAAATAAATGAAACAAGCATAGTTATTTGTAATTTTGCATCACTAATAAAACATTTTTTGTTTTAGACAAAATGAAAAACATTGTAAAAATATAATTATTGGGATTATATACGTAAGGAATCATGAAAAATTATGAGCAATGTACAAAGTCTGTGATTCAACAAATGTGATATACTTGATATATTAAATATATTATAAAATTGGGTACATGGCATAACTGGCGATGCCGCAGGTGTTTTTGCCATTACGTAGCATCCTCATGTAGCCTCCTTCTCCCCAGCCTGTGCCCCAACTACGGCCATCAAAACACATGTATCAATGAAGCACATTAAGACCCTGTTATAAATGATCACTGGACACAGACCTGTTTTTGATGATCCAGTAGTCCTCTTCTCCCTCAGAGCCATAGCCCACCAGCAGCACAGCATGGCTCAGGTTACTGGGGTTACAGCTCGGCTCATCATAGATCCCTGTGACACACAAATACCACTGCACTAGTTTAGTTCCATCTGCCTCCTGGGGAAGTATAATAAATGCCAAAAACACATTCTAGACCCAACATCCAGTGGTGAGAAAATACTAAAGTAAGAGCTTTACTTGAACTATCTAGATGTACAGTATTATATCAAATCTGATTACACTGTAGTAAGATGAGGCAGTAACTCTGACTGATCACACATTACATACTGCTGTGTTCTTGGACAAATCATTGCCTAGTAACTAGTGGGACTGATGGCAAAAACCCCTGGAGTATGAATATAATATTAAATTTAAGTAAACCTACATATTCTTGCCAAAAAAAATGTGCATATGCTCAAATGTTTGATAACATATGTTCATTGAAACATGAATACTCAAGATGTTGGGTACATGTGTTTGTGTTAATGTACCTGAGCTGTAGAAAAGGAAGCTGGCATGGTATGCATCAATGGCCACAGTGATTGGTCCAATGGTCGCCACAGCATCAGCCAGTGCCTGCTCGTCTCCTTTTGGGATGAACCTGTAGTCTTTAATGTGGGCCACTGCCAGTCTGCTGTCATAGTAACAGGGCTGCGTGTCCTATTCACAAACATACACAGGCTTATCCACTGATATATGCCGATGTACTCTTCAAGCACATGTCTAATACACAGTCCCATATACATCATCATACTGTGTAGGTATGAGAAACAGTGTTAACTTCAACTATTTGAACTCAGCTGCTCATCCTGGTCTAGAAAATCCCTCAGTGAGCTTTTGGGGTGGGGATAAGTTTGTAGTAAGATCTATGTCTGGCAATAAGCCTAGATCTTCTAAGTGACTTTTCAGGAACAGCCGTAAAAGTACTACATGCCTGCAGATTTGTAGATGCCCTCAAATCCCTTTATTACCCCATTTCCCCTCTTGTAAAATAGGGAACTTGAAAAATTGATATTGGGCTACAAGAGATAAACAGCACTGCGCTTTTCCCACGGTAATAAAGTTTCACCTGATCATCAGAGGTGGGTAGAAAAGCCAAAAATTGTACTCAATAACTAAGAGCACTGTAATTTCAAAACAATATTACAAAGAAGTACAAAGAAATGGTCCAAGAAAGAGTAAAAAAGTAAAAAAGTTTAAAAAAAACACTACTCAAGTAAGACTGATTGTAAGAGTAACTGTCTGGTAATAATATCGGAATAATATTTCAAGTTAATGAAATTTGAAGGTTAAAACATTAAATATCACACAAAATCTGATCATGTCTGATCATCAGGGCGACAGTAGTTCAGCTGGTAGAGCATTTGTCCACTGATCTGAAGCTTCAAATCCTGTTCTCAACAGGTTGGTGGTGCTATTCCCCTCCCACAAATGAATGCTGTCGTTGTGTCCTTGGGCAAGACACTTAGCCCCAGTGTCTGCGTACACTGGTGTATGAATATGTGTGTGAATGGGTGGGTGGTTCTTTGATGTAAAGCGCTTGCCTTGAAGGTGGAAAAGCACTATATAAAAATATGACCCATTAACCATCATGTCAAAGAGAGGTCGCAGATTCATTTAAAACTGTCAGCATAAAGCCTTGTAAACTTACTCCCAGTGGGAAGAGTAACGCCATTTTTTACTCAAGTATGTTACACGGTCAAATATATTAGTCATTAGAAGTAAAAGTACAGTGTTTGGAAACTACTCTGAGAAGTAAAATTTTTTCAAAAAGTTTAGTAGTTGTCCTACCACTGATGTGTATGGGTAGGTGCTTGTCGACATGAGCCCATTGCTGATCACGTAGTCGTATGCATTTGCCATCCACGCTCCATTGCACCCATATGTCCCATACGATTTGGAGCAGTCAACTAAGTTCTGCTCGCTCAGGGACACAAGCTGGCCAGTCTGCTTGTATAGCTGCCCCTCTATCGCTCCAGTGGTGCTGAATGCCCAACAGGAGCCGCAGTAGCCCTGTCAAAATGATTTAAGACAGTTTAAAGAGGTTCTGGACTCAAGCCGTTTTAGCGGGCCAAAAACTTACCTGGTCCTTGACTTCTGTGACATAACCTGCGTTCCTGTAGTCTATGTAATAGGGGTCTAACTGGCGAGCATTGGACCTCAGCTTGCGTGCCGAGACTGTTTTGCCTCTCTTCACAAACTGAGCATCTATCATGGCACCTTGAAGGACTTGGTATTCCTGTCTCGTCTGAATAATAAGATTTCAGAGTAATTAATTTTCTAACTTTGATTGATGATTGATGATGCAATATCTGTGTTTCGGTGGGGAGTAAACAAACACTTAACCAGATCTCCGTATTTATTCATAGCCATGGTGAACCCTCTCAAGCCCATAAGAAACCCCTCATTATTGTCTTCAATCAGCTGTTTGTTCCCCTCCCAGATGGCCCTCCTCTGGATGTCGTCCTACAATGACAGAAACATCAACGACAGTTGAGAGTTCAGAGCATTCATTGTTAGAATAGGGATGCAACATAACAATGGCATGTATTAACTATTTTGATACGCCAAATTATCAAGATCTAGACATAGTTAAACTTATTTATAAAATAGTACATGGTTCTGCACAGTGGTGAAAACAAGAATCAATAAAGAGACCATGCATACTCTTGTAGAAGGCAGGTAAGGACGTGAGTGCTTCCCTGGGTCAGAAAACACCAGGTACTCTTCAAGAACGTGCACATTTACTGAGAGAGAGCCAAAATGTGCCTTAAACAAGTACTATTGATAGGCAGAAGAATCTGAAGCACGCTGACCAGTTGTATAAAAGTCCTTTATTACAAAAATGGGACACCTATGCGTTTCAACCCAGTGGGTCTTCTTCAGGGCATTACAATGCTCTCTCTCAGTAAAGGAGCCTGCAGTTCTAAATCCGGTTAGTTGATGGATGGCTATAGTACACATTGTAAAAAATTATGTATATTGAGCTGTTCTTTATTAGTGTTTCAATTTAGCATTAGGACTTGAACCTAAACAAAACTAGTCTAAAGCCAGGACTAAATCAACTCTAAAACAGACAATGAAATTAGTGTTAAGAGTCAAACCCTCTCATCATAGTTAATGTCGTGGGTGGATTTCCACAAGTCCCACTCAGACACAGGCAGTTCCTCTGAGTCCAGGGAGGCCACACAAGGCAGGGCACACAGCAGCAGAGAAAAGAACAGCAGCAGCACGACCTGCAGAGCTACCATACATAGATACAGAAAACTGCTCAGTACTACCAGTACTACAATGTACTATCAAGCACTGTAATAAGGCTTTAAGATAAGAATGTGAAACCACTGCTTAATCACTCATTAACGACTGAGGACTCATTGGCCACAAGCAGCCCTGATTCTAGCTATTCTTGTCATTTGGAAAAATATTGATGGGCAAAATAAAGTTACATTAGGAAGTGTAGGTTTCATCTCATTCGTGATTACTGAAATTCACAAGATGCTCTAAATTAATTTCTCAAAGGCAAATACTGCATAAAAGCGTTAACAGCATATAGTAACATAGTAGGGCATAGTAAGGCATAACTCGCTCATATCACTCATACTGGATGAACTCACCTGTATGGTTGTGAATATCCTCTGTCCCCATGTCTGTTTTGCTCTGCTCTTTTCCTCACCTTCACTCTCCATCCCCCTTATATAGCCTTGCAGTAAACATATGTTTTGACTGGACTTTGGTTTGAATCCCTAAATCAACACCTGAAGATCTTATTAGTCAACCAAAATAGGACACATCCCTTCAAGTTCACAGTAACACCTCTATTATCATTTGGACAGAGCAGCAATATTGTGAATCCTTCAAATGGCAGGCTATAATTAGCCATAACACCTGACACACGACTTTCCAACAACATTCACAGCATAGACAGGGCATGTGTAATGAGTTAAATGTACTAGGCTGAGTTACATTTTACTTCTGAAGTTGTTTATCTCAAATATAGGTTTTCTGTTTTTGAGTAGTATAATTTTAAGTGACTTCCCAACAGCTGTACAACAAATTGTAATTGCACAGTCCATCCATCCATCTCACTCGTGAACAAGACCCAGAGATACTTGAACTCCTCCACTTGAGGCAGGGACTCTCCACCCACCTGGAGAGGGCAAGCCACCTTTTTCCGGTCGAGAACCATGGCCTCAGATTTAGAGGAGCTGATCCTCATCCCAGCCGCTTCACACTCGGCTGCAAACCTCCCCAGTGCACATTGGGAGATCCTGTGGTCCCCAAACCAGATACCCTCCAGCCCTTGACTACGCCTAGAAATTCTGTCCAATACAATGAACAGAACCAGTGACAAAGGGCAGCCCTGGCGAAGTCCAACATGCACCGGAAACAGGTCCAACTTACTGCCGGCAATGCGAACACAGCTCCTGCTCCAGTCATACAGGGACCGGACAACCCTTAGCAATGAGCCCCGGACCCCATACTCCCAGAGCACTCCCCACAGGACTCCATGAGGGACACAGTCGAATGCCTTCTCCAGATACACAAAGCACATGTGGAATGGTTGGGCAAACTCCCATGAACCCTCGAGCACCCGATGGAGAGTATAGAGCTGGTCCAGAGTTCCGCGGGTGGGACGAAAACCACACTGCTCCTCCTGAATTCGAGGTTCGACTATCGGTCGGATTCTCCTCTCCAGTCCCCTGGAATTGACCTTACCAGGCAGGCTGAGGAGTGTGATTCCCCGTGTAGCTGGAACACACCCTCCGGACCCCCTTCTAAAACAGAGGGACCACCACCCCGGTCTGCCAGTACTGTCCCTGACCACCATGCGATGTTGCAGAGACATGTCAGCCAAGACAGCCCCACAACATCCAGAGACTTAAGATAGTCAGGACAAATCTCATCCATCCCCGGAGCCTTGCCACCGAGGAGCTTGCCAACCACCTCAGTGACTTCAGCCAGGGTGATGGACGAGTCCGCCTCTGAGTCCCCAGCCTCTGCTTCCTCCTCAGAAGACATGACGGTGGGATTGAGGAGATCCTCAAAGTATTCCTTCTATCGCCCAACGACATCCCCAGTCGAGGTCAACAGCTCTCCACCCGCACTGTAAACAGTGTTGGTGAAGCACTGCTTCCCCCTACTGAGGCATCGAATGGTTTGCCAGAATTTCTTTGAGGCCGTCCAATAGTCCTCCTCTGTGGCCTCTCCGAACTCCTCCCAACCCTGAGTTTTTACCTCTGCGACCACACGGGCTGCAGCATGCTTGGCCCGCCAGTACCTGTCAGCTGCCTAAGGAGTCGCACGAGCCAACAAGGCCTAATAAGACTCCTTCTTCAGCCTGACGGCATCCCTTACTTCCGGTGTCCAACACCAGGTTCGGGGATTGCCGCCACGACCAGCACCACAGACCTTACGACCACAGCTATCAGCGGCTGCTTCAACAATAGAGTCCGAGAACGAAGCCACTCGGACTCCATGTCCCCAGCCTCCCCCGGAATCTGGGAGAAGCTCTCCCAGAGGTGTGAGGTGAAGGTCCCCCCTGACAGAGGGCTCTGCCAGATGTTCCCAACAGACCTTCACTATACACTTGGGTCTGCCAGGTCTTTCCGGCTTCCTCCTCCGCCAGCGGACCCAACTCACAACCAGGTGGTGATTGGTTGACAGCTCTGCCCCTCTCTTCACCCGAGTGTCCAGGACACGTGGCCGAAGGTCAGATGACATGACAACAAGTCGATCATTTACCTCCGGCCTAGGGTGTCCTGGTGCCACGTGCATTGATGGACACCCTTGTGCCTGAACATGGTGTTCATTATAGACAAACTGTGGCTAGCACAGAAGTCCAATAACAGGACACCACTCGGGTTCAGATCAGGAAGGCTGTTCCTCCCAATCACCCCTCTCCAGGTGTCACTGTCGTTGAAGTCCCCCAGTAGAACAACGGAGTCCCTGGTCAGTGCACTGTCCAGTACTGCACTGCGAGGCCGACTATATCTAGTCGGTAATGCTCAACCTCCTGCACAAGCTTGGGCTCCTTCCCCCCCAGCGAGGTGACATTCCATGTCCACAGAGCTAGTCTCCATGTTCAGAGATCCAATTGTTGAGGCTCCTGCCTTCAACTGCCACCTAGATCTCCCTGCACCAGCCCCTTATGGAGCCTCCTGTGGGTGGTGGGTCCACGGGAGGACTGCCTGGCCACCAGACACTCGCTGTCGAGCACCCACCCCAGACCTGGCTCCAGGGTTGGGCCCTGGTAACTGCAATCTGGGCAACGTAACTGGCCTTGCTGTGTTTCTCATCATAGGGGCTTCTGAACCACTCTTAGTCTGACCCATCCCCCAGGTTTGCCTTGGGTGACCCTACCAGGGGCATGAAGCCTCCGACAACATAGCTCCCGGGATCATTAGGGCACTCAAACCCTTCCACCACGTTAAGGTGGTGGTTCAAGGAGGAGAAATTGCACAGTAATATATTTTATTTTGAAGTAGGCTAGTTACAGTGCATGTATCTTTGTTAAATGTGAGAGAAAAAGATGATGAGCTGCATTTTATTTGCTCAGGGTATGCCACAACTGTCTCAATGCCACATTAAACATTAAGCATTTATTCAGTATTTTCAGTTATTCAATAAACATTTTTTATTATCTATGAATGAAAAAACACGGAGAGACTTAGGAGTGAGTGCACACGAGCTTTAAATATGGATATGGTTTCTGTATTAGTTAATGGTACCCACATATAACACTGACAGGATATGGAAACTTTTCACACAATATGATTTCATCTTAATCAACTAAAAAACAATTTACCCTAAAATATAATGCACCTTACCGGCACATGGCCTGAAATGACACTGTGCGTGTATAGCAGCTCCCCCTAGCGGCTTGTGCTCTCCACTGTCACTGCAGATGAGCTCACTGTCTGTGCTGCGCTGTTATGTCCGCGCCGCCAACACCCAAACACAGTGCGGCAAAACAGGCATCGTCTCCATAATGAACGACTGCGCTACGACCAGAGCCATGAGTCACGAATGAGGTGCACAGGATCATGTCTTTTAAGGTAAATTTAACGTCACTCTCTGACATATGTAAGCTGCAAGGCCCAATGCAAACACACATCACTTGCTCATTAGTGCGTTCAGACATTCGCTGGTTTAATTTAATAACGTGGTGCAATGAAAAGAGAATAACCCAAAGGAAACAGATAGGATCATATGGTTTTGTGGTGTTTTTTTTCTGTGACGAGAAGCATTAAACGTGGTATTATAGTGTGCTTGCTTGTGCATGCATGTTTGCCTGCACACAAACAGCTGTAGTTCAGTGTTTTGGTTTGCTGCTTCCTTATCCAATCGAATCAACCCGTTATACCCTATCCCACTGTAATGAATGAGTACACGGGAATACTCCAGAAAGACCATAAGCAATTCTCTTTCCTTGCCCCCATAGTGCTACTACACTACACTTTTTTTTTTTTTTTTTTTTTTTTGTAAAATATTACCGCTTTTCACCTTTTCTCAAAAACTAGTTATATGGACAGTGTTCTGCAGTGTTTGCATTTAAACATCATGAGAATTGCCTGATTTCAAATAGTTATCTTTTTAATTTTATTCTGTATATGAGTGATGTTGAGTGAATTATTCAAGGCATATTAGTCTACTGTTCAGTATCAAAGATGTTTGTAATGGACAATATATTGATTTATTTTAATAGCATCTGTAAGTGTTGTGTTATGTTGCATTTCCTTCTATTGTTCTCTTTTTTTTTTTTTTTTAAATAAAATAAATTAGTTGGATATATTGTATATTATGAGGTTAGAAAATATTAAAATAAGAGTCAGATTTGTAGTGGTGACCGTAATAATTTTATAATGCATTTATATATATTATCCAATAATCAAATAATGAAACAACCACTGCAGAACAACCACTAAACCTGTAAAACTGTAGTTTTTAATTTAGATTTGAGTGTCATTATATTTCATATGAAATCCTAAGGTACGTCATATGTGGTCATCTTAACGTGATGAATGTGGTTATATAGGTGTAACCATTATAGCCAAAATAACCCTGTGCTCCATTGTTTTCTCTCAGCTCATGTGTCTAATACTATAATAATGGTGGTTTGAGGTCAGTGAGTGTTGTGTGTATTTATTACAGAAGGAAACTCCCCTGGCTAATGCAGTGTTTTGGGCGGCGCGAAAGGGGAACCTGGCTCTGCTTCAGCTGCTCCTGAACTCTGGACGAGTGGATGCTGACTGTAGAGACACGGTACGAACACTGTGACCCCAAAATCTTGACCCACTTATTTGTGTCCATAAGAATGCACAACAAGAGAAGTATATGTTGTGCCTATGACTTTCATTTTACACCTAGTAGTACTTTATATTGTCTTTAAGATGTAATTACAACTATAGACTTCTTCAGAGAGTTTACACTTCACTGTGATTGGTTAAATCCACCTGCCACTCAACTCAGAGCATGTTAGAGGCTGACCAATAGGAGGAGTGGGCAGGGGAAATTAGATGGCATGTATCTGTGTTTGAGAACAGAGCTACATTTAACAGATCAGGGGTCTCATTTATAAAACTTTATGTGGATTTTTTTAAATTAAGTTTATGTAGGTACAAAACACAAACTTTCAAAAACATCCTCAAACCTTTTTTTTTACAAAACCTTTCCTCTCTCTAAGCACAGATTGCTTTTGGCTCATCTTCTGAAAACCCCCACTTCCATGTTAACCTGTCTTTTTATAAATCAGTCACTTATGTAACATTTTTGTATATATGCACACTTTACAAATGAACCAGGTCAGATCACAGTTTGATATTGTATTGTCATCATATCGCTCGAGTTATGTAATTAATGAAACTGGCTTATTGTGGTAAAATGAATGCCATCTCTATCAAAGGGCATCTGTATAATTGCGTGTGTTTTTCTTCTCAGTATGGGACCACTGCTCTGATGGTGGCCTCCTACAGCGGACATCATGACTGTGTGAAGGAGCTGATCATGCAAGGAGCCGACATCAACTATCAGAGAGAGGTACAATCACACTAAACTACAAAAAAAGGAATAGAACCATTACCCAATTTTCTTTCACCTTTTGGGAGATGAGTTGAAAGATTTACTGTGGCATTCCTGCTTTGCCAGTGATACAACCAGATCGATACTTTATTTCTGAAGTGCCTTTTAGCCAGGACATCAGCTTCCTTGTTTCCCAACAGAGATACATTAACCCTGATCACCTTTCTTAAACTATGGACCTGCTCTCTGTGGTATTTCAGAGTAAACTTCTCAAGGCAGGTGTAAAGGAACAAGTAAATATCCGTTTCTATTGTGTCCCTGATCAGACAGGTTCGACAGCTCTGTTCTTTGCGGCGCAGCAGGGACACCATGACGTGTGCAAGCTGCTCTTTGAGTTCGGAGCCTCCACTGACTGCCAGACAAAGGTATGCTGCTGCGGGCACAATGGCGCTGGCTGGAGGTTGTATATAATACTGATATAATAGTGGGCTTATGGGACAAAAATGCTCTCATCTAAACATATCCAGGGCTGTGAGTGAGTCAGAGGCTCAGCAGCTTCTGAGGGTTAGAAATGAAAAAATGATTTATTGAATATTTAGACACATGTTTGATAAGATCATTGTGAATTCCTGTGATGCCAAAAATAGATTGGTTTATTTTGCAAAGGCAATATAACAGAAAACAGTTATGGTCACACACCAGTCTACAGCTGGATGGATGGGTCATCAGAAATCTTACTATTTATTAAAGAGGCATGATTAAAAATGAGCAAATATTTTTATCAAGCTATAAAATGTCTCATTTTGATAATGTGCAAATTATCAAAATGTGATGATAATAATAATTGAATTGTGCCAATCATAAATTCAGCTTCCATAGCCAATCAGTGCAGACAGATTTTCAACACATGATATCTATTTACTGCCATAATAGAATGCCTTTTTTGTTTGGTTTATGTTTCTTTTGTGTAGGATGGAGGCACTGCTCTCACTGTTGCCTGTCAGTACGGACACTCCAACGTTGTGGACGTCCTGCTTAAGAATGGGGCCAGTGTTCATGATCAGCTGAGTGTAAGCCCCTCCACATCCCAACATCCCAAGCTCCTAATCTGCCTCGTCTCTGAGTCGGGACAACCCCAGATAACCCATCTCTTATCTGGGATGTGATCTTTAGTTCCCCCCGTGGCCTCAGCGGGGGTCCTGCCTTGTGTTTATGAGAGAACACAGAGGAAGGCATGACTGGCATTTTACCATATCAGCAATGGAAAACAGACCTGCCATTTTGCATTATTCACTTGTGTTGATTTGAATAGATCCATTATATAACAGTTATTCAAATGATTATGCGACTGTAGTGCAATGCCCAGGGACTCTTCTCCAGATCTTGGTAGTCAGGAGTGCATAGGTACTAATACACATTTAGTTACAGTGTGTTCAACACTATCACATTATCACAAATATTACACAGTATAATTCTGAAACTTTTTGTTTCAGGATGGAGCCACTTCCTTGTTTCTGGCCGCTCAGGAAGGTCATGTGACAGTCATCCGTCAGCTGTTGTCTTGTGGTGCCAAGGTGAACCAGAGCCGAGAGGTAAAGTATAGACATGTCCACGTTTGCATTTTCAATCATTATTTGCAGAGGACACCTTGTAGTTTTGGCTGCTGTCTGCTGTATTTCCACTCCATCGATCTATTGTGCTCATCAGGATGGCACTGCCCCCTTGTGGATGGCAGCTCAGATGGGGCACAGTGAAGTGGTGAAAGTGCTACTCTTGAGAGGTGCAGATCGGGACGCTGACAGACAGGTAAAATTTAAGGATTTAAACTCTAAACAAATTATGCACATGCAGAATAGGGGCCCCAAATCTAAACGTTGTAACATCATCTCAGGAGCACCAGCTTGGTTTAGAAGGGTTTTTAAAGTGTGTATTTATCATCCATTCTCTTTTTTAATTAACAGATTGTGGCATCTGTTATAGGTCTTATGAGTGAACTGTATTTTATCAGAATTTAGCAAATAGAGGCACGCAACCTGTATTTGCAGTGGGAATGCTGTTAATGTAGAAATTTAAAGTGGAATTTCAAATGGGATCTTTTTTCACCTTTTCAATGCATTAAAATATGTTTTGCACTTGTTCATATAAAGGATGGTACGACAGCGTTATTCAAAGCTGCTTTAAAGGGACATCACAGTGTTGTAGAGGAACTTCTCAAGTTTTCTCCTTCCTTTGGTCTCCTCAAGGTACAATTTTCAAACCTATTGTGATAATAGAATTGCATTGTATTTGTTATCTATAATTAGAACATATTCATTTTATTTATTTTTTCCAACAGAATGGTTATACAGTCCTCCATGCCGCTGTGTTGGGAGGTGATTTACGCACAGTTCAGTTGCTGCTTGGAGCTAATGCTGACCCGGCATTACCCAACAAGGTATAACTATTTCATCTAAAAATAATTGTAAAATGTATGCTTTCTTACTTAAAATGTATTTGTTTTATGTCTATTTCGCAGAATAATGAACTTCCAGCAGATCTCACTAAAAACGAAAGAATCCTTAGGCTCCTACATCCGAGTATCTGTAATGGGCCCAGTTGATGTTGAACTAACGACCTCTGAGCCGTGACGTGCACTAGTCTAAAAGATAATCACTTACTCATCATGGAGCCTGCTACTGACCATGGCCAAAGATGTACTAGTATACTGTTTCATATGAAAATAGAGTAACCTAAATGAATGTCTGCCAAATACAAGTGCATCTAAAAAATACAACTATTGTGGGGGAATGCATATGCTATTTTTTCATTTAACCCTGATAGATTAATGTATGTAATTAACCTTTTTTTTTTTTTTAACAAACTTAAGCCATCATTTAGTGTACTGTATATTTACTGATTTTTTTTAAATTAGTTTTTCCACAATATGTCATTTTTGAGATGCACTAGTACATCATCTCCTTCATGCTGTTGATCTAAGTATTTATTTTGTTTACCACAAGTGTTGTAATAAGTTGCACACTTTTATTTTGCTTTATTTTGTAATAAATGTAAATAAAACTGACAGCCAAAGCACAAGTGACACGTGCCCATGTGTTGATGTCCCATATTTCAAAGTACGTCACAAAAAATACCACAATAAGTAAATTAATCAAAACAACAAATTATAACATAAACAACCAATGAATAATTCTGCATTACACAAGTTATCAGTAAAATCTAGGCCTGTATTTTATAAGAACATGTCTTGCTTGTCTCTGGGGACACAGATGGGTCAAATGAATCATATTTCAAGTGAAAATCTTCCTTTGAATAAATGGCTGATGGGACCAGGCTGGACCCTGAACACCTGTCGAAGAGGACAGCCTGTCACGTGACCACCGCGGAAGTCACAACATTTTTCTCCAGTGCGGAAGAGACGCGCCTTCTCGAGTTTCTTTGTTTGGAAATGGAAATTAAATAGTAAAAGAAAAACGAAGCGGTTGCGTGTTTACCATTTTATTTAAGGCGAATCTGATTTCTTGATTTAATTGATTCTTGAAGCAACGCGCAATGGGAGGAGGCAATTTACAGGTGAGAAGCCCACAGCTACAGTAGTTAAAGTTGTTACGTAAGAAAGTTGTTATATAAAAATACTACTATTACTAACATATTTTAATAATTATCATCATCTTATAGACAAGTTAATACTGAAAGTCAGATAGAATTTTATTGTTGTGTCAGGTGGCTTACGTCATTGATGAAGCTTTACAGGGGAAGTTTCAACTGTTGCCATAGAAATTAACAATTGAAATGAATGCTTAAAAAGTCCCAAAAATGTTAACAAGAATAATTTTCCATACGCATACCATTTGCTTTATTTAGTTTAGCCTTTAATTAATCTTGGTGTCACCTGTAACTTACAAATGACTTTTATTTCAGTTTTTGATTCAATTTTTGTTTTTGTTTTTTGTATTTTTAATCTACATCAATAACTTACATGATTGTTTGATATTGTATGTCTTCATTAGAAAGCTATAGATCTTGCCAACAAAGCATCTGAAGAGGACAAGGCCAAAAACTATGAAGAGGCCCTCCGTTGCTATCAAGCTGCAATACAGTACTTCCTACATGTTATAAAATGTAAGAAATTCTTCTCCAGCTATATTAATACAGTTCTATTTGTCTGTGCTTTAAAGACCATTTGATTGCAGATGAAGCGCAGGGGGAGAGAGCCAAACAGAGCATTCGAGAGAAATGTGCAGAATACTTGGACAGAGCGGAGCAGCTGAAGCAGTACATAAAGCAGAAGGAGTCCACGCCTCCTGCCAAACCAGTCAAAGTGTCGGACAACAAGGGGTGGGAATGGTTCAGTTATACAACAAATAATATATTTTTGAAACAAGAGATGGTCAAGAATGTTTTGTCAGTTTTGTATTTAGTTCTGTAGTCCAGAGAAACAACTATGTGTAGACAAATGGAGTAAAACCAGTCACTTACCTGAAGCCATAAAAACATGAGAAAGTTTTATAAACATAACGAGTTTGGTATGTAGTTGGAACACTTTTGCACACACAGTTGGCTGTAGTTACCGTTTATGTACAATATATTAATCCGGGGTAGACAGTGTACCCTTGGTTCCAGCCCTTAGCCGTAATATCTTGCCATCTGTGACTGTTACATTTTATCATGTGCTCTGTTTTTGTCAGAAGTGAAAGTGATGATGAGGATTCTGAGAAAAAGAAGTTTAAGAATCAACTCTCAGGTAAATACTGTATTTTTTTTCCCATGTATTTTCCATGTTACCTGTTACTTAACAATGCATTTGCATTATAGGGGCCATTGTCATGGAAAAGCCCAACATTAAATGGAATGATGTGGCTGGACTAGAGGGAGCCAAAGAAGCTCTAAAGGAGGCTGTCATCTTACCAATCAAATTCCCACATCTGTTCACAGGTTCCAATAACAACACTTACTTTAAGTTTTTTTTTAATACAGTATGTATAATGTAAGTGAGGTTATTCTTGCTTATTTTGAAGGAAAGCGTACTCCGTGGAGGGGCATCCTTTTGTTTGGCCCTCCAGGGACAGGGAAGTCATATCTGGCTAAAGCAGTGGCCACAGAAGCCAATAACTCTACCTTCTTCTCCATCTCCTCGTCCGACCTGGTCTCCAAGTGGCTGGGAGAGAGTGAGAAGTAAGATGGTTCATTATAACAGGCTTTTAAATACTTATGACTTCATACTAATATTTTTTATCTTATCTTGACTCACACTAGGTTGGTGAAGAACCTGTTCTCTTTGGCTCGAGAAAACAAACCGTCTATAATCTTCATTGATGAGATTGACTCTTTGTGCGGCTCCAGGAGTGAGAACGAGAGTGAAGCCGCTCGAAGGATCAAGACTGAGTTTCTGGTCCAGATGCAGGGTACGACTTACACCCAGTTTACAACAGTGGTACTAAGTGAACAGAGGCCCATCCACCTCAGACAAAATACTATGACAGTCACTCAGAGATGCAATAAATAAAAGCACCAGCTTGTGTTCAGCTCCCTAGGGAAAGATTGTAGTGACCACTCCATTCCCTTAATTACACGTTACATTGTAGGCTAATATGCTAACACAAAGAAATATGAACAGTTTACGTACTAACAAGATTCTCCTCTCAGGTGTTGGAAACAATAATGAGGGAATCTTGGTTTTGGGAGCTACAAATATCCCTTGGACTCTGGACTCTGCCATCAGAAGAAGGTTTGTGCATTATTATAATAAATATGTCTTAAATAATTCAAACAACAACATATTTTCTCGCTCTGAAGGTTTGAAAAACGTATCTACATCCCTCTCCCGGAGGAACACGCTCGCTCCTTCATGTTCAAGCTGCACCTGGGCTCCACCCCCAACAGTTTAACCGAGGAGGACTTTGTGACTCTGGGCAAAAAGACTGAGGGATATTCAGGAGCAGACATCAGCATCATCGTGAGAGATGCACTCATGCAGCCAGTGAGGAAGGTCCAGACAGCTACCCACTTCAAAAAGGTAATTTCATTTGTTTTAATTAATGCAGACTTTTGAGAGTGCAGGTAGATGCTGGTTTTGTGCTGTAATTGTGTTATGTAAAATTCAGCACTTCTCACTTGCCTGTGGTCTGGCTTAGGTACGGGGCTCGACCTGGAATAACCCTGATGTTGTGGTGGATGACCTCTTGACCCCCTGTTCACCTGGAGACCCCAACGCCTTTGTTATGACATGGGTCGATGTACCTGGAGACAAACTGTTGGAGCCTGTGGTCTCAATGGTGAGATCTAAGCAAAAAAACAATTTCTGTCAGTCCTTTTCTCCTTTCAGACCCTTTCAGAGGTTGATACAGGCAATAATCTGCAACATCCTCAGCATTTCTTTCTCTCATGTCTTGTGTCCTCTTTCTCTCGTCTTTCCTCCTTAGTCTTGTTGTAGGCATCATGTCTGGCAGCTATAACATCCACATTACCATATTATTCAGTGTTTACTGTGCTCTGTACATTTCAGAAATGCCTCATTATAACAGCTGTAACAATCTCCTTTCCATTCTAACCCTGTCCATTCTTATCACTGTCAAAACCTCATTGAAGCTCTAAGAACTTTGCATGTTCTTCCTGTGCTTGTGTTTTTTTCGGGCTACTCCAGTCTACATTAAAAAAAATAATAATAAAGTAAATGATATAACACAATATGTCACTTTTCTCTTGCAGTCTGATATGCTGCGGTCTTTAGCCAGCACAAAACCGACTGTAAACGAACAGGACCTTGAGAAACTGCAGAAGTTCACTGAGGACTTCGGTCAAGAAGGATAAACGGGTTTCACTGATACAACTTATGGTTAAAGGAATGTTGTGAACTTACTTAAAACTTACTAAATCTTATGTTTACATATGTTTAATTTTTTATGTTTTGATTGATTTTACCCTAAATTAATAATATGGGTGAAAGCACTTTTAACACTTCATCAACACTCATAAGCTCTTTTTAAATGAAGTCTTATCTTTATGCTGAAGTGGTCACGAATTACTATATTTGCTTGTGTTATACATTTTTCAATATTTGTAATTGTAAATTTTATAATTGTCTTTTGGGGGTATCTGTTACTGCCAACATGGAAATACAAAATGCTAAAATTTCAGTTAATGTTTGCACTATTGCATTAATATTATTATTATTATTATTATTATTGAGAACTCAAATTCACTTTGTACTTGTCAAGATGTGCGTGTTATACTTGACATTTTGGTCTGGGGGTTCAATAAACAAGCATTGTTAAATTAAGGCTGAAGTTTATTTAATTAATAAAGCAATTTTAGTCAGTATTACTAAGCGCTGTTATTTTTGTACATTCACAATGTACAAGATGACATTATTAAGCTGTAAGTAATAACCTGAAGTAATTCTTATATGCTAATCTAATAGATAAGATTTTATTAAGATGACAAAAAACTTCCAAAATATTGAATCTTAAATTAATTTTAAAGAGCAAATTAAATACATATGGATATCCTGAAGGCAGTTACTGTACATATAGACTGAGAATTTGAGCCATGGTTTAACTGAAAAGTAAAACAAAAATACAGAAAAACATTACAGCAGCTGCCAAAGTGGATATATTTATAAATGCACCCAGTATAAAGTACAGAGAAGACGCATATGACTTCACTCAAGCAAATTTAAAACAAACATGGTCATGCCTTAAGTCTTTACCACAAAACTGTGTATATACATAGACATTTAAATGCTAATTTATTGCTGTTTTGTCCATTGTTTACTGAAGCCTGCATACCACCACGAGTAACCTGAGAAACCGCTAAATATTTATGCTACACAACAAGGAAAATATGACTCAAAAAGCACACAAAAAGCACAATGGAGTGATGAAAACATAATGTAAAACAAATATTAAGCTACTTGAAAAAATAGAAAAAGCACTAACTGAAAACAAATTAATGAAATTAAAGGACCCTTAAAATAAGTTAGAATTACAATAAATAAATATTCACTTTTTGGTTGATATCATTCAAAGCAGGCAAAGAGGGTAACCATATAGAAACGGCCATGGCATAAGACAAAGTGCTAGGAGTGTTAGGACAACAGGAAGTAATTAACCTGCCCATTACATTCATGATTCATCTTAAACCAACACTCAAAGGCCACATTAACAGGGACACCTTTTCTGATGAAAAAATATAATAAAGCAGTAACAAGGAAGCAACTTTGACTTGAAGATAAATATCAGAATTCAGCACGGTGAAGTGCTGGTCAATATAGATATATCTATATATAGATTTACTTACAGTGATAGGTATAATTGACCAAAAAATGTCCTAAAAAGAGAAACAGCCCAGTGAGCTGCTGTGCACGCTCAAATCAAGTAAATGAAGGTGTACCTTATAATATGGCCATTGTCACATTTTCTAATGTATGGCCACAGCATAAAGTACAATGTGCTTCCAAGTACAGCAAAGACCAAAATTATTTACAACCCGGACATTTTTAGTCTCAATTTTTAGGAAGAGGCAAAGACAGCAGTGGTAAGTATGTGATAAATTGTACTACATTATTCACACTCCTTCTAAATAAGATCATCTTTATAATGGCTGCCAAATGTTGAAAAATGTTGACTTCTTAACATTTACACTTTCTTTACCCCAGAGATATTTTTATTTTGGTCTTCAGTTGTTTCACAATCACATGGAGTAGGTCTTGGACACTCCACACAATATATTAATCCCATATCCTTTCTTTCACTTATTTAGTTGTGAGATTCAGGTTATTTCCGAGCGTATGAATAACGTTGGGCTTAACTGTGTGTACTTTAGTTTAAATCTATATTAAAAGACAGAGAAAAGAGATCCGAGGGCAAGACCAGTGGCAGCTCCGGTCAGCATTCCCATAGCCATGTCAGCCCCATTGTCCCGTCGCCGCTCCTGAATAATGACGTGGTTCACCCCAGGACCAGGGGCCATGTACCCGCCTGGAACAGAAGACGATGAGGGGTACAGTGTTATGGTTCTTAAAAGCAATATTAAAGGCTTCTTATTGCCTTAAAAGCCTTATGCATTGTTAATATTTACAGTATCCAAAACTAAAACAAAATCGGTCAATAAAAAGAAAAATATTACCCTAAAGTATATTTCTAGTTAATGAACAACAAAAAATATGAAAGTATTAGGGTTAGAAGTTGTCAAGATGTATGTATGTTTAATGAATGGTGAATTTATCTTTACCTTGGTATTGATAAGGGTAAGCCACAGCATATGACTCTCCATTGGATGAGTATACAATCTGAGTTGGTGGAGCAGCAGTGTAATCACCATATGGACCAGGGACATAGACCTGAAAAATAGGAAGAAACATGTTGGCTTAATGATAACAACATTTGATTTACCTTGAAGAGTTATTTTTCAGAAAGCTAGAAGATGGCACAAATATTCTAAAGGCTAACAAATGTTGGCGCCTTTATTCAAATGAAGTAGTAAAGGTGATTAAAAAAAGATTTTATACAGACAAAAGAAATATATGTCGCTACTTTCGTGAAAATTCATTGGCTTTAGATTTTCTCTTTGGGTGCAACACAGAACAAAACAACAGCGTAATGCCCTCTGGTTTGGTTTACCTGGGGATTTGGAGCATATTCCGAATAGGGGGGTGGAGCTGAAGCCATGGTCTCTGACACAAAACCCATCTGAGGAGCTGCAACAACCTTGAAGATAAAGGCAACATATAAGACATCTAATAGAAACAGCAAGACTATTTGATATTTACATGAAATTTACCGATTTACAGTTTGAGTAGTTTCAAAACAACATAATATAAAGATGTACAAACTTACTATTAACTAGGGCTGTGCAATTCATCCAATTTTAATCAAATTGTGATCTGATTGTTTCAAATGAAAAGCTTAGGGATTTTAGTCAAAAGCTCAAGCCAGATCTTGTGGTAGTTAAAACATGTGTTTTGTGGCAGAGGCTAGACTTGTGTTAAAGTAGTAGCTGTCTTGTCTAAGAAAATAAAAAATGCATTAATTTGTTTGCAATATTGCCCAGTCATACTATCCATGTGTACTTGCAATGTAACAATGTATTTATTTTATATAAAGCACACTCTTACCATATTGACCCTAGCATCCTGCAACGCCATTGTCCATGCCCTGGAATTATTAGATGTTACATATTAATACAAGCTTAAAAAATAACCAAAACAATTCTGTTTTCAAACATTATCTTACAAAGCATCGTCTGCACTGTCCGCACACAAGCTGATGACCCGTCCATCCCGACACACAATCTGGAGCAAGGAGTCACGTGCCTTTCCTTCAGGTGGATTTAGGTCTGGTATATGAAATAGGAATAAGTCAGTAACTTAAAACCAACCTGATATTATTATTACAACTGACTGTGAGAAGAGAGCCCACCTTGACATGCGGCAGAACTGCGAATGTTGATACAGTCAATCTTCATATGGATGTCATCCTCCATGTCCCGTCGCTGCTGATCATTGTAAAACACAAGGCGTCCATCTGAATACAAATCAAACCAGTTCCTCTTCCAGCGGCGAAGTATGGTACCTAAACACAGGCATTAGGGATTCCTGTAAATTAAATAGTCAATGTATTAATAGATTATTACAGTCAGTACTTACTTTGTCGATGGAGCCAGCCACTCTTTACCATAGCCATTTTACTGGAAAACCTGAACAATAACGACATTATTTATTAGACAATTATTTGTTAAAGTAATATAGGGCGTGTCACGTGATCCTAAGCACCTCGTGACTTTGGCAGATGGCCTCAAAATAAAGGTGCCGTTAACTATTATTTATACAAAGACTGCGATATAAATGACACCATATTACACCTCAATACATGCTCTATCCTGAAATGACACACTCAAATAGGACTAGGCCTACACGCTTAAATATAAGTTAAGACTACTGTTTTCACAAAGTGTTTACATAGCTACTGAATAACTGGGAGGCCTGTATTATGGCTAGGACTAGGCCTGCTGACATTCGCATTAAAATTATACAAGACATAAAAAGATAAAGTAGCGTTAAGCAGATGACAAGTAGCCAACACAGAAACAAAATTATTTTTACTTAGCCTTAGTGGAGCAATGATTCTGCATCACATTTAACATTATTTTTCATATGACGTTGTTCTATTCCAGACTTAACCTACCTTAATATCGAGCACAGAAACCGAAGAAATGGCCTGATTTGGTGATGTTTTCCCTTGGACTGAGGAGACCCTGCTGGCTTGGCCCACAGGACAGAGGCTTATTTTTCTCGTCGAAATTTCTGGGTTTGCCCCGCCCACCCAGCAGGGAAAGTGACGCACCGCACCAGCTGATTCTGATACGATAGAAACAAAACACAACTTAAATGTTTAAATTGCAGCGAATTTTCTGTTACAATAATCAGTAAAATTGCATATGTTTGGTGCAATTTCAGACCACTTTTGACAAACATTAATGACACTAACATATATTAAGTGGCAGCCCCGCTCAGAAACAGTGACGCCCGCCCGGACAGCGCAGAGTCACAAAACAAACCCACCCCGCTCAGGCTAACACTTGAATAGCACAGAAGCTACATCTGAAATGGCGACGGCAATTTACTTGGAGCATTACCTTGACAGTAAGCATCTTATAGTATCAACTACCTATAGCAGTAGCGTATCTTTTAATATATAATTTACGAGTAGTAAGTCTAAAAATTCGTTAGATTAATTACGCGTTAGGTCGTGTTTACAACTAATGCTAACAACCTAGCACGCTATCGTAATCTGCAGTAATGTAAAGCGCTGTTTTGCGTTTTAAACAGATCTAAGGATACAAGATTAAGAGAAATTACTTATTTTCTTTTATGTTAATCGTTTAAATGGGTTTTAGAGAACCGACACACGCACTACTTTTTATTTAGGACACATCCAGTTATAGGCCCATAATATGTGACCAAAATGTGGACGTTACTCATGTTTTAAGTATGCACGTATGTACATTATATTTTATTTGGTCCAGTTTTATTTACTTAATGCCTATTCAATGTACATGATCGTCAACCTGTTGGTGACCGCGTTTCTCCAAAGCGTTTACGCGCCTGGGTGGAGCGCGACACTTAATCCAACCACGAGAGGCTGCAATAGAGCACTTATTAATACTTTTACTAATACTTATAGAGAATGTAAGATTTCATTAATATGAGTAAACAGAGAAATTAGCAGATGATTTGAAATATAAAAGTGCCATAAAAGTCTTAATTACTGTTTTTTTCTCATCAGTAACCGCCTCCACTGTCCTCACATTATATATTTATATATTTGTATATTTGTATTCTTTTACACACACACATATATATATATATATATATATATATATATATATATATATATATATATATTATATTATATTATATTATATTATAGATATGTTTTATTTATATATTTACATTTCTTTCACTCCCTGTACATAAGAGCTACCTGATGTTGTAAATATGTTAATATTTATTGTGATTTTATTTTTTATTTACTTATTGTTCTGAGTGTTTGCACAATTTTTCACAACTTTTTGCACTATACTGTCCCCTGACTGTGAGCTTCTGTCACAAGTGAATTTCTCCTCTGTGAGATCAATAAAGTCTTATCTTATCTTATCTTATCTTGTGTGTAGGCATTGAAAACCTGCCATGTGAGCTACAAAGAAACTTCACTTTGATGCGAGATCTTGATAATAGGACAGAAGGTAATCACACATGACATTCATTAAGCTTCTGTTACTGTATCTGACTTCATAATCTACTTCATAATTTGCAGCAACAACTGTCACAGAAATATAATATAAATATAAATAAATAGTGTTTTTGTAAGAAGTTTCTCTTTTTTTTTTAATTTTTCAGAAAAAAAGGCAGAGATTGATAAATTGGCTGAAGAATATATTTTGAATGTGAAGAACTTGGCATCAGAGCAGCGAGTGGATCACCTGCAGAAGATACAAAATGCCTACAGCAAATGCAAAGAGTTTAGTGACGACAAGGTCCAGCTAGCAATGCAGACCTATGAAATGGTATGTTTTTATTAGTGTTATGCACATTTTGTAATTGGTCTGTCATTAAAATACATGCCTCTTTACTTTTATAAGGTGGACAAACACATTCGCCGTCTAGATGCAGATCTTGCAAGATTTGAGAATGAACTTAAGGAAAAACTTGAAGTCAGTGGCTATGAGAGCGCAGAAGGAAGAGGCTTGAAAAGTAATGTTGGACAACCCTCCTATTCATTAGTAATAATAATATGTAATAACATAGTGATACATTCTTAATACAGAAGCAGAATCCAGGGGGCTACGAGAGAAGCGTGGCTCTAGAGGAAGAGGGAGGAAAGGCTCTGATGAAGATTCACCAAGAAAGAAAAAGATGAAAAGGTAAGTCAACTACATTTCTAATTCCTTAGAATACAGATGATATCTGAAACCAAAACAATATTATTTATCGATTATAGCCCAGACCTGAGTGACGCCCTCCTGCCCATGCAACCATCGGATGTCCTGGACATGCCAGTTGATCCCAATGAGCCCACCTATTGTCTGTGCCATCAGGTGTCATATGGAGAGATGATTGGATGTGATAATCCTGATGTAGGCTTTGTTACAAAACTATTATACCATGTGCTGTGTATTGTTGATAGATTAGCAACCTAATAACCTACATTTTGTTTTTTTTAGTGTCCGATTGAGTGGTTTCACTTTGCATGTGTTGATCTAACTACAAAACCCAAAGGAAAATGGTAAGAAATTGTATATTACTTCTGACAATAATGGTATACTTTGCGCTTGTAGTCTCAATTATCTCACTTTTGCAGGTTTTGTCCAAGATGCACTCAAGACAGAAAGAAGAAATAGGATGTAGATTTTTATATTAATTGTACCTTTGTGTAACACATGAATATGTATATTTCAGTTAAAACATTTCTGAATGAAAAACACAATTGTTATGCTTTGCTTTCAGGTCAAATCCAGATTTGAAATACACTTTTGGCACTGTTTTAATCCTATGTCTTGGCATGTGCATGATCCAGGTCAGCTGCAGGATTTGTAAATTGTACTGAAGGTAGTAATTCTGGATTTAGACTTTAGGAAACTTGAATTAAATTTTACATAGAACTATATTTTTAAGGAATCAAAAGCCTGCTGAGAATTTACCCTTTCTAAAAAAAAAAATATTCATATTGTTTATGGTGGCAAAAAAGTTACAATCGTTTTCCTTTTTGTGTTACCTACCTCTTTTGTATATTATGTTTTAAGAGGCATATCAGCACTGCGTAAATGACTGCAATTGACACTGGTAAATTTTTTATCAAAATGTGTATATTCAATCATGATTTTTTCCTTTTATTTGCGACATTTTTGAATGTATTGTGGTACTAATGGTCAGTCGCACAGTGTCTTTGTTAAATGTAAAGGGTTTATAAGCACTTTGAATGAAATTTTCCTAATGTAGTTTGGTATGCAGGCTTTTTTATATTATGTTGTGTTGTTTAAGCCTATTCTTTTATTCATAACTTCAAACATATTGAAACAGTATATTTTATACAATATAAACCAATATTTTGTGGAATGTGTTCCAAAGATATATTTGTGGGATGTCAAAATTCAAATTTTATTTAATAGAGTTTTAGGATATTCTTTGTAGTTAGCTGTGAAAATCATTTCATTTAGGTGTAAACCACAATCAAGGAGCCAAAGTCTTTGTATTTTGCAAAGTCAGTATTTTATAATAAATAAATATTATTCCACTATGAGTGTTTTTTTTTTTCTTTTTTGTCTCAGATAGTGTTGCATATTTGAATATTCAGTTGTTTGCAAGTACCAAAAAATATGAATTTTAAATAACTATTTAAAATCCATCATCTGACTCCTCATCCCAGCTGCACTTTTCCTGGTTATTTGCTGAAAACTCGATCTCCACGTCATAAACAAAGTCGGGATCATCTTTTCTTTTTCTATTCTTCTCAAAGAGTTCATCCATTTTGCCCTTCTTTCGAGCCAATTCGTCGTCATCCAGTTTGTTGAGATCTTGCTCAGGGTCTAACCGGAAAGAGGCGAGACTTTGCTCCAGGCTTAGACCCTGCATGTGGTCCCGTAAAATGATGTGCAGTCTCTCAAGCTGGCTCTGAGATACACTCTGGAGGTAATCCCTATGGCGAGGATGGCTCTTCAGGGTTTCAGCTGCCTTCCTATAGTCTGCTAATCAAATTGAGGAGAGAAAGGACATTATTCACCAGCCACAAACAAACAAAAAGCAATCAGATGTCATGCCAATTCGGTACCTGAATCCTTTGAGTATCTCCGCACAGGAATGATTCTCTTTCGGAGCTTGTTGGTCGACTTGTTTTCATAAATTAAAATGATCGATGGAGGACTAAACTGCACCCCGCATCGCTTTGCCTCGAAGTTCATCTTCAGAAAGTAATTGTTTCATCAAATCCAATAAAGTCCGAACTATAACACTAATGTTTTAATGCATATATGCCTCTAACATAATTCTACTCTTGTTTTTGGAAGAACGAGTGAAATAAGCGGCTGCACTTCCGCTCGGTTGCCTAGGCAATTGGAGATGGGAGCGTCTATCCACAGAGAAGCCTGTTTTCCCCTAACTTAAATGAAGACACTTAACAGCTTATATTCTTACTGAACTAGTTTTATTCTCTGTAACTATCTATGAGAAAATGTTAAGTTCTTTTAAGCTTCAAAATTATTATCTATTTCTTTTTTGGCGCGTGTTACTCATTTCTAACCAGGCATAGTTAGGACGCCCTTATTCACGCAAGGGTCCTTCACAATCTTTTCCGTAAACAGTTTGGTCAAAATCAAGCGAAATAATTCAAAACAATCAAACAAATAAAGTCTTAAAGCTGTTCACCGCTATCGATTTGATGTTTTCGCTGTTGTTTTTGACACTGGCTTGTTTATCAACGTGCCACTCTTTTAATGAACATGGTAAGATGTATAACCTGAATATGCAGGTTTTTTTTGTTTGTTTTTTTGTTTGTTTTTTGTGTATGTCAACTAAACTTATCAAATCTTACAGCTTAATTTCTCTTATGTATGCATTTCATGTTCTTTACCGATGCATCAGATGATTGCAGCTTTTTGGAGCAGACTGAAGTATCAATGGAATTAAAAAAGTCAGGTTTCCATAGGTATTGTTCAATGTGTAAATAATTAGGTATGAATCATCAATAACAAATTAACTGTATTCTCTCCCATTTAATGTGTTGAAGAGAACTGGTGACGATTATTCGGTTCAACAATAGTGGTCTTCTCAACAAGATTTTGCTAGTTTACAGCTGGCCTAATGACATCTATGTTGACCCATTTCAACTTGCATCACTGAAGGATCAACGAAACTGGGAGGTAAAAGATGAAGATGTGGTGGTTCAATTATTAAATACATATTACCTCTATACTGATACTGATATTTCACATTTTGTGATTGTTTGTAAGATGTTACTAGACTCAACCATTGACCTTGAGACCCCAGCCCACAAGTCCTCAGGATTTGTCACACACTTATTTCCACATCTAGAAGAATTAACTTCTGGACAAATAAACCTGACAATACCTATCCATGGTCGGTACCAAAAACCATCCTATCAGGGGAATGCTTTCAGTTCTGTAGACATACATCCTCCCAATCTGCTGCTACGGGCTGTTGAAACTTGTAAGCATATATTTTCTGTACATACATAAATGTATTTTATTTTTATTAGTGATGGTTAATGATATGATGACATAAATGTTTGGATCACAGAGATGTCCGGAAATGGACTCACAAGATAGGATCATAAATTAGAGTAGTGATCTTTAAATTGACAATAAAAGCAAAAGTTTTATCTTTTAGGTGAGGTGGAATGAGTCATGAGAGAGATGTAGACTAATCTTAGTAAAGAAGCAATGTTGAATTGTTTACTATTAATGTGGCACTATCTTGTAAATGGCTTTAGTTAGTCATTTTTAAAATTCCAAAATTGAGGGTTCTGAGCTGCTGCACATACACAGTACTACTAAGGGCCAACCTGGCCCACATCTTTTGGAGGATGGGAAAATGGAGCCCATGGAGGAAACACAGGGAGAACATGCAAACTCCATTCCTTCATGCTGAGAGACTAGAGCTAACCACAGATCCATGTTCAGCTTGTTATGTCTTCTCAAAGGTACACAACTTAACAACTTGGGCTCTTTCACCACTACTGTTGTGGATGCACCTTGCACTGCAAACAACTCAAGCACCTGTCAGTGGATTAAAGTTCACCCTCAACAGGTTGTTTTTTATTTTGTCATTCATTTGTAAACTCTAAAGGAACTGTATGTAAGATTATGCTTTAAAATTCCATAAACATGACCTAATTGTACCCCAAGATATTAGATAGATGTAAACAAATATTGCTTTTACTGACCAACTGTAATCCTGATTCATTCTTAATCATGAAAACATTGGGCATGATGGCTAAGGTATTTTTTAAAAGTTTGGTGTTTTGGTCCTAACCCCTGTCACCTGCAGCCACCATTGATTAGTGCTAAAGCAGCCTCTGCAGCTCACTGATTGAATTCTGGAGGTTCTGCACTTTCACTTGAGGCATGGGCAGGACATATACTGAGAATGAGAGAAAAAAACAAAACTTGTTTGTGTCCTCTATATGCAGGTTAAGGCCCTGGCAACCAAGGTTCAGTTGTGGTTGTAGTTCCTTATTTAAAATTACTAGAGTGTAAGCTACATACAGCTCCTTTAACAGTCCTGGTTCTTTGATACTTTATATTAAAAGTTTGTGTCTTGTCCTATAGCAGCCTGAACCTGTGACACTGCAACTTCCAGTAGGAGATGCATCCCTGGTCATTCCTGTGTGTGGAGGGACTCTTCTTGTCACAATAATCTGCACTGTGGCACTGTCCAAATCAGCATGGAAAAGGACATATGAAATGTAGAGTTTTTAATAAAAAAAAAAAGTATATAATAATAACGTACATTTATAGACGATTTCATAAATTCTGATACGTGCATTTTTATTTAATTAATTTTTTTATTAATTTAAAGCAATTTAGAAGTAGCCCTCTGGGTAATACTTGAATAGGAAAAAAATAATGTCTAGTTTTTAAATTTAAATATATTTTTAATAATATTGTTAGACAGCTTCTTGCTGTAAATGTAAATATGGACTTTTACACCAATCATTAGAAACATTAGTGAATAGACTTGGGTTGGGTCGGCAGTTCCGCTTCCCCTTCGCCATAGCGGAATTATCCAAGGGCCCAGAAGATACAAGAAAAGTTGCATTGTAAATAGTTATATTCGCATATTTTTCTAATTTATATAAACCGGTGGATGTTCGAGGCTCTGTGTAACGAA
This sequence comes from Taenioides sp. WSHXM2023, assembly GCA_029959045.1. NCBI lineage: Eukaryota > Metazoa > Chordata > Actinopteri > Gobiiformes > Gobiidae > Taenioides > Taenioides sp. WSHXM2023. The sequence continues at coordinate 1,061,743 of CM057095.1, read as the reverse complement.
AGAAGTGTTTTAATGGATTAATAAGGGTAAGACGAAGTGTCGTGGATTAATCTGGAGTGAAGTTGTGTTCAAGTTGAGCTGGTGTGGATTTCTCCGGTAAGCTCTGCGGCTCCTGTCCGTCTTCGCTAAGCTAACGTTACAAATAAAGGCTATCTACACCGAAAGTTCACACGCTGTATTGTTGCTAAAGTATCCTTTTTCATACATACATTTAACTCATTGCTGTTAGTAGTTTTCATTCTCAAATGTGTATAATTATCTTAAAATCTTGCGGATATTTGTAAGCACTAGCGTGAAAACTTCGTGGTATCCACTGTATTGAAAGTGTAGCTTATCTTGCTAACATTAGCTGATTGCTAGCAGCCTAGTTGGTGCTAACCTTAGGTGCTAACACAGCCGCCCCGCTGTTGTTGCTCATTTGAAGGGCGTCTACAGTAGAAATCTGTGCTTGGAATTTATAAAAGAAAAAGAACAAAATGGTAAATGCAAACCTATTACACCACCTCACACATTTAGTGTCTAAGGATTATGCACGCCATTCTTTTTACAATTTACTGTTACGTTGTGTTGATCTAATATGCATATCTAATCAGTATAAGGAACCGTAGTCTGAAAGTAGAAATACAATTCTGAACAGAAGGATATTAAACACATTAGTAGATTGTATATGCTTTGCAATCGTTAATCTTTTGTATGGACATGAATGTGATCTCTTTATTGCAGGTACCCATTGGTGCTTTCTTCATCTGTCTGTGCATGAGCTCACGAGTGCCTCATGCTGATGTGAGCGCTGCTTGGCTCACACTGTCTGTTTGCCCCCACTGAGCCCCTTTGCCCTGTGATATTTCAAAACACCACAATGTGTGATAACGGAGACGCCGAGGATAAACCTCCTGCTCCACCTGTTCGCATGAGCAGCACCATCTTCAGCACCAGCTCTGGAAAAGACTCTCTCTCTGCCAACCATAGCTCCAAACCTCTGCCCTCTGTCCCCGAAGAAAGGAAACCTCGCAACAAAATCATCTCAATTTTCTCAGGGGCTGAGAAAAGTATGATAGAAACCTTGTGTCTTTTTATTGTTTGCAGATGAATGTATTTGAATGCATACTCATTTGTTTTTTGCAGGTGGTAGAAAAAAGGACAGAGACAAAGAACGTCCCGAGATCTCCCCTCCTTCAGATTTTGAACACACCATCCATGTAGGCTTTGATGCTGTCACAGGAGAGTTTACTGTAAGTTTGGGGTCTTCTTTATTCATCAAATAACTTGCATGACATACAGTATTTGTCAAGTCTAATATTCAACTGTTGACATTCTCGCTTAGGGCATGCCAGAGCAGTGGGCACGATTACTGCAGACATCCAACATCACAAAGTCGGAGCAGAAGAAAAACCCACAAGCCGTGCTCGATGTTTTAAAATTTTATGACTCTACAGGGAATGGACGTCAAAAGTACCTCAGCTTATCTTCTTCTGGTGAGTATTGGGCTCAAAATGAATTTAAAGTGGATGTCAGTGTTCTGTATACTGTTCTGCCATTAGAAAAAGAATGTTACTGTGGTGTGCTTCATTGTTTCATAAAACATGTATTTTTAGTTCAAAGCTCATTGAAGGTCATTTTTGTTCATTGAATTCACACTTAATAAAGGAGAGTAACATTTAATATTTAACCTTTTTATTTGTACATTCACAGAAAAAGATGCATACACTCCAGGCCCTCAATCTGTAAGTTCTTCACACTTATATAGATGTGATTATTGATATTCAATGTATTTGTTTGCAATGGTAACATTTTGTTTCTCAATAATTAGCCTGTCAAAAAAGGCACTGAACCTTCTCCAAATATTAAAGACATTGATGATGATGATGACGATGAAACTCCTCCTCCGATTGTGGCTCCAAGACCAGAGCATACAAAAAGTGTATGTTTCAAAGTTGTATTAAAAGTACAAATAAAACAAATGACCGCATTGATTAATTTTTTTCTTATTCTTTTTTTTTCTGCACAGGTGTATACCCGCTCAGTTATTGATCCTATTCCTGCTCCAAGCACATGCCCTGATGGTGATGCAGCCTCTAAAGCAGCCGACAGACAGAAAAAGAAAAACAAAATGTCTGATGAGGAGATTATGGACAAACTGAGTAAATACTGTTTAATTTCTTGTTATATGGCTTTATGTATATGTGTACACAAATATGTATGTACTAAAATTCTTACAGGAACCATAGTTAGCATTGGAGACCCCAAAAAGAAGTACACAAGATATGAGAAAATTGGACAGGGGTGAGTGACTGGACTAACTTGATTTGAAATTACATAATTGCTTGTAAAATAAATGTTAGTTGAATGTTTAACTTGTATATTTCAGAGCATCAGGAACAGTATTTACAGCCATTGATGTTGCAACCGGACAAGAGGTAGGAATAAAAATTTATCCCAACCATGCAATTGAAACTTGTATATGATTGATAGTAAAAAGTATTGTGGTTATGCATGGTGCTTTTACATATATTTGTCCTGAACAACTGCCCTTTTATTTTATGTTTGCCATAGGTGGCTATCAAACAGATCAACCTACAAAAACAGCCGAAGAAGGAACTCATTATTAATGAGATTTTGGTGATGAAGGAACTGAAGAACCCCAACATTGTCAACTTTTTAGACAGGTGAAAAATGATTGAAATCTCAAAAAAATCTCAAAAAAAACAAAAAAAAACTGGTAATCTAATTAATTTGCCTTTTTATACTAGTTTCCTAATGGGGGAGGAACTCTTTGTGGTAATGGAGTATTTGGCAGGAGGCTCATTGACAGATGTGGTGACAGAGACCTGTATGGATGAGGCTCAGATCGCTGCTGTCTGCCGAGAGGTACTTTTTACGCTGAAAAAAAGCATATGCATTTATTGAATATTGCTCAAACTTGAAATCATTATTTTCTCTATTTCAACATCTCTAGTGTTTACAAGCGCTGGAATTCTTGCATGCCAATCAAGTCATCCACAGAGACATCAAAAGTGACAATGTTTTACTTGGGATGGATGGCTCCGTCAAACTCAGTAAGTCCTGCTAACGGTGTTGCTAACGGTGTTGCAGCTTTACTAGAGTTATTTAGATAAGATAGAAGTTCATTGGTCTAACAATGAAGAAATGTAGTGGTTTGTGCTCTTAATACACAGAAAGTAATAATAAAAATGTGCATGAGCTCCATTAATTATTGTCTTCTGCAGCGGATTTTGGCTTCTGTGCACAAATAACTCCAGAGCAGAGCAAAAGAAGCACCATGGTGGGCACACCCTACTGGATGGCTCCAGAAGTAGTGACAAGAAAAGCCTATGGACCTAAAGTTGACATCTGGTCTCTGGGAATCATGGCCATCGAGATGGTGGAAGGAGAACCTCCATATCTAAATGAAAACCCACTACGTGTAAGAACTGTTTTTATACTGCCAGGGGACTTCAAGGGTATAATATTAAATTATGGTTTTGTTCATACTTGATGAATACTGCTTACTTTTTTTTTTTTTTTTAATTGCTCAATTAATTATACACAGAATCTGCTAATGTTGCTTTCTCATTAGGCATTGTACCTGATTGCCACCAATGGCACTCCTGAACTTCAAAACCCAGAGAAGCTATCCCCAGTCTTCAGAGACTTCCTTAATCGTTGTCTGGAAATGGATGTGGAGAAAAGAGGTGGAGGCAAAGAGCTCTTGCAGGTGTGTACATTTTATAATCCATTCACTTAAGTTCTATGTATTATGCATTAATTTATTGTACAACTTTCTTGGTTTGCAGCATCCGTTCCTGAAGCTGGCCAAGCCCCTCTCCAGTCTCACGCCCCTCATCCTGGCAGCCAAGGAGGCCATGAAAGGCAACCGTTAGCTATCCACAGTAGCTCGCATGCGTCCCCATGCTGTGCACCGAAATGTGCCAATGAATTAGATTTTGTGCCAGACAATAGGCTGAGGGTTTTTAAGAGATTTGCCACTCTTGATGCACCAGCCATAAATGCCCTGACACACCTCACTGTGAAGAAGACCAAAAATGGAGCACACCCCACCGCTGTCCGCATGAACTCAGATTTCAGAAGACAAGTCAAACAAGTGCTTAATTTCAAGAGTCAGGCGTAGTCATTTTGTACAACAAATATCTTGGCAACAATTTAGGGCTAGGCTTGTATTTAACTTGGAATGAAGAAGATGCCTAGTTCGTTTTTTTAGTTTTTTTGTTTGTTTTTTTAAATCAACTGCCTTAAACAAATGCAACTGTTGCCTAATGTATTGTTGATTATGTCTGTGTCCTTTTCCCATGATTTTTACTACCTTTGTAATTACCTTTTCAGCTTGTCATTGTCTTAGTTATTTTGATACTTGAATTTCATATGTGCCCCTTTCTTGCTATACTGTATTCTGGCTCTGTCAACATTAGATGTGTTGTATGGACTTTTTTGTCTTGCAGGTTTTATAGGAAACAATCCACAGCATTTCATGATAATGGAAGAGTTCAGAGACTGTGTCTCAGGCAGTCTAATTGCCATACCTGGCTTACTGTACCAGTTCCCCTGTCAGTATCACTAGTCTCCTGATATCACAGGTGCACCTTACAGGCAAATTAAATTGTTAGATTGACAGGGTTTATACGTTCTTCTTTATTGTTTATTAAAAGTGAGTATTGTCCTACTCTGTCCTCTGTGTCCTTCTAGCCTCAAACCTTTCTCTTGTATATTGTGTAGCTGGAGCGGGATGGCAATAGAAGACAAAAGCTGGAATTATGATTTTGTTTTATTGTTCTGAATAACTAACACCCCTGTCTGCGCACTCTAATAAATGGAAATACACCTGCTTTTGTGAAAGTGTTTGGTGCCAAAACCATTATGCAAATATTAGAAGTCCGATCGCTACAACTGTGACAGAACATGCAATTTTATTTTGAAATGTGACCGGAAGTTTGCTTGGCACCATTGCTGTACAGACGACTCGAGTGAAGGGCTGCTGTTGTGTTCATTGATAAATAACCTTACTGAATTGTTGGTGATATGCCAGGTTTGAAGGATAGAGATGCCTACTTACGACTTAACTTTCTCTATCAGGTAGGAAACGGTTTACGGTCCTCTCGCGTTGCATGTCAACATTAACATAGATGTGGCTAATGTGTCGGTCACAAATACATGTGCCATTTCAACAGGCTGCGCACTGTGTTTTGGCACAAAATCCCGACAACATTGAGCTGGCACGTTTCTACTGTTTCACCCAGAAGACCATAGCCCGACGCTTGGTCCTCAGACAGTGAGTTGCACCTAAATAACCCAAACAAAATGTATTGTTAAATTCATTAAAACAGCTGCCATGTTAGAGTAGTTACATGTTGCCTTTCATTCTTTAATAATATAGGGAATATCGTATAATTTGTGCTGTCTTTATATAGAATCAGTAACTGGTCATAACATTCCTACGTTCAAAGATGTCCCAGTGATTATTTGATCTTTAATCTTGCTTTTCTTTATCATTTCAATATCAGGGATCCATCAGTAAAAAGGACACTATGTAAGAAGTGTTGCTCACTCCTCATTCCAGGTGTAACAGCTACCACAAGACAGAAAAGTAAGTTGAACAATGCTTCATTCATGGATTGTGTTGGGTAAGTACTGTTAAACTAAACATTGTTTTTATGTTTGAAGAAAGAAAGTGCAAGGCCCGCTTTACCGTGACAACATGCCTCAGCTGTGGAGAGAAAAAGACCTTTCAGAATAACCCAGATTATGTGTTATGGTCTGATCGTCCGGAAGCCCAGCTACAGGAATACAAGGAATCAAGTAAGATTGCATATTATTATTTGTCAAGAAATTATAACTTAAAATATGACTAACATGACCTAATATCAATTATCGGTTTGTCTTGTCTTCTGCAGCATCTGGTTTGTCATCTAAAAAAAACACCTCTAAACCTGAGGGGCAGGTTAAAGCCGACCGGTCATCTGAAGCAGGACCCTCAACTGGAAGTTAGAAAATACACTTTTGCTCCTCCTCTGCTTTATTGAACTTTTAGTCTCTATGAGACCAGTGAAATGGTTATAGGTTAATAATATTACATCACACATATGTGTAGAAAAAAAAAATATTTTTTTGTCAATGACACAATAACATTTACATTTTTTTACTAAGTAAATTTTGTTTAAACATCATCTAATGCCTTTAATCATTATTTTTTCTTTTTTTCTCCTTTGTCTGCCTTTGGGGCTCTGAATCCTTTCTTCTGAGAATAGAGGAGGTTCTTAGAAAATACTTTTGGTATATGGCCCATAAATAGGAACAGGGCCAGTATCATACCTGGGGGAAGAAAAGAGATATTGTTATAAGGGGCAGCGTCAGTGTTTTCAGTGTCATTTCTGACAGTACTTACCTGTGACAGAGCTGATCCAGTAGACCAGGGCATATTGTAAGTAGCTGAACCCTGGACAGTGGAATGTGAGCCCATAAGCCAAGGAAGGGTTGACAAACCCTGAGGTGTAGTTTCTGGCTACAAAGAAAAGCAGAACAATGAATTACCAAACCTGGGTCTGATCTGAGACGGGGTTCATCTTCTTATTTCACCTAAAACCTACCTGAATGTGACAGGAAAGTGAGCAGCACAGCTATCAGAGGTATACGGATCAGAGCAGACCGCCGCCGAAGACTGAGAAGAATGAGGTGAAAAACCAATGCACAAACAAACTCTGTGAAGAAACCCTGCACCAGAGACACCTTCAGAGATGTGCTGCATTCACTGGACATTAGATTCTTGATCATGTGCATGTCTGTCAGCTCCAGTCCCCAGTAGTAAACAGCCACTAAAATGGCCAGGTGAGATCCAAGAAACTGAGCCATAAGAGCAAGCAGAGTGGTCAGTGTAGAAGTGTCCATCTGCAGGTATTTCTGTAGAGACACAGAGGGGTTTCCTGAGGCTGCCCCACAGATGATACCATGGCTCAGAAGCAGGACAAACAACATGGTCACTGTCACATCGGGACCAAGACCACCTGCCCATTCACCCACTTCTACTATAGTCTGCACCTCCAGCAAACACCCCACCAGCATGAACGAAGACGTAAACTCCAACATAAAACTAAAACGTGGCCATTTCTTTATGAGGATCCGAACCAGAATGGCAGATATTACAACTACCACAAAGTATCCGAGAGATGCGTTTAATCCAGACATGGCTCAAGTAAATGGTCCTGCTTTGAATGAATGTGTAATGAATGAGAACTGACTCTCAGCTAGACTTTCTTTTGGACAACGTGGCACTCACAGAGGGACATTTCTTATCAAAGACACGTCAGGTTTTATTCTCCAAAACACCTGCCAAAATACACATGGACCACCACAGGTCATGTCAGGAGGGTTGGCTCACACAGTTGGGTCATATGTAAATAGTCTACAGCTTCATGTTTTCAAGTGTGACACCAGACTGAATGTGATAATGCGCGGGATATATTTGAACTTAAGTGGGTGTGTACTATGCATTTAAATATTTAAATTAGTTGTGCTTTTTGACAGAAGATGCAAAATGTTTTCATCACAAAGTGTGCATATTAAATGCAAAATAATAAAGATGTATGTGTCTTGTTTTTGTTCTAATATCATTGAACATGAATGCGTTAAAAAGAATAAGATATGTATATTGACCTGTTATTGATACTGCTAAATATTTCATGATATGCTGTATCTGAGGCCACTCATTCTTATTCAGGCATGACTGGTTATGGGGCCACACGTTTGGACTTTATTTGACTTTCTTCATCAGACTGTGTCTAATGAACATGTAACATCTTTTTGGTTTAAGCTTGTTTCATGCATTTTTGGTCATATCCCATTAAAAACCTGCCTCAATTCTGCCCCTGTGGTCCTCTCTCTATTTCTATAGGCATATGTCTATATGGGTGTTAAAGGTGCACTCACTTTTCTGATGGATGGGCCACTGCCTGTCTCCATAAAGATGGTTTTGCTTTACCTGGAATGTTCCACAGTATTGCATTAAATTCAAATCTCCACAGAGACCAGCAGGTCAAGTCAGATGTCAAATCTGTCAGATGTGTAGAGATATGACCCCACTCATAGTGGTGTACCATAATAATGCCACTTCAAGGTATATTTCAATGAAACACATGCATTTTAACAAATACAAAATATGTTTTATGCTATAGTGTGGAACATTCCAGACAAAGGAGACAAGCTGGCAGATCCTCAAATACAAAAGTTATAGTTCACCAAGTTTAACAGAGCCACCACACCTTTAAAAAGTCTTGGAACCATAAACTGTGCTTGGAACACTAATTTTAGATCTGTATCACATGCAATGAGAGGTTATCCACCACAAACATCCCTGGAGTTGTTTTTTGTTTCATTCACAAGGTTTAAAAGAGCATTTTGAGCTTTGGAGATGTAGATAGACATTAATAATGCAGGATTACTCAAACGTGTGAACGAAACAAAACACCGCTCCAGGTATGTTTTTGAGGAGGTAACAACATTCTGACATGTCTTAAAGCGCACAAGAGTCAATTTTGTGTAATATGGGACCGGCTTTTATTTTGCCTTCCTCCTCTTCCACTTCCTGGGTGTAGCGGAAGTGGCTCTGGGCGTAGCGGAAGTGGCCCGATGCTACGTACACAGCGGCCGCCCCGTGGTTGGAGGGTTGGGACTGTGGCTGCTGTCACCGGTGAAGTGATGGCAGTGGAAGAGCTCACAGCACTCACACTGTTATGAGAAGAGGACGGGGATGGCGGACAAACCTCTCACGCTCTTTGTGAAACTATGTGCCGCCGGGTTTTACGGTCTCAGCTCCTTTTTCATCGTGATCGTCAACAAAAGCGTGCTCACCAACTACAGGTAGCTAGCGGTGTATTACTGTGTTGCTCTACATTTTAATATTAGCTTTTTTTAAGCTCGTATATAGATATAAACTTGTGTTGGATCATGAATAGTGGAGGAAACTGAGGTGAACATATTAGCAACTTTGGGCTAGCAAGGAAGGAATGTGATGCAAATAAGCCCAATGAGCCAGCCTTAATCTTTAAAATCACAACTTAAAGTTTGATTAAAATGCTAGCTGATTCTTGGGTAAATGTATTACTGTCTGATCTGTGCAGATTTCCTTCTTCAATATGTGTCGGAATTGGCCAAGTAAGTAAAAAGACAGCATTGGTCTTGTAAAGGTTAATTTCAACACATCTAGTTATAACTTTGTAATAAATTGTTGCACAGATGTTGGCTACAGTGGTTGTGTTGTGGGTGGGCAAGGCGGCCAGGGTGATCAGCTTCCCCGACTTTGATATGACCATACCTCGCAAGGTAAGTCAGTGGGAATGTACTGTAAACTTTTCCAGCATCTCTTTTCCTATCTCAACTAACAGACACAAACTTTTCTGACAATCAATTCAAATTGTTGTTAGACATTCCCTCTACCTCTTCTATTTGTGGGGAATCAAATCACGGGGCTCTTTGGGACCAAAAGACTAAAGTAAGTTAGAGTCATGTTAAGACAGGACTATTGATAGCTTGTGTATTACTAGTTTGCGTATTACTCATAATCTAATCTATTGCAACATCTCTCTTGTTCTCTCTAGTCTTCCCATGTTTACAGTTCTCAGGAGGTTTTCCATTTTATTCACAATGCTGGCGGAGGGCTATCTTTTGAAGTAAGGTTTCACACATAGGCTTAACGTACTTTTTTGTTTTGTTTTCTCGCTCATGAAAAAAAGTTTCATTGTTTCATTGTTGCATATTGTTGTGTTGTCAGAAAGAAGTTCTCCAGACCGGTGCAATTGACAGTATTCACTATGATCCTTGGGGCATTCATAGCTGCCAGGTATGTCCAGATCCAGGTGTGCTCCTATAACCATAACAAAAGCACTCACACCACAAAGCCCTGTGCTCTACATGTCATTACACTGTGTCATTACATTACACCTGTAAACGGTGTGCTGCCTAAAACGTATCATTACTGAAATGATGCAAATTACAACTTTCTCTCATGTTTTCAGTACTGATCTGACTTTTGACCTACAAGGCTATGTGTTTATTCTTCTAAACGATGTCCTCACTGCGGCTAATGGGGCCTACGTCAAGCAAAAACTAGATACGAAGGTATGCCGCCTTTGGGCAGTGTTTCAGTATTGTGTCCTGTAATCTCGTATTGTCTTAGCATTACCACGTCACCACTAGGGTGTGCAAAAATATTGAAATATCGATATACCGTATAGTTTATTGTGATGATACAGTATTGATATTGTGGGCTGCTGTATCGATATATCGCCAAGAGATTTTTTTGGTATATTTTACTGAATTACTTTGTTACAGTGCTACAGTTTGGTTGCTTGTTTAGAGGAAGGAAACTTGTTTATGCATTTGACATTTTCACTTTTTGATGATTAAAATGGATGTGATTCATTTTAACTTTGCACAAGAAGTGGTTTAACAAAGACTTTTAGTATCACAGCCACAAAGACTTTTAGTATCACAGCCACAAAGACTTTTAGTATCACAGATTTAGCCTTTATTTTTTATTGACCTGTATCGAATCAAATTGAAATATATTTGTATCGAGGTATGTATCGTATCGGCATCTTCTGAATGATACCCAGCCCTAGTCACTGCATCAACACAATGGCTTGAATATATTATTTCCCTTTCTCAGCATCAATTCAAAACTCTTCTAAGCATAAACATCCTTCCATCACTTTGAAGCTTTCTATTTTATTTAAATGTTGTTTGCAGCATACTCGGAAGAATACCATATGCTCACTGAAGATGATTTTAAAGTTTATCAAGGAATTCAAAACAGATTAGTTTAAGTAACTTATCAGTGGATGCAGCAAGTACATTCTCTTCTTGTATCTCTAATATTATCAGGGATATTTATACCAGGACATTACAACATGTACAGTTCTTACAACCAGAATGTAGTGGCTGAGATTGTCCTCTTTATGTCACATGAGCAGACAGCTTCATGTTACTGCAGGAGGGATGACTGGCTCCATATTTAGTCTGTTATGTCTGAGAACACCATCTGCTGATTATAAACTCAGAAGTGGGATGAATAGCAAACAAGTTACTCAAGTAAGAGGACCATTACCTCAAAATTATTTCTCTAAATTAAAAGCAAAGTTTTAAATAATTACTCAAGTAGGAGTTGTACAAAATAATTGCCCTTTTTAATTATATTGAAAAAGTGTGAAAACGAACAGATATTTCCCGGTATAAGACAATGTTGATGGAAACTACTTTCCCACTGTGCTATAAAACAATGCATAAAACTTTAAGATAGATTTACTCTTTGTCAGAAAATAATAAAATGTGTGCTTTGTAATATAATAAAACTACTCCATTACCAAATCCATGTTAATTAAATGTAAATAAATGTGCTTATGTTTCTGTGCAGCACAACAGAAATAATCTAACCAAGAGCTACAGTTAATAAAAGTTACATGGTTTATTCTAGGTATAGCCAGCAGTGACCTGGTCTGACATCTGAATGCTCGTTATGAGGAATGCACCACGAATCGCTGTGAAAAGCTGCTCTGTTCTGCCTCTCTCATCTTTCCCTCTGGTTATTCCGCAGGAGCTGGGCAAATATGGATTACTATATTACAATGCATTATTTATGATTGTCCCCACTGTTTTACTGGCTGAAGTGACTGGGGACATGCAGAAGGTAAGACAATTTCACATAACAAGCTAAATAAATACATATCTCCTGCTTCTCAATCAGTCAAGTGCTAAAGCTAATACTTGGGTAAGAAGTACAGTTTGGTACAAATTACTTCACACAGTAAAACATGTTTGTTTGTTTTACTTTAAAATACCTCTTCAACAATTTTGCAAAAATCACTTCACCTTTGGGTTAGCTTTTAACAAGGAGGCTTCCTTGTTCCTTGCCAAGTGTATAGGTTGAGGTGAACAGTAAAAAATGACCATTATTAGTACTGGTAACTACCACAAAACTTGACCTGAGCTTGAAATGATTGAAAAATAACCCTGTAAAAGTGGAAATAAGGTGTGCAGTCCACTGTCCCTTTGTTGGTTTTGACTTGCAGTACAGTAGATTTCTCAGCCTGTCCTGCTGGGCCAAAGGCACATGTGTACAGAGGGGTGTGTCTCTCATTGGGCTGTGTAAGGCTCAGTCTGTTGGTCAGTGCTGCAGCTGGGGCCCAGCAGCAGAAGCACAAAGATGCCATTATGCTCCTCATTGGGTTATTACTGTGCTCTTACAACCTCCCTCCACTGAATAAACTTTACAAGAGCTCGGAAGTGCCTAGCTAAAAGCTTTTAGCTGAGCTCTGAAACATTAATAGTGACATAATACATCAATCATTCAGAACAAGATCTCAAATCATTTAAATATGTTTTCTTTGTGTACTCTATAACGGGGGGCCCAAATTGAGGCCAAACATTTGATTTGGCTCTTGACATGAAACACATTGTTATGTTTGGCAAATGGGCTGCTACTAATGTTTAAAATGTGTAAATGTTTTCCCACTGAGGGAAGAACTGCTCTCATGCATATTTTGTTAGATTTGTATAGAAATTGTGATTGTGTCGTCAAAGATCTACTAAATCAATGGACATTTTAAGAAATGAAGTAAGAAGTATGATGTATGGTGTGATAAATGTATTGGCAGCAGCTGTTTTGTTTGTTTATATTTATTTTCTTTTTTTGTATCTCTGTGGACATTTTGCACATCACTAATGACACAATTGTGACATTCTGTCCTGAGCTATAAGGAATAAATAGTTGGACAGGGTAGAAGCTGCTATCCCAGTTCAAGCTTTGACAAATGGAGACTTCAGTCATCAGGACACATTTCCAGTTAAATCACTGCTCTTTGGGAGTCAGATTTGAAACCAATAAATGCACTAATTTGTTTTCATGTTCTTATTCCCAGGCTGTGGAGTATGAAGACTGGTCAGATGCACTATTCCTCTCACAATTCATTCTGTCCTGTGTCATGGGGTAATTTCTTGTTTTATCTATGGCTTTGAGAGTGATGAAACATTTGCGCCGTTCGCATAGTAATTAACAATTAAAGACATAATATTATATTCTTTGAATTGTCCTAAAAATGTCACCTATAAACAGGAAGCTAAACCCATGGAAATGAACTATCTTCAAAAGTAAAATACAAGATCTCATTATATGACTTTGTTGTTTGCAGATTTGTTCTGATGTACTCTACCGTGCTCTGTACACAGTACAACTCAGCACTGACGACTACAATAGTGGGCTGCGTCAAAGTAAATAAGCATTACTTAAACTTTAACATAAGGATGCAGTACAATCATTGTAAAAGCTTCACTTTTTTTTTTCTTCAGAATGTGCTGGTTACTTACATCGGGATGGTGTTCAGTGGAGACTACATCTTCTCATGGACTAACTTCATAGGCTTAAACATCAGGTATGTAACATATTGTCATTGTCCTCACCTGTAAAACCACAAAGTCAGTAGGTTAAGTAGCCAGTTAATGGGTTGCTTTCATGCAGTCTTACATTCTTCTTTGCACACGCAGAATTGTTTAGTACTACAATGTAGACATGATTTCCTCTTGTACTCCCTAAATACATTTACTAGTATCACCTCATTTTGATACAAAGATCTGCAAAGCTGTCTGCAGAAAGCAATAGATTGTCAATAGGTAAAAACTAGAGCTGCAAGGGAAAACTATTTCAAAAACATCTTTGAATATTTAGTAGGGGGTTGGACAAAACAAGATTTTCACAAGATGAGACAAGACATGTGATTGGTCCCCAAGAACAAGACAAGATTTTGACATAAATTATAATAAATAAGTTGATTCAGTTCGCCATTTTGGCCCAACACTTTCTTTTTGGTGTTACAGTAGTCATGCTTATTGGAACTACAGCTACAGGTGTAACTCAGTAGTTTTTTGTGCAATGTAAAAAGAACATATTCTCATGTGTGCACAATCTTCTGGCAATTTTATCTCACAAGATCCTGTGGCACAAGATCTTGTCCCATCCTCATAATTTAGTGTGTCCTTGTGTCCTTGTGTACTGTGTACTGTGTACTGTGTACTTTATACTTTATACTTTATACTTTATACTTTATTGGTGTCGTTGTGTGTTCAGTATTGCAGGCAGCCTGGTGTACTCCTACATCACACTAACAGAGGATCAGACCAACAAAGCAAACGAAAATGACAAACTCGACATTAAGGGCAAGATCATTGTATGACACTGAGACACTGGATCATGTAATTTTTATGAAATGGACATCTCTATTTTTAGTACAACTTATTTATATATGGTACAATGTTTAAGTGTTTCAATGAAATGGTGTTGAAAAACTCTGCAGCTGCCATAGAGCCAATACCTCCCATACAGATTTGGTATTTTTTTTTTTCTTATTTTATGTTTTGTTTTAGAGATTTATTTAGATGTTTCTTTATAGTGATGGTACTGTGAGTATTGACAGGGAGATAAAAGGGGAATTTACATTTTTATTTAGATGCACCTAGGTAAATACAGGCACATGTAAACTAAGGAATATTGTGGAAAAATGTTACATACATATTTATTTAAAGTCTTTTTATGCTGATAATGCCATGCAGTTAATTAAAACCAATTTAGTATTCCATAAAGATTAATACGAAATTGAATCTGGCATAAATTTTATACCAAATGCCATCCCTGGAGAATTTGGATTGGCATATAAGCAGGTACTTGCCATCCCTTGTGGCTTGTTTCATAATTATACTGTAAATGCCTAAAATAATTGTATGTTTCCGCAAAATTCTAACCCTCTTGTGCCTTTGTAGTTTGCCAAAATGATTGGAAGTGGCATAACTTATGAATATTATTTTAAAGGTCCCATATTACACTGTTTTTGTTATAATGTTGTTTCCTCATCACAAACATACCTGCAGTTGTGTTTTGTTTCACACACACACGTACACATGAACACATAAACCCTGCATATTTTGACTTAAGTTCTTCTCTCAGACTGAAAACACTCTGTTCCACCTCATGATGTCATGTGATAATACAGGAAGTGCTCCACTGTGTTTTTAAACCCCATACACTTAGACTACTAGAATCAATTGGATCATTTCATCCCTGGAATTGCCAATCTCTACTGAACAAAAGGTAAAAGGAGCTGTTAACTTGAAAACTACATCACGAGGTGGAACAGAGCATTTTGAGCTAACAACACTGTAACACGACTCAAAGCTCACAAGAGTCAGTTTTGTGTAATATAGGACCTTTTTTCTGTTTTGCTGTTTACAGTGAATGCAACTTGGGATGCCTTCAAAGCACAGTGACATGCACTGTCTCATTTTTGCTGGTCTTTTTCCTTAATTATTATTTTGGTTGCACATATCCTGCTTTAGGCCTTTCATAGACCAGCAAATAGATGTCTGGGAATTGAAAGGGCACGTGTGACATGGTAACTTAACAAAAAAGCTATTCACTTTGAACTGACTCCTATTTAAGCAGCTTGCCCCAGTTCTCCCATGTGCTCTGTCGTTTTTCAACCTTTCTGGTGTTGCCAGCCTATTTTAAATTGGTTGGAACATGGTTGAGTATTGGCGCTTTACTAATTTCATCGTTTACATATCTCCCTCAGTATTAGTGAATGTTTTGACTAAAATGGCTGTAGCAGATTCTCTATGCACAGAATAACAAGTTTTTTTTTGTTTTTGTACATGGGGACATTTTGTCTTTATCGCACTTTGAACTGGTATTGCTATCGAGATCACATTGTTGAAAAGTACGAGGTTACTGTGCTTTACTGTTACTGTTCATTTGTATTTTGAGACTAAACGTTTAACAGTCAGGTACAAGGGTTGACTTTTTATATATTTTGTATTTATTTTATGTAGATACTTTTCAGGGGAAATGTATTCTCTCAAACCCATTTCAGTGTCTGATTCATTTCAGTTTCAAAATTAAGATTAGTTTTTGTGAATAAGATAATGTTGAAATTATATGTGTTTTGTATAAAGATTTTTACATTAAACATTTTAATACACTTGTTAGAGCTGTTTTTTTGTTTTTTTTTTAATATTTATTTAAAATAGCACTTTAAAGGCAAGTCATATTCTGAAGGCAAAATCGTAAACGCTTTTGAAATGCATTAACTTTTTGAATAATTTTTGGTTTTGTCTTGTTTATAAGGTTTGTTTTTTCACTACATTTTATAAATAGATGATAGATGCATTATTAGTAAAGTATTTCCAATATGAGCCAAGGATTCCCATGGTGTGTATAAAAATATGGCTCTAAAAACCAAACTATTACAGGTATTTCAAAGTTGGTTCAATAAATTCTAAGCTTATCCAGCCACAAGGAATGCAAGTTTATTATTACACAGTATCTATTTGAGCTTGATAATGTATTCTGTTCTTGACACACTGGTTAAAAACAGTTTTTTGCTATCAAAGGGAACATATCAGGAAGAACTGAACACTGACACCCAATGAAAAGACAACACCTTTTTAATAAAATAAAATAAAAAAAACATTGTTCAAATCCCATCACCACAAACCGTACCTGGATCTGGTCACCTGGGGACAGCTGGGGCATTTTTGCACAACAATCACAGTGAAGCTTTCTATAACTTAAAAACGCAAATGGGTAAAACTGTAATTTGCATTATGTACACTTTGTTCACCATTGCTCTTTTGAAATCTGCCGACAGTTAAGTCCAACTGTACAATATGCATTATATAAAACCAACATTTAAAAAGTATACAACTTTATACTATGGATTCAAATATAATACTCCAAATAATAAAAATATAACTTTATTATATATTATTATACTTCATTAGTAGTAAATATACATTTTCATAGATCATTGTACAGACAAAGCGCTTATATGGACTTAACTGTTTATGGCAGTAAATTGCATTGTTTTTGCCAGAACCCTGTGTACCCAGTGCATATCTGTGCATAAGGCACTGTCACACAGTAATAATGAATCTAAGAACTTGTGACTCCTGTAGCACCTGGATTTACCTGATGAACATGAAAAACAAAAGACAATTAAGTTTCTCAAAATGTGAATTCAGCTACCTCCACATAACGATTGCAACATAGTACATGTATATGGGAGCCACACAATTACGACAATAATATCCTCCACAGAAACAAAACTAGTTAATGTTTGACAATATTTCACACCACACTTTCCCTTTTAAGCATTTACAGTGTAGTCAAAGTCATTCTGCATTTCTTGTGCATATGTTCAGAAGATACAGAGAAAATAGAAACTGGTCATTCAGGTCTGTCCTCTGTCACTACAGACCATCATGCAGGACGTCTATGAACACAATCTAACAATATTTTATAAATGAGTTAAAATATAATTCTACAATAATTGTCCTCCCCAAAATAAGCCACACCCCACAATCTGCAAACAAGTCCTGCTGCATTACTGTTAAGTACAGTTAAATTTGTGCAACACATGGAGAGTTAGATATGCGGAAATGTTTCTAGTCTCATAGCTGCAGACATTTAGTCAGTTTGACCAACACTGGATCCTCAAGATGAACAGGAAGAGCAGGAGAGTTATGTGGCATCAATTCCCTTCACTATCTACTCAAATAAATAGTAAAAAGTGCAGTGCAAAGATATCGAGTAGACTGTTTTCATCTAAATATATTTGGTGTCTTTCTTTTAGCATCTACTTTGCTCTCTATATTAACCAGTCGTGAAAAAAGCCATGGCAGGCACTGGGTGAAAGGTGAGGCGTGACTCATGTTGCAGGAACTGATTGGGCTCCTGCCGAGTTAATGACAAAAGGCAGTTCCACTATAACCTCAGTGAAAACTCACATCCAATTATTTCCTGAACAAGAGAGTTAAAACCAACCTTTACATCTATGGCAGAGGTACTGTGAGACAAAGACTTGTTAAATATATAACTTAAGGCTTGAATAAAACAAAACAGTCTGGCAAATAGTGCTGACTACAATGTGATTAGATTCTCTGCCATGTAGCATAGACTGTAGAAGTTGCAGCCGATACAGCATAAGTTACACAGGGAGGAGAGCAGTCTGTAGAGCCACAGGCGGCTGCTCAGGTGCTTGTATTTGACATCTGTCTCACAAAGTTTGGCATAGGCTTCACGATTCGATGACAGCCCGATGTCCTGACCCAACCCACAGGACTGCTCAATGAGATGCATGTCAGCCATGATTTCTGAGGTCATTTGTCCAAACCACTGAGCATTAATGGCCGCAACCGTCACAGAGATGAAGAAAATAAAGATCTATGGGGAAAAAAGTGAAAAGGTGAAATATATGTAAATAATATATAGGTACATTATGGAAACAGAATGATTTACCAACCTGGAAAGACTCCCTCTCATCCAACAAGTCACTGGGGTGGTACACGGCATAAATGGTGAGGTTGAAGAAGGCACAGGCAGACCCCAGGTGCAAATAAAAGGGTACCAGTCTGCTCTGAATGAACCCAAATGTGTGTCTGTTCAAGTGGTTGTCCATTACAAAACCTGCATGTGAAAAAGGAATGAATGCAATGCAAACTTCGTATTTACTTCTGGGTGCACATATGTCAAGTAATAAAATAGTAAAAACATTAAAACTACACGTGGTACCCACTGGAGACAAAGGTGACCCATATCTGCATGCCCCAGTAGGTGGACAGGAGCAGCAGCTGGACTAGTTTGACCGTGTAGGTGGGCTCCTGGTCAGTGGTCATCCTTCTTCTCTGAGGTGTTTGGACACACTGTGCTGCTGAGCCTCCACAGACAAGACACATGCACTTTAACGCGGAAGTGACAAACACGTGTAACAGACCAGATTTTATGCTAACGCTATCTGGAGCTATTTACACCGAGTCTGAATGAAAAACACATCCTATAAAAAGATAAACCCGGGAGACAAATCACATTTGTCTGATTCAAGACAAATCACAGCAACTTCCCACAGCTAGCAACGCACTCCACAGCAAAGTCACCTTTAACTAAACCATACAAGTATAAAAATAATAAACTTGTGATCACGGAGTAATCGATCATATAAATAATACCCCATCTTTAATTTTAGCTCACTAAACGACACTAACATTCAGTACTGCCGTTTTCTAAACTTTACGTTAAGCTGTTTGCAATGGAGAAACTGAGCAACAATGAACAGAAAGTGATTTTCACAGTTTTATGGCGAGACAAAAGGACAACACTAAAGACAACACTAAAGACAACACTAAAGAAAGTGTGTGATCTAAAAAAACACTTACCAGAGTTTAAATGCAAAAGAATAACGCAAGTTACAATAGTGACAAAGTTTTGTGTCTGATTCAAGTCCCACTGGTTTACGGTTTGAGTGGGCGGGGCGCAGAGTGAGGACTTCCTCAACACAACCGTGTCACACAAACACACACAGACACACACAGACACAAACACACACAGACAGACACACACAGACAGACACACAAACACACACACAGACACACACACACACAGACACACACACACACACAAACACACACAGACAGACACACACACACAGACACAGACACACACAGACACACAAACACACACAGACACACAAACACACACAGACACACACACAGACAGACACACACAGACACACACACAAACACAAACACACACAGACACACAAACACACACACACAGACACACAAACACATACACACACAGACACACACACACATACACACACAGACAGACACAGACACACAGACACACACACACACACACAGACACACACACACACACACACACAGACAGACACATACACACACACACACACAGACAGACACACAAACACACACACACACACAGACAGACACACAAACACACACAGACACACACAGGGACAGACACACAAACACATACACACACAGACACAGACAGACACACACACACACAGACAGACACACACAGACAGACACATACACACACAGACACACAAACACACACAGACACACACAGACACAGACACACAAACACATACACACACACACACACACACACATACACACACAGACACACACACACAGACAGACACACACAGACACACACAGACAGACACATACACACACAGACACACAAACACACACAGACACACACAGACACAGACACACACAGACACACAAACACACACAGACACACAAACACACACAGACACACAAACACACACAGACACACACACACACACAGACAGACACACAAACACATACACACACAGACACACACACACACACACACACACAGACACACACAGACACACACACACACACACAGACAGACACACAAACACATACACACACACACAGACACACAGACACACAAACACACACAGACACACACAGACACAGACACACAGACACACAAACACACACAGACACACAAACACACACAGACACACAAACACACACAGACACACACACACACACAGACAGACACACAAACACATACACACACAGACACACACACACACACACACACACACAGACACACAGACACACACACACACACACACAGACACACACACACACACACACACACACAGGCCTTTAAAATAATGACAAACATACTGCATGAATAGATGTTTTATTAGTCAAATAGTTTATATTAAAAATGGTTTCTGTAAAGATATGAGCCAAGAAAATATTACGCACTTTATAAAATGACATGTTCTTATAAACCCTCACATTTTAGAGCTTATACATAAACATCTGTATTACGTAGTTCTTATATAAAAATATGAATGTTATAAATTATATCTTCAAGATATTTACATGTTGAAATGTATTGTTTAGTAGTTTATGTGTCATATCAAGAACTAACAATTAATTAAAATATTAATTAAAGAAATAGGTACATATTTAGTGATAATTCACACTGACGAGACAACTTAATGTCGTGCAGTTTTGCAGATTTTGTCGTACACCTCTGGAAAAGCATCTTTACAGCCCAGCTCCTCTCGGAGACGATGATACAACTGTCCATCAAACATCTCCCAGAACTCCTCGCGGTCCATGTACACATCTGCATACAACATCTGGAATCTAAACAGAGGCAGAGAGGATTATTATTTATTATTCAGTAAGTCTATGTTTTATTTACATGATGCTGCGTTCAGGGATTGTGTTTAAAAACTGTACCCATGCACATCTCTGACAAACTTCTCCAGCTGTCGAGTGGAGGCTTTGGCTTCAAAATGTTTGACTCTAGGTTCTCCATAAGCTCCAATGTCCACATACAGCTCCTCCTCTTGGTCTTTGGGGTGGACCATACCTCGGCCCGGTGGCAAAGTAAATGGACATAGCCACAGAGGATACACCTAAGATTACAGAATTAGTTTTTTATCATCCTATTTTTGCATATAAATCCCATTAAGTGTTACCTATTGGAGGTTTTTTTTTTAAACCACCAGTATATTAAATCATATATTTATATAATTGAACTTAATGAATGTTTAAAATATTGAAATTAATTAACTACCTCACATGAGCTTGAGTGAGTTTGGATAGTGCTGCATCATCACATATTAAAAAAGACATACATTTGGTTGTAAATTCCTTCTTTGTTGCTTTGTCAAATATTAAAGTTTGATGTGAGATGTGAATGTCTTGAGTGGTGTGCACTAGCGTCACGACAGTATCCAGACCACTGCCATATTAACAATTCAACAAAATATTAAACCTTTTGAATGATTAACTGTCCTCAAAATGTCATAATATAACATGAAGCTGAAACCCATAAATAAACTGTAGAGGTCATTTAAGTTTATATAACACTCCTTACATTTATTTCTTGGTGGAAGCGTGTGATGGCGTCCTGCAGATGCTTCATGGGCACGAGCATGTCCTGAACCACATGGTGTTGTTCATAAAGCTTACGAATAGTTTCCCCCTGAGTCAACTTCAGCAGCGAGATCTTCGGAGGAACCATCCACCCGAACAGCCAACGAAACACAGGGTTGTTTCCAAAAGGAATAATGTCCTACAAAAATGAACATGTATTTGGTGGAAAGTACTTGCAAAATCTAATAAATTATAAATGTGCAGTATTTTATATTATCTTATGTGTTGTACCACTGCACTATTACAATCTCTATGAATTTCACTTGATAGCTATTTCTTTCTTTTCCCACTAGAGGGCTCTATTTGGTTTCTTTGTAGGTCTCCAAATTTTTCTTAGACCATCTGAAACCCTAAAGGAAACAGGTTCCTGTTCAACTAGCACTATGCATTATTTATTAGAGCAATTTCTGAAGCTTTGGAGGCCAAGCTCTATCACTAATGGCTAATGGTGCTTGTACAGTAGCTTACATACTCTTTGTAGGCCATACTGCATGTGTTCTAAATGTGAATACAGCTTAAAAAAAACTTGGGGAAAAAAACTTGAAAAAGCAGTTGATGAGGCATAATAAAACAATGCAGCACAGGCCAAGAGTCATAACTTCTATGCTAAATATTGCATTAAAGTTACACTATGTAAATGTTTGAAGCCAGGTTCCATTTCAGGAATAGGATTTTTTTTTTACGGACAAAACTGTGAAATAAAAACACCAGGATCACGTAGAGGTGGTTAATATGGACATTTTAAGACTAAAATGACAAAGCTCACTGCAGCAATTACTGAGAGAGGAGCAACAATATTCCATTATAAGTCAATGGGAGCCAGAGTCAGAAGGAGCCGGAAGCGCTTCAAGCTAATTTACTATTTGGAACGTGGCGGCTAGTGCTTTGGCTATGCCCACTTATATATACAATCTATAAGGGGATGTCCACCTCCTCCTTGTCTCCATCGAAGTGTTATAGCTTTGTCGAGAATGTTTAAATCAGGGGTGTCCAAACTATGACCCGGGGGCCAAATGTGGACCTCAGATCCTGCTGAATTGGCCCAAATGATAATAGACAGAACATAGACAGCAAATTTTAGTATCTCTGTCACTGTAACCTCAATAAAATCACATTGCATTGTGATATAGAATTAGCGTTTCATCTTGTAAAGGTGTTGTGGCTGTATCAAAACTATGTAAAATGCATCTATATGAAAGCCATGCTGTATTGACCACCTGTCTGCAGCCCTCCAGGAGAATTAAGTTTCTATATGTGGTCCTCGGTGAAAAAGTTTTGGACACCCCTGATTTAAATACAGTACGCCATTAAACTAATATCTCCATGGAGGCACTACCAGGCCATCTTAGTGGTGAAATACTGTGGATTATTCCAGGCTCCTTGGAGACCTGCAGGTGGCAGACCATCCACCAAAAGTTAAATAGTATACCTTTAGTCATATATATAAACAATATATGTGGTGAGATATCAGGTTCCAAGTATGATTTACACACACTGCCCCAAATATGAAAAAACACACTAAAACTTCACAAGGCCTCACAAGACATACTAGTTTTAAGGATCAAATGTCCCCTTGTCCGTGCTATCAATTTCACCTTTTCTAATGGTCGTAATGTTTTACCTGTTTATTGTATAATGTACCTGTATTTCCCAGAAGATGCTGCGCGTGTGTCTGTGGTAGTAGTGTCTCAGTGGGATGTATTCTACTCCAGAGCTGTTTCTTTTCAGGTATCCCTCCACATGTTTGAAGAACCAGGGTTTGAAGTGCAGCCCAATTCTGTTGATCTGAGAGACACAAACATACGTCACCTACAACTGTATTACCGAAAACCTTTTCCCTTAAAATGCCATTATTTTTCTTATGTTACTTTTCTATTACACAAGGGCAAGTGGGAGAAAAGAATGGAGTTGGACTATTAAAATAAATACTGTTTTTGCATTTTCTATATAGAGAGAGGGGCCTGCCAAGCCATTTCAAGGATTTCGGGTTTTGAGGGCTTTTCACCATTCAAAAGATACTGTATAATATTGTATTTTGAATTGTTAATTCCTATGGCAACTGTGCAGTTTTTTCATCACTCTGAAACCCATGAATAGCTAATATGTGTATGTGCTGACAGTGTTTTTTTCTTTATTATACATCAGATTTCCTTTATTAAAATTCTTGATTATAAAGAGATTAAATTGTCACTAATTCCTCCTACAATATGAGGTAAATATACAGCTTTATTATTTACAAAGGTACAAACTGATTACTTTACCAGAATGAATTACCTTATCTGGCTCGGCGTGGTCCGTCATGGTTCCTGTCATTATCACAGCTGAATCGATCGAGTACTGGATGCCCTCCACATATGTGTTTTGTTTGTTTTGGGACGCCTCTGTGAAGTGTTTACAGATGTTGTCCAGGCCCTGCACTGGCTCATAGTGCAGCTTCACCCATGATTTAGCAGGAACTATTTTAATTTCAGCTGCAACAAGGAACCCCAGTGTACCACAAGACCAAGGGACCGCATGGAAGAGGTCAGGATTTTCCTCCTGGAATAAGAGAACATTTTAGCTTGGTTTTTGTTTGTTGAATTTGTGTATTTCTACTGGTTTTATATTTTCTTTTTACTTTTATTTTATGCATACGGTATATAAGAGCAAGCTATTCTACTGAAGCAATGGCAAAGAAGCTAGTGGTAGTAAAGGTGATATTTTGTTATAGAAGAGATTGTAGAATTTTATATTTAAGAGATAAGGTCCAAAAGGTTAGATTAAGTTTGCTTAGGATTTAGAGAAGGGGCAAAATATGGGTATCCAATAAACAATAATATGAAACTGACTGATATGAGAGAAATGGAGGATGTAGAGGACAGGGTTAGATAGAAGGACATATCTGTTCCAATTAAAAAACAAAAAAGCCCTATATTCTATGTGATAAGAGGACGATTAGGTTCCTAAGATTAGATCCTGTCCTGCATCATGAGTGCTTCATCAACAAACCCACACATTAGTGGCCTCATAGCGCTCACCACTCTCTACTTGAAGATGGAGTCCTTTCTCCTTGGTGCACCAACTACAGAATATTTGACAGACCACAGTGCACTCAGACCCACTACTTACCTCAGTGCAGCGGACCAAACTCCCATCGGCCAACACCAGCTCATAAGCCACACAGATGTGCTGAAATAGACCGTAGATGTGAGAGGAGGACTCGATGCCTGTGCCCATCACCAGCCCACCTGAGAGACAAAGAGAGAGACTATTTTATCAATGTCAACAAATCAACAAATGGTGGAAAATAAAACTTATTTCGCTGTTTTGTCCAGGATTAGTTTACACTAAACATCCTGAACCAAGTTATGCATTGTACATATTGTACATGTATGCGGTCTTTATGTTTCATGAATTTATACAAGTTTACACTGTTTGAATTCATCTAACTGATTTAACGTGGCTCAGTTGCTATCACTGTCACCTCACAACAAAATGATCCTGAGCTTGATTCCTGGACCTTTCTGTTTTGACATGAGGCCAGTTCTCCACAGAAGTACTCTTGACCAAACCTTGCCCAAGATATTTTAGTCTCCACAGGTTGCCTACTGCTCCTGACAGGTTGCTCCAGTGATGAAATAAACTTTAACTCAATCACCATTTGATAAACAGAAAAGGAGAATTGTTTGCTGTTGACATGTATTGTGTATACCTGTGTGAAAAATGAATCCATCTCGCTCCTGATGGGAAAACATGAGATTGTTTATGCTGCGTTTATATGATTAAGAAATCCATTATGAAACCTGATCCACATGGGCTTCCAATGTGGCAGCCATTTCCTCCCAGTTTCATCTTTTGAGCTATGGCATCAATCTTCTAACACAATTATAGAAATCACTAAAGGTCCACACAGGATACAGCGACGAGGAGGAAATGCCTAATCTGCATCACAATTATTAGTAAATCTATTTCTATCTAGAGCAACAGATCAACCCCTGTTCATGATTTCCTATAAAATAATTATCTAAAGACACTAAAGGGACTGAGAAATAATGTTTTACACTCTTGTAGTTCAGTATCTGATAATACAGAATGTTTTGTGCGTGTGCATCTGGATGGTTATCCGAGGGTTTCAGAATGATGAAAAATGAGAACCGTTTACAGCAATAGACAATTTAAAACAAAATATTATCTCATTTGAATGGTGACAAATCTGACAAATGTTATCTATAACAGGATTCAGAAACCCACACGTCGGCTATTTTGTATTTTTAATAGGCTATGTTTGTGTGTTTATTTTTCATTTAATGTTTTTTATTTTAACCTAGCTCTGTTTTAAATCAGCTGTTGTAAAATCTGGTAAACAAACACTCCTGTCTGTCCAAAAAAAAAAACATATTATACATACACTGCTGATAAACACATATATTCTCTGTGTGGCCAAGTCCCATACCAACAGTGAGGTCATCAAGTTCAGGCACCACTGGCAGAGTCCAGCCTATTGAGTTGAGGAGAGCAGACACCTGTCCCATGTTGGCCAGAGGTTCCACTCGCACCACCTAGAACAATAAAACCTTTACATTTAAAATTAAGCTCTGGTATCTGCTACTGGTATCGGATCCATGAAAATTTGCTGGAAATCGATGTAATAAGTCTAGAAAATCTCATAATGTTTAAGCTTTAAATATAAAGTAATAACAGCTACATAACACATCTTGTCATACAATATTTTTAGTCCCTGGTTTCGGTTGATATCAGGTATCGGAATTGGTGTCAGAACTGAAAAAGCCATATCAGAGCATCCCTATTCATGAGTTTTGTCTCCCTGTTGTAGGACGCCATTTTGACCACTTTGCTCCATGAAAACATTTTTTTTTGTTAATTGCTTTCTCAATGGTGCTAATCTTTTATAATTCTAATCTTTTATCATTTATCATAAGTAGGCTTACTTATTAAAAAAAGTGTATACACACTCAATTCATGAGGACCTGCTGCCT
Organism: Taenioides sp. WSHXM2023; assembly: GCA_029959045.1. Lineage (NCBI taxonomy): Eukaryota > Metazoa > Chordata > Actinopteri > Gobiiformes > Gobiidae > Taenioides > Taenioides sp. WSHXM2023. The sequence continues at coordinate 1,034,915 of CM057095.1, read as the reverse complement.
TTAGAGGACCAAAAGCAGGTCGCAATAATGTAAAACCTTTATTATTAGATCAACAGCATGGTTTTAAGTTAACATATATGTTAAAATAGATTATGGTTAGGGTTTAGGTTAAGGTTAGGAAAGTATCAATATGGTATAAGGTTAGGATTATTCACAAGGAAACGCATGCAAGTCAATGTAATGTCCCTAAAAAGCATGGAAACCCAACATGTGTGCACCTGTTTGTGTGTGTCCACCTCCAGGATGTCCATCATGTTGATCATGATGTTCTTATGTGTTTTCTTGTACTTTCCAACTCGCAGGGACACTGTGAGCCAGCCAGGCCGACCTGTGCACATGAACTTTTTACCCCCATCTTTTCTCCACTCACGAACCTGAAAAAGTTAAGTTAGTTATTAGTGCAGTAACATGCAAGCACACTACACTTTCAAATTATATATTTTGGTGCTATCCTGTACACTTGTATTATCTGCACTTTATTAGATGTCAGAAACCCCTCTCTCCCTTATGATGTCAATAAATTTCTCTCTTATAATTTGTGTGCTTTGCAGGTTATGTCTCTCTTTTTATGTGATAGAAACTTTTTTTTTAAGTAAAAACTAGACTGGATGGTTATAATGGAAGTAGCAGACTTGCAAAGATGCACTGAACATGTCTTATGCAATAACAGGAGCTGAGCCAATGCAGTATGCTTCCATGAATTAGACTTGATCTCCAACATTCGTGATTGGCTATTACTGATGCTGGTAATAACAAAGGGTCAAAGGTTACCATACAGTTAGTTAATATATTTATATTACTAATTCCCACAATGCACTGTCCTTGAATGCACGCAATTCTAAGAGCACAACTTCCACAGGGAGGAAAATACTCACCTGTCGCTGAATGTCCCGCACGCGCTGGTCATGAAGTTTTGGGGCAGAACACATTTTGAAGATGATCCACGCGCGCACATAATAATACACATCAAATATCACGGAGAGGGGCAGGAGGAACAAACAGACAAATATCCAGCGCTGGTGCACGATCACGTACTCTACACCTTTGACTTTGATCCACACTAGAAAAAGGACAACCAAACCACCTAAATAAAAAAACGAATCCATCTTTTGAGGCGTCTGTAGTTCGAAAGGCCATCAGATTTTAAGTGCCATTTGGCGGAGTGGGCTCTTGAACTCTGTATCGATTATCACAGAAGCCGTGGCCACTGTAAGTGCGCTGAGCTCGGCGGTCACTTCATCCCGCCTTACTGCATAGTGATTGGCTCTTGTTCACAAATAGGCGTGTACATAAGTCTATCCAGTTCGCCCATAGGCCCAAAATGCGGCCAGCTACATTTCTGGAGAAATAGTGTCAATAAAGTTGAACCAATAAGGAAACAGTAACACAGTCACACCACGCATCTGGGCTACTACTACTGAGGTAGTGATGGTTACAACACTCAAGTATTATAAGCATGAAATAGATTTTTCTGAATTATGATCAGGAAATTACAAAATCGGATGACATACATGCTCAACTTTGTTGCAAAACTTAAAACTAAAGTTGCTTTAAAACAAAATAAAGTAACCCTATTCTCTCTGTGTACCAGGGTCAGGGGCATGAAAAGTACTCTTTGCATTAGTCCGGGGGACATTTGTTTCCGTGCTTGGAACATGGCACAGTGTTACCCATAGTTCAATTGTGAACGTGGTTCTTATTTTCTTTTATCAGTGTAACCCTCACAGAGGCAACTGCCTTATCACATATGAGCTAGTTTTGGTACCGTGTTTTGACACGTGTTAATAAAACTATGGTACAGTTCTTTTTTTACTTTCTCTGATGTCCCTTTTCCCGTTCAACTTGAAGCTCACGCACACGCGCACACGCGCAGGGCTAAAGTGGTCCCCTTCAGACACATTAGACAGGGAGGGTGGGGCGCCAGTAAAGATTTCTTAATGTGCTCTCCGTCCTCCCGTCCATCTGCTGATGATAAACACTCAGCTATCCGCCTGGCTACTCCCTTTGCCGAAGTGTATTCTCAATATTTTGACTTATTGGAAACGTGGACTACACAATGGGTCTTTGGATTATATCGACAGTTTCATGCAAATGCAACACTTCTGACTACAAACAATTTAGGAATATTATCCTATAACGGGATTTCTGCAACTTTGGAACTTTGACGCGTCATTACGCATGGATAAGGTTCTCAATAGGACACTCCTAGGCTTCTAAAATCCTTCTCCTCCGGTAAGATGCCCTCTTTGCACCACGGAGCGATCTTTATCGGAGCGTTCCTTATCGTGACCGGGGGCTCCACCGCCTTTTTGACCTCATACCAGAGCCGGTTGCAGGCTTTCTCTCTATGCTGTGTGGTGCTGGGGGTCGTCATGCTCATCCTGGGGCTTTTCTGGGCCATGAACAGTAAAACGACCACGAACTACAACCATCAAGAATTTGACCCGGAGTGCCCTCACTATCCGTATAACGAGTACCCCAACTTCAGCAGCCACGCGCTCTTCTCTCCTCCGGGCCGCCGCTTTGTAGAGTCACAGTCTGCCTTTCTGCCAAGGTGAGAGTTCTTATTATAGCCTTTTACATTTACTTACTACGGCCAGCTTAGTTTACCAAATATACTGGATTTAAAAAAATAAAGAAATAAAGAATAGCCTGTTAGGTGGATTGCTACTAAATTAGATAAACAAAATAATAATGATCATAATCTGATCGAATGGACAATCATCTCATTTTACATGGCCACTGTTTTGGACTGGTAATATTTTTTTGGACTGGTAATAATTATTGTAATAATGCATCCAGTTGGCTAAATGTAAGTTATTACTACCAAGTCCTATCTAAATTATGCATGTGAATGGACATAGGTGATGTACTGAGGGAGACTACAAGAGTATAATCTTGTACAATCTGTGTGCATTATGCATCTACAGTTGAAACTTGAAACTCTGGTGCTATCAAATCTCTAAAACCACAGACACAAATCAATGTATGTTTGGATGATGTAGTACTTACAATAAAATGTGATCGTATTTTAACAGGACCAATGAGCGTCACAGATGTGGAGCTCACAGGGAGGATTTCGACTACCCTCCGATGGACCAGGGTGGCTTTAGTCCCACACCCAACCCCCCGCCTTGGCTGGGACCTCCACCTCCATATGAAGTGGCTATAAAGACCACATGTAGCTCCACTCACCTGCGTAGGGCATACTCTGACTCACACCTGGCCTCAGAACCACTGTTTGGACAATCCAGGGAGATCAGCTTTGAGGTGTAAAGTTTCACACTCAGCCTAAAAAAGAACTAACTGAAAAAGAGACATATACTTTTAAAAGCATGCAAGATGTGATGGAGATACTGACATGCTCTCGTGCAAAGTGGCCTATAAGAAACAGAATAAAAAAGACAATCGAGTTACAAAAGTCTGGCCAGAATGAGACAAAGTGCATTAAGAGGTCCATTATGTTCTTTTTAACTTAAGTTTTGTTCAAATGGTGCGAGAAAAAGCACAATGGTACCTAACATTAAACACAAAAAGCTTGCAACAAACCGTTAACTATCATTAGTCATTACTGTTCTTATCACATTGGATTGCATATAGGACATTCTTTACATTACTTTTAAGAATAAAGGGTCTATGATTATTGTTTATAAATCCAGCCAGTCACTACCAAGTTTCTTTTTTCATCCCTTTTGTTTTATGATGTTTTGCACTATGCAATCTTTGTACCACAGTTTAACTGACAGAAAATTTAGTTTTAGTTGTTAAGGTACTGCAACTTCTCCAATAGTCCACGTATATGCATGTATGAATTGTTGACCCTAAACTATCCCTAGTGAATGAATCTGAGTGTGTCTCTCAGTGTTCATTTTAAAACTAAAGGCCCATAGTTGTTGGTCGGCTCTGGTTACAACCCCTAATGAGAATCAGCAAAAACATGAATGAAAAAGCATGAAACATAAATGCAAAATAAAGAACCTGCATTTATGTGTCAAAATTATCACAATATAATGCAGATTTGGTTTCAGTTTAGGTTAAGTGATGTGTTTAAAACAGGTTCTTACTATGAGAAACTCGCACACATGTTGAGGGTAAAGGATGGATGACTCACCCGACCAAATGATTTTTCCACTGTTCATCAGAGCAGCATGAGTTGTGTAAAATTTAGCACTCTTTCAAAGCACAAAGTCTACACATATTTTTATATTTCAGAATAAAACTGTTCGAAATACAACAAGGGTGTAGTTTTAGAGAGAGCATGTGCATTACGGTTACCCCTGACTTTCCGATGAAGGAGGATATTGATTTTGTGATAAAAAGGAGTCCCTGCTCAGCCTTTGGGACCTCTGTAACAGGACGCCCCAGCTCAGAGGATCACCACTGAAGCACTATTAAAAGGTGAGATGGCACTTGGACAAATTTCTGTTGCTGTACAGATTTAGACACAAATACATGATGAGTATGCAGGCTTTATGAGTCCTCGTTAGATCTAAAACTTAACCTCTTTGCATGGGTGAACTTGTCATTAATAAATCATAGATTTGGTCTCCCATATCCCTTTGTTGCAAGATATCTTCTTTGATTTCAACTGTTTCTTCTGGGGTGTAGGGTCCTTATTAGAACTTAAAATTTATTGTCTCTATTTTATTAAATGTAGCCTACGCTTGCCATTCTATCACTATTTTAAATAACCATAAAACTTATACCATACCTGTCATGGACATTTATTTTTTTTAAATAAAGTAACAAATAATTATAATTTTCTACAAGAAAATATGTTCCTAAATTGATTGGCTCATTCATTTGCATAGGCCTATACATATATGCCTTTAAGATTGCCTTCAGAGCCTAGTATTTTCAGATCAAGATTCCTCATTCTTGGCTAAATCTAATTTATCTGGACTTGGGATTTTTACTTTGAGCTAATGGCATTTTCTAATGTCAAGCTCTATGCAGCTCCACAGAAGACACAGAAGTTCCCTTTGTAAACAGTTTGTCCCTATACAGATTGTAGTCCTCCTCTGCCCCGCCTATCCTCCATTTAAATCTCCTCTGGCCAAATTCGCTTCCTCACTCCTCGCGCGCACAACTGCCACCTCTGCACCACCGCTGTTGCCATTCCTGCTGCGGACAACCCCAGTCTATCCCCGACCCAGCCCACCGAGAGAAAGCTCTCTGCTCATTTACGCCTCTCTAACAGCTCCACCACCGGATATAGATTATGCGCAGAGCGAAAACCGAGCAACAGGAGACAAGACAACGACCATGAAGCTAGGAATATTGGCACCGTTGACTCGGTGTGGACACGCACGGGCTTGGTTGATGTTTTGGCAAGTGTTTTACGCGGTAAAAAGAATGAAGTAGCCTGCAAAACTATCAGAAGAAGGAGATATGGTTAGGACGACAAACGGGATGTCGGTCCATGCATCCTAAGGCAACTCAGGGCGGTATGTCATTGATGCGAGATCCAGACAATTTCAGACTTATTGTCGCTTTGATTGTTGTTTGTTCCTCTCTTGCAGATTGGCTGCTGTTGGAAGAGAACTTGTCCAAGAAGCGCAGAGGTCCCATAATGCCTATCCCTCAGGGCGCGCTCCTTTGCCTCGGGCTGGTGCTGACAACAGTGGGGATGGTCGTAACTATCATTTTGGGTTTGACTGGACCAGTTCCCCTGTTCGTGCTTGGGATGTGTTTATCAGTGGGAGGTGCAGGGCTCTTGGGGGCGAGTTTCTGCAGAGCCATGAAGAAGCAACTGGTACCGGGCGTACCGGGACACTTTCTCCTGCACCCGCGGACTGGCACACGCTTCAGCCCTCAGCAGGGTTTGGCCATACAAAGGTAGAGTCCAGTCGTCCAGAAAAATAACAGTTCTTGATACTTAGCATTGTAGTTCTGGGGTGTGTCCAGGAAATAACTTCACCGTGTGTGTGTGTGTGTGTGTGTGTGTGTGTGTGTGTGTTTAATTTGAGGTACTAGTTTTAAATCAGATGCCTTCTATAGGCAAATGATTCAAATAAATGCAAAAACCTGACTGTTACTTCCAAGTTACTACACTTAAGCAAATTGTGCCTAATATGTGATTGCAATCTAATTAATGTTGGCTATACATTGTTTTTTTTGGCTCTCTCTTATTCTTGAAATCAACAGTGTTGCTGCGACAGCTGCCCTGGGGCAGGTAGAGAGAAATATGGCAGTCTATCTGTGCCACTGTCATGGCTAATTTCCATGTGTGATGACGGTCAACTTCCCGTGTATTTGACAACAAGCTCTTGCTACAGAGCCATCAGTACCTCCACTCTGATTTATGCCACATAAGTAAACAATGTGTGCTTCCGTTGTGTTTAATACTCTAAATAAAACAAAGAGACAAACTCCAGACCGTACCATCTCTGCAGACCAGCCGACAAATAGTCGAACTGCACGTCATTTGAAGTTTGTTCTGCTCTGACAATAAGCAGGAACTCACTAATCATGACTTGACTTGAGAAAAAGAGATTTATAAAGCATTGGTCATAGTTTGCATAAAGTTACCTTTATTTACACTGTGATCGTATGGTGTAATCTATGATAGAAGTAAAATTTCAACAAGACAGACTCAGCTTCTCATCCAGAGCTGCAAAACACAGACCAGAGGCAGAGTTTCCATTATCTTGGCCTTTTCTAACTTCACACAACTAATTTAAACAAAGTATTACCTAATATCTTTTTTGTACAGTTTCTTATGTGGCAACCAATACATTGCCATTATATAAGTTTCAGGTATTCTTAACTGACCCCACTTTTTCTCCTATGGCTACATTTCGTCCACCATTAAATTTCAGTAACAACACATATGCGACCTGAATAACTTTCTAGGAACAACCTTTTGCAGGATTTTGTTAATGCTTGTTTTAAAGTGCCTATGAGAGTTTGAACTACTCATTTTACTAAATTCATTACATTTAAGATTTTATCAAAGGAAATTGTAAAAAAAAAAGCCTAGTTTGGTTATTTTTTAGGTTTAAAATTTTACTTCCTGGTTGAAAATCATGACCTCACCAGGGAATTCCATAACTGTTACCTAGCAACCATGCAATACACTGGGCCAAAAGTCCTCTAATGTACACAGAAATTATTATTTGACAAATAAAAATATAAAAAAAAACACCTTTACCTTGTTTAAATAATAGTTTTTTGAAAAAGTTTAAAAGTTTTTTGTTTAAAAGTTTTTTGGACGTAAATTGTGCTAAACTTTTGGACAGATTTCTCACTAGAGTGATGTTATCAAGAGAATCTCTAAAACAGAATTCTTTACTTCCTGTAATTTTCAACATATTTTTCAACTTTTCTTCACAAATTGCTTCTTGATCAGTGTAAAAGTAATTTATATTATATTATTATTTACAACAGGTATAGTCAAAATTTGAGAATCATAGAAACGTGTCATACTCATTTGAAGTTTAGGCAAAGAATAAAATTAGCTTAAACACAGGCTAACTCCAAAGAGAAAGGCTCCACTTATTTGATGTGGCCTTTAAATTGTTATCTTTACCTCTGTATTCTTCTTCTACAGGAGGTTGGACCGTATCCGACGAGAAATGTCATCAGATTCAGTCACCAGGGGACCCGAACATGACCCCCCAGCCCCCTCCACTCCTCCGCCCTGGACCATGGAACCACCACCCTCATACGACACTGTGATGAAGAGCCAGGAGCAGGGCCAGGGACAGGGCCAGGGACAGGGCCAGGAGCAGGGCCAGGAGCAGGGCCAGGGACAGGGCCAGGAGCAGGGCCAGGAGGAGAGATGGAGGAACAATGAGGAGGAGAGCTGTGCGTACAGAGAGGAGGAGAGACAGGAGGGGCAGAGTGAACAGGTGAATGACTGTAGTGCTGTCACAGAGGACTCCAATCAGTGTTAGTGCCTTTGCCTCTGCCAGCAGGGACCCAAAGTGCTGATGGAATGAGAGGAATAGTTTATTACAGTATTTTGTAAAAGGGGTTACATCTGATGCACTTGTCACTTGTCTGCAGTAGTCTATGCAGGTATGGAAAAGCAGACAGGTTTAGTAACGTTTTGGTAGCATTTTAAATGGTCTGTTTAAAGGTTAAGCATCATTCACCAATGAAGAAGGTTGTGTTAAATCATTTTACCTAACTGTAGCATTTTACCTTCTGTCTCAGAAACATCTTCCCATTCTTTGCAGAAACAATGTTTTGTGTAGATGTCCTTTCTGTTGCAAAACTCTCAGTTTATTTGAGCTTGAAACTGGTGTGGCAAGTTCACAGTTTGTAACAGCCACGTGATGTTTGTCCCACCTTTACGCTAGAATACTTTTATTTAAGGTTTGCATTGTCAGCTATGTGGTTTATCTTACTTGTTCTCCAAACATAAGGTGTCCTGATGAAAAGAAATGCAGGGAATACATTTTTTGTATCTGATATACTATAGACATTCACCATATACTGAACTGTCTCCAAGAATATTCCTCATCAAAGCAGAAGATGAAGTACAGACTGCATGTGAATCCCTGGAGCCGTAGCCTCACATTCTTTGGTGATAAATAGTGAAAAAGACTGAATTAATCACTTGGTGATTCACTGCTCATGAATCGTTTACAGAACTTTTTAAAGAACTTTGCAGAGTTTACTATTTATGTGACCCACTACTGCAGCTTCAAAGTATTTGTATCTTTGTATCAGCACTATTGCCTGCTCTGCCTTTGCACATATTGATTACATACTCAGTGCCTTAACAGCTGAAAGCTATAGGATTATAGTTTAGCTTAAAGATGTCATATTACATTTATTTAAGGGGGGAAGTGGTCAAACTACAGTTATGACTGGATGCTAGGCCTATCACGATAACCCATTTTGAAGTGCTGAATTGCTGAATAAAATATAGACAATAAACAATAATATTGAAAATAAATGACACAATTATCTAAAAGTAGAATTATTCCCCAAAAACTATTCTTAATCTATTAATGGTTAAAAACACAAACTGCAATAAATAAACAGCAGAATTCAACCCTCTACAGATCAAACCTAATCGTAGAATAGGAAAAATAACAAAAAGCTCCCCTTACTACTAATACTAAGCAAAAGTCCCCACCATAAATATTGACCTTCAAAAAGTGTTGTTCCATTTAACATGTATTGAACAATAAGTTGATATGGTAATTATCGTGACAGGCCTACTTTATGGTGCTCATAGTGAATGAATGTAGGAGAAGAGTGTTATGTTTGCCCCTCTCAGTAGCATGTGCCCACAGACCCAAAGGTTGGCAGTTAGATTCCCAGCTCTGACCAGCACATACTGTTGTTGTGTCCTTGAGCAGTGAATGGGGAAAGAATGAAAATGCAATGTAAAGTGCTTTGAGTTTTGAAGGGTGTTATATGGCTCCAAGGCATTATTGCTATAATAATAATAATTATTATTATATTATATTACTTGTCAGCCAATCTATGTCTTGAAGTGGCCCATAGTTACAGCATTTTCCAGCTAACTACAATGAATGAAGTTTAAATGTATTTTGCATGCCAGCCTTCTTCTATGTGTGGCCTATCAGTATTTTTATGTAATGTATTGTATTGAAATTTTCACCACACCAAACTACTATTATAAAGCACTACTGTTTCAAAGCTGAGTTGTTAACTTTCCTTCCCTTCGCCAGCAGCAAAGTGACCTTGTTAGTCGCACACACCTGCAATTTTATACCTGAGCACACTGTCTGCAGGCTGTAATGGGCAGCAGACTGGAACCCTGTCTCCTCCCTCACCTTCAAACTCACCTCACACAATCACCTCTGGGCCACAAGTATTTGAGTTTCAGGTTTACTATAAGCTGTGTGGAGTGATGGCTGAAGGGAAGCCATATCGGTATGGGCTGATGGTGGCAGGACTGGCCGTGATAGCTGTGGGCCTCTTCATCATGGTGGAGGAAAAACCACTTGTCTATGGGACCATGTGTGCACTGGGGGCCCTAATGCTGTGTGCTGGGACCGTTTGGAGCTTCTGTCAGTGCTACCCCAAGGTACAGTGGAAACAGGCTGGAGACGGTTACAGTACAGGGGCACTTCTAAAATGTTAAAACTGAGTCAGGAGCGAGGTGGTGTGGAAAAAGAGCTCCAAATATGTACTTGAGTAAAAGTATTTCTTGAGTCAACAAATATATCAAAATATATTTGATTCATATTTCATTTTATGTTTTAAGTATAATGTTTAAGTAAAAGTATAACATTCACTTCTTTGGTTATGAACCACACAACCACACTAGAAAAAGGGCCTGTAATTTTGTCATTCCCAACATGGAAATAAGAGTCCATGCAACAAAGTTTAAAGTTGTATTGCCATGTCACCTACCGGTATATATTTTATAAATCATTCATGTTCTTCTACTTTAAAATACTGCATATACTTTTCAAATGTTTTGTTGTTGCAGGTCATTTTGGTTTCTGTCCCAGAGAAAAGCCCAGAGGAAGTAGTGTGTATCCCAGACAATCAGGAAAGGTATTAACATACACACTGGTGTGCTAAATGGGAGCATGGGTCTTAATGACCCCTGTGGTCTGTCTGTGGATGTCAGGATGCTCATCAGCTCCCAGTGGGCGAACATGGAGACAGCAGAAATATCATGTCTAATCTAATCTAGATCATTTACAAGAAAATAAACAGTGGGGCATCAATTAGGTCTTAAGAAGAAGGTTTGAAAGATAGCCGAACAAGAGCAAAAGCTGCTTTTGGAGCAGAATGTACGCTGCAGTAGAACTTCTGTAGTAGTAAACTGGAAGATCTGTTTCAACTATTTGTTCCATTCAATATTTTCAGCAGGAAAATGTAGGAATTATAGATTTTGTTACAGGACTTGTCCCAGGCCTTAATGCTATAGGTGTGCCCATGGGCCAAACTTGGCCCTCCAGGGGGTCTAATTTGGCTAGAGACGGAGTTCTGTGATTGTAAGAATAATTTTCATTCTGTTTTTGTATTGTCAGGAGATGGGAACCTTGTCAATTTTCAGTATTTAGTTAATTGAATCATACATTTCTTTGCAGATGAAAAATTGAATGTGCAAACTGTCATCAGGTGTGGCCCTCGACCCGCTAATGTGCATTCATTTTGGAAAAAAAAAGGAAAAAAAAACTGTACATGTACAAATACATTTGCATAATTATGCATTGAGTCTCTTTGTATTGTTGCTACTTATTTTGAATTTATTATTATGATCTATATTTTTCCTTATATTTATTGTAATGTGTGAGCTAATGTGGATCAATCAAGTTTGTCTGAATCTAAGTCTAAAAGGTTTGGGTACCCTTGCAATAGAGTAACAGTAACAGCTTCTGGACTTTAATCAAGTCCAACCTTGGCAACTGCATTGAAAAGCAGAAGCGACAGGGAAAAAATGAGTCCATTCATATTCCATTTCAGTAGCCGTTGTTCTCAGCATAAAGAAGAGATAACAACATGCAACCTCAGCACAAAGAATAATCATAAAATGAGACTAGACTAGATTACTAATTTGCTCTCCTTTTTTTTTTTAGTCTTGCTGAGCCTCTGCCAGTATTTTTTGGACACAAGTGTGAAAGCAGCGGACATCACCTCCACAGTCACAGTTGTCCTACTTTGTACCCGGCCTGACGGAAAACGCACACCTGGGGGCGCCAATTCCTTTTACCTGCTCAGAGGCTCTTGGATTAGCTTGTTCCACATTTGTTTTGCATGTGATGTAATGTTTCTCCACTAGATGGCACTATTTGTCGTTTGCAAAAGAAAACTTGGACGACGTGAAGTTGAACGTGTTTTCCATCCCTGCACACAGACGCCATCAGTCAAATACTAGTGTGCATTTGCAAATATTAGTTAATTATTGTGCGTTATGATTAAAAGACACGTGGCTGTTTGTGCCCAAGTTCTAAGTGTAACATTTTGAAAGGGCTGATTTGTTACTGAATGTTGGTTGTGGTAATTAGGAAACTACGAGTCTGGCTTTGGTAATAAATAAATTCCTTAGCTAAATAAGTTTAAAGGAAAATATTTGGACACAAACATGTTGACTATAAACAGACAATAAAAATAGGCATTTTCTGAGGAATCGTTTACCAATAACCGTGCGTAATGACGCACAGTAATTACAGGCTGTTTGAGGGTAGAGTGAAACCTGACTCCGTCGCTGCAAGAGGTGTTTTAACGGAGGACAATCATTCGATACAAAAGCGGTGGCGTGAGCCCGGGAGACGTCACCAATCCCCGCCTTGGATTATAAGTATCAATTCTTCGATTTTTTTGTAACCCCAAAATTTGGAGTGATGCTGGGTGCCTTTACAGGTCTCATTCCACGCGCAGCTGCTAGACAATCAAAACATTTGAGGAACTGAGACCTAATCACAATTTTTTACAAGTGCGTCTTTTATTAGACTATAATAAATAATAATAAAGGGTTTAGTGAGAAGTATGCGTCTCGCCTCCGTGTGGTTTGGACTAGCACTGTGCTTGTGCGCATCTTTGGCCGTTAGCGCACAGGACGATCCCAAGGACGAGGAGATGATCTTGGACCTAATCGGAGAGGACGGGACTCAGCCCGAGACCGGACCAGAACCATCAGCCGAGTTCCTCAGGTGCAACAAGGTACAGTCAATGTCTTGGCTATTCCTTGGGCGTTTTACAGGCAAAAGAAATTCACATAGGTATATATTCAGGAGTTTGCTATTATGAAGTAGGCTAAATGATTTAAATATTTAATTATCCAAACTTTACCCACTTGCACCACACTATGCGCGCTGCAGGCACCTTGGCGCATGCCCGGTCAGTACCTGGTGATCCTGCGCGAGGGGAGCCACGACTCTCACGTGCAGAGGACCATCCGGAGGCTGAGAACTAAAGCGGCCCGGAGAGGATACCCGGTGGAGATCCAACAGACCTACTCAGGAGCTCTGCATGGGTTCCTGGTCAAAATGAGCAGCGACGTGCTACACCTGGTGAGATTCAATTTATGTAGGTTATACTGGACAAAAACTTAAAACCAAACATGGGGGAATATGATAAAAACAATTCAAACTATTACCATTAAATGAAATGAGGTTCCATAGAATGAACTCACAATAAAATTAAATAAATAAAATAATAAATAAAATATGGCAAATGTACAGACTGAACCCTGTAGTTGTACAAGGGTAAAATTAAACATTTTAAAAGTAAAAATTGCTTTTTAATCTTATATTTATTTGTGAAGATGTAATAATCCTTTGCATACCAGGCTCTGAAGCTCCCCCATGTCCACTACATAGAGGAGGACTCATCCATCTTTGCTCAGAGCGCCCCCTGGAACCTGAAGAAGATACTGCAGTCTTATGGTGGCACCACTGAGAATGGGACATACAAACCTCCCAGTGAGTGGACTCTCATAGACTCATATCAGTGTATTTAGGAACAGTTTAACGCTCTGCTCTGTGGTCTGCAGACGATGGCAGCCTGGCACAGGTCTACCTCATGGATGGCAGTGTGCACACCTCCCACCGAGAGGTCGAAGGGCGTGTCCTGATCACTGACTTTAACCATGTCCCAGAGGAGGATGGGGTCAGAGTCCACAGACAAGTAATGCTGGGTTTAAGTTATTCTAAAGTTCAGTGCTACAAGTAACATTCATTTAGAGTAGTCTAAATTTTAAGTATGTGCAGCTAAAACAGGGCTACACTAGTGCTTCAGCACTTTTAACCAGGAATTTACCTAAAACTGACTCTAACACTAAAACCACAGAGGACCCCATGCATCATCAGAAGGAGCCTGGCCACTCCTTTAGTAGACCTGTAATGTGAATGAATGAATGAATGTCAGCCTACACATTTTTTATTATATTATTATAGAATAATATAACTACATTTATGAGTTTTTTATATTTTTGTACATTTATGACACATTTAAAGTGAATGATCTATGTGATGAGGTGAATGCAGGCCAAAGAACTAAACTATTTTGTGGTGTGGTTACTATTACAGGAACGCTATTGATCGTGTTTGTCGATTTTTGCATATGATATATTGCTTAAAATATATTGTTTAAGTTATAAAAGTAGTGAACCATGTAACTGTACAGAAACAGGAACACAGGCGCCTGCCCCCATCACATTTACGTGTTTTTCAAAGGCTACAGCCCTCCTCTTCCTCTCTCTTCTGCCCCTCCTCACACTATAACTCTTGTACTCTGCAGGCCAGTCAGTGTGACAGCCATGGGACTCACATGGCAGGGGTCCTGAGTGGGGCAGACTCAGGAGTGGCCCGAGGAGCTGGAGTGAACCTGGTCCGAGTGCTCAACTGTCAGGGCAAAGGCACCGTGTCAGGAGCACTGGCAGGTACAAAGTATATCACCTGGATTCAACAATTTATTAATATTTATTAATCCAGCAGTGTACTTCCATTAACACCATCGCTACCACTGCAAAACCTCTTGAACTAATGTACAACTACTGCACATTACTCACACTCACTTCATTTGCTATTGAACTTAAATACTTGTATACATTCAAACTGTTTTTTTATTTTTTGGCCTGTGCTGCAAAATGTTTGCCATTGCAACTGAAGTATTGGTATTTGACACTTAAAACACTGAAGTACACTTAAAAAAACAAATAAGCAATTGTAAATAGTGATCATTAAAAATGTGTGTAATATTTTTTACTTATTCCAAGTTTTTACCACTTCCACCATTCTGTGCCTTGCTCTCATCTTACAGGTCTGGAGTACATTCGTGCCTCTTTGATCACTCGCCCTCTGGATGCTGTGGTGGTCCTCGTGCCTTTTGTTGGTGGGTTCAGCCGATCATTAAACACAGTCTGTAGGGAGATGGTGTCCAGTGGAGTGGTGCTCATCGCTGCAGCAGGGAACTACAGAGAGGACGCCTGTCTCTATTCTCCCGCTTCAGAACCTGAGGTAACAATGGCATTTATCTACTCATCATCCAAAGCATTATGACAGACAGTGACAGAACGTATTCATGTGCTCCGTACTGAGTGGGATACAACAAAACAGACCATAAAAGTTTACATGTTTACACGCACAAACATGCCAAAAATCCAATAAATGTGTGATTTCTGGAGTCGTCAGATTATTGAAATGTCATGTCAACATTTACATCTGATGTGAGGAATCTGATTTCTTATTCACACCTGTGCTGGATTTGACAAGGAAAATATTACAAAAATGGTAAACTGATGTGGCAAAGACAAAAACTCATTATTTAAAAAAAATCATTGGACTTTGTCCTCCAAATACAATTACTCTAAAATTTCATTGATTACTAGACATGTGTCCCCATTTTTTTGGTCTTTGCTGATCAGATTTCTCTTGAGCACAAACACACACCAAAAATCAATCTAATTATTGAGTTATCAGATGATTCTAGTGAACCATTTTTTTTCTGGATTGTAAATGTATCCAAAGGATAATGATGGTACATTAGAGGGAGAGAGGATTAGAGCTAATGATACTGTAGCTGTCCACTTACAGGTGATCACCGTGGGGGGGGTGAACTCAGCGGACCAGCTCATGTCTCAGGGAGCGGGGGGCACAAACTTCGGTCGCTGTGTAGACCTGTTTGCTCCTGGTGACGACATTGTCAGTGCCAGTAGTGACTGCAGCACCTGCTTTACCTCACGCAGTGGAACATCCCAGGCTGCTGCCCATGCTGCAGGTAATGTACAGACATTCAAAATGACAGTGTCTTTATTTCATACTAAATGTAGACACAGATATCAAGAAAATAACCCTAACTTTTAATAAATCACATGGGGAACAAGCCAGAATGCCTCCCCCAAGTCTGTATAATTTAGTGGTAGGTGTTCCTACAAACAAAAACTCAATAGGACTCAAAAAGGACACCTGTTATGATAATATACATATAATTTAACTGAAATACCCTATGGTGATTGGTGGAGTATTACACCATTTGATCTTTGCTAGGATTCCTTCAGCATCGTTTACAAGGCTTTATAAAATATTCTCAAAATGAAGTACTTTTTTTTGTAGGCATAGCTGCTGTGATTCTGTCAGCCAATCAGAAGGCCTCCCCTGTGCAGGTCCTCCACAGCCTGTTGCACTATTCAGTCAGTAACACCATCAACCTCCTGTCTGTCCCTGAGGCTCAACGACTGTCCACACCAAACCTGATCGCAGCCATGCCCCCTGCCTCTGCTACTACAAGTATGGATTAAACTTTATTCATTCCATATTGCCATATTGTCAATGGTGGAAAGTAGTAAGCTACATTTACTTTTACTTGAGTAGTTTTCTGAATATAGTATGTGCTTCTAAGAATAGTTCTATTGCAACATACATATTTTAACATAAACGCATAATGTTAATAATAATTGTAACTACTTTTGACCTCTACTTGAGTAACAGCAATTACATTTTGACTATGGATCTTGTGAATTTGTTTCAGTATTCTTTGTGTGTCTTGTGGTCAGATGAGGAGCTGCTCTGTCGGTCGGTGTGGTCTGAGAGGTCAGGGGTCAGAGCTGTCAGTCGCTGTCGTCATGGAGAGGAGATGATGGGCTGCAGCAGTTATGCGCCTGATGGCAGCCATGTTGGAGAAACTATTGATGTAAGTTAAACATGCAATATTCAATAACTATATCAAGTCTTAAATTTAACACACCCCAGTTTGCCTAATGTTTTGCTGTGTTTCTCTCCAGGAAAGCAGTGGTCAGATGGAGTGCGTTGCTTACAGTGGTCCTGAGGGTAAAGGGGTGTATGCAGTGGCCCGGTGCTGTGTTATTGCAGATCTTCAGTGTCACATTCACAGCAGCCGCAAACCAGGACAGAACGCAGAGTGTGAGAGGTCTGAGAGTCATCTGACGGGTAAGTATAAAGTCTGTACTAAAGTCTGTACTGGCAGGGGTGTAGTTTAATATCATACAGGCGACTACATAAAAGGCTGCTTTGAACAATAGTGAAGTTAGTTGCTATGGCAATGCCTCAAAGTAAAACTTGGGACTATTGTTATAAATAGGATATAAATGAAAAGGTTAGTGGGTATATCTGCTTTTTAAACCCTCTAGTCTATCTGCTAATATGTTTTAATGTGGGATTTCAGAAAATGTTCATCGTATAACTGAACAGTATTTAAAAGTAGTTATAAACAGTATCCTGGTGAATACTTTTAGGCCTACTTTAAGTATTTGTGGCATTGTGACTGAGTGGCTAGCACTAGCATGCTTCACAGCAAGTTCTCTGGGCAGAGTTTGCATGTTCTCCCCATGTCTGAGTGGTTGTCCCAATAACCCTGCAATTGACCCTCATTGCAGAATAAAATCATTAATGATTTTAGTGGTGGCGATCAAAACAGTGTTTGCAATTCTTTCAACTTCATTAATGCTTTTTAACCACTAAATGAAAAAGGTTCACTGTATTTATCTGGCCCACACAGGCTGTACGTCTTGGTCCTCTGGTCACTTGACGGCTGGCTCTCGTCCACAACACGGACAGCGGAGACTCTGCTCTGTCCCTGAAGGCCTCATGTCCACCG
Source organism: Taenioides sp. WSHXM2023 (assembly GCA_029959045.1). Taxonomy (NCBI): domain Eukaryota; kingdom Metazoa; phylum Chordata; class Actinopteri; order Gobiiformes; family Gobiidae; genus Taenioides; species Taenioides sp. WSHXM2023. The sequence goes on along the minus strand of CM057095.1, from coordinate 1,017,419 downwards.
CCGTGTGTTGCCACGCCCCCTCTCTGGAGTGCCAAGTCCTGGAGCAGACAGCCACAGACGGAAAGCAGGTCCACACACAAACATGCCTCTCTTTGTCCCCTCTCTAGAGTTTTGAGATTATTTCACAGACTAATTCCTCATATTATTTAACTGTCATAAGCAAAGGTGACAAGAGTAACATGCCTATTGCAGTTATTACAATATTTGTTACGAAAACAAACTACCTGTGTAAAAGTCGTTTGATCCTTGGTCAAATATAAAAGTAATGTCAATTTGTGCATCCATGATCCACAAATGCAAATGAACTTAAATAGCTCTTATCTATTTTATTAAGGAATTCAATAATGAATAAACTTTGAATTAGAGCTCTGGTTTCCAACATCAACCTAAAACATGCGGACAGTAGGCCAAGGCTTAGAGCTCCTGAGGACTCCTGGCATGGCGGCCAAGAATATACAAGTATAGGAAATATCAGAAATGGGTATTTTACTGTGACCCTGCATGTCTGAAGTGTGTTTCTTCCTGTGCATTACTTTTTGCAGGTGGAGGTGTTATGCCCGGCTGGATGGACGCTGACAGACTGTAATGTCGTTTCCCGCGGCTCCATCTTTGGCCCAGTTGCCAAGGGTAACAGTTGCCATGTTCACAGTGGCTCACGAGCGAGTGGGGCCGTGGGTATCGCAGTTTGCTGTCACATTAGAGATGATGGTCAGCCTGCTCCGCACTGATGGAGTATACTACCCAGCTGTTACCATGCAGTATTTGAAAAGTAAATATTTTATACTTTGTTTATATTATTATACTTACCATCAGCACTTGCCTTAGAGTTATAGTTAGTTTACAGATGGTTAGTCCTTCATTATGCTTCAGTTTTCGTCACACATTTGAGAAATCTTGCAAATTTAAGTTGTAGCCATCTAAAAATCTCAAAACCTTTTGCCTCAATGCATGATTTTATCTGGTGGTTAAAAGAAGCTGGGGAAAAAGTATAATATAGGACTTATAAGACAATGTGTATTCAAGCCCCATGGATAAGCCCTAGCAGGGGATTACAATACAGTAGGGATAGGATTTTGACAGGAGTTCTTTTATATTTCTTTTGCTATTGAAGATGTGTCCACTTCTTCGAATATATGAATAACTGAAATGTAGCCTTCATTTTACTGTGTCAATTGTATAATAAGTGTTTTTATGTGTATTTGTTCATCTTTTGTACAAAACTATTAGTCATAAAAACACATTTGGAAATTCCAGTATTTTTTTTTTAAATTCTGAGCTAATCATGTACTAAATATGAAGCTCACACTTTTACAAATGGCTCCAAAAGATTTGTGCCAACGCAAGTAAAATATGCAGTTGCAGCAGACATGTTTTTTTGTTTTGTTTTTTTGTTACCGGAGCAGAGTCGGCGCAGCTGGACATCACACCACAGTGTCTGATCCACTGATGAGGATAATGAGTCTGATTAGGCCCATGATTAACACACGGGTTAATTCAAGCACCTATGTCTTCAGCAGCAAGATTCTAATAATTTAGTGGATAGTTACTCTGTCATTTGATGTTTTCTAGTAAGTTTAATACAGATTTCGAAATAGTGGTGTTATTAAGAACATGCATTGTGTATATTACAGGCAAAGATGATTATACAGGCAAAATGCGACAGGTTTATTGTTGGATTTTATTGCAAATTAAAGGAGAATAGCATCATTTGTAAAAGAGAAGGCTAGCATATTGCTGAGTTTCAAGTCGAAATAATCTATAGGCCAATAATATTTAATGGGGGCAGCATAATGAATATTGCAGATTTTTGTTGTAATATACTGAGCAATAGGGTTTAGTCACAAATGTAAATGGTCAGGTTCAACATTTGTGAATTATCTTTTGGTTATTTCATGGCAAAGTACAATGTAGCTAATTGATAGGAAAAACTGTCTCTTGCCCCTATCTGGGATTTTGACATCACATTGAATGGAAGAAGGTGGTGTTTCGCTAAAGAAAACTGGTATGACATATAGAGATTTTGGAGAACAGAGCGTGCTGATCCAAAACAATGACTAAAGTAAGGCTAAGCAATAAATTAAACCTTTGGCTGGTTTTTCTGTATTTGCATCCCATTTGCATTCCATGAAAGGCTGATGAAAAGATTATAACTTGCTAGAGATTCTCCACTTTGCCTGGACATTTGATTTAGGCAAAGCCAGAAATTAATCAATATCATGATTTATCTGTACAGTAATGCCAGCAGTTAATTATCCAACTTCACATGTAAATTTGTAATATTGTTTATAACCCTGGTTAAGTAAAAAAAAAAAGTATACTACTGCTTTTGACCTAGTTTATTTAAGTCCTAGCCTAGTCTTATAGCCAGTTGTTATTTTACTCATTAATGTTTGAAAATAATTGCAGTATCCACATTAACAGATATCCAAAGTTGTGCATTCCAGTTTATTTTATATCAAATTCCCCCTTAATCAAACTCTGATGTACAAATTAAAACTTGAGTCTTAACATGCAATACAGAATCCTGCAATGGCAGAAGTGAATCTTCAAATGACAGTAAAAACCCGTATAGATGCCGATCCCAACCCACACACTTCCCATATCCCTCCCTGCATCCCCGGATTAAAACAAGATACGATTGTTATTTTTTTTGATAAAATTTGTCAATTTTCGTTATGTGGTTGTCGAGGGCAGAGGGCAAACCTAGAGGAGAGATTTGGGGTAAATGTGACCAATGTGCTGTATGCATGGTTGGCACAGACTACATGCAGCTCCATCCGTTTGTACTAAATCAGAGAAAGGGCATGTTTCTGTGACAGTAAGTGCTCATGACAAAATCACAGCAAGAAAGACAGAAAAAGAACAGATTTTTCACAGAGTAAGACGGTTGTTTCTTTGCCACTTCTTACTGCCACACATGCAAACATGCCAGAAAGCACAATGACATTCACTTCTATGGAGGACATGGGCGTGGAGGGAGCAAGAGAGAGAGGGTGCAAAAGTGTCTGACATCTCCTTAGGCTCAGAGATCTCACAGCAAGAAGCAGAAAAACTCAAACCTTAATGCATGACTGCTTTATAGGTCCTCATATTGTAAACATTGACCTGTTAAAGCTGAACAAAATCAATTCATATAATCCATAAAGTAAGAGTGAGGTTTTTCAAGGGGAACCATGGAAATATTTACTATCTACTGAGATATGGAGTCAATGTGATGGCCTCTTCTGAAAACTGTAAGACGTTTTAATTATTTGCTTAGTTTAGTTCTGGTTTAGTTCGAGTCAAGACTGATTTAGTCCTGGTCAAAAATGGTCACAAATGCCAAGTTTGCAAATGTTTATTTTCAATATTTTATAAACTGATCTGATAAACTGAAAGAAGGGTATGGGTAGAACTAATTGTATGAAGTAGCATTTTTGCCCACATCCTTAACCTTGAAATGAGAAAAATAAACATAAACTAAGCAAAGTTGCATGGTTCCCCTTTATTTTAACAGCGATAGAGAAAGAAGCAGCATTGTATTCCCATTACCAAACCCTGTCCTAACCCTGTTTTTTGAATAGGGTACTACCTATGCCCCCGTCCCATACACACAGTGAGTTCAAGATCCCTACAATCCTGTGTCACAACACGTTACTAAGTTCCCTGTTTCGACTAATTGATGATAAAACAGAGACCGTGGTGGTGTAGAGCGGAGAGAGAGGCGATATTTCGGGAGAATAAGGCACTTGAAGACTCCCGACTGGCTCGAAAAGTTGTTCAGGAAATCTGGCTACATGTGGCTCCTCTGCATGTATGTGTGCATGTATGTGTGCGTGTGTGTGTATGTATGGCAAAATTAAAAAGGCAAAAAACTCAAAATCAGACCATGCAGAGGTAATTGTAAAGCCATGTGGATGAAGTGATGGCATGTACGTCTGTAAATGTGCAAGATTTTAACAAGTGTTGTGTTGAGTGTATACAACCTTGGCACCTAAAAAAATAAAACAGGCAGCTGATCTGTTGCACTTTGCGATCAGCTTTTCTTGCATAAGGCTCATGTCCCTAAACTCCTTCAAGAGAGAAAAGAGATTGGCAACAAAAATAATAAAACACAGCACTAAAAACCAGCTCGAAAAAGAAGGCCAGTCAGCAAACAGTACCCAAATTGCTGACCACCGGGGCACTGCTATGCTATGGGGAAAGACCAGTGCCCCAAAACTAGCCAAGGTCAAGAGTCAAGCCACACAGGCAAACTGGCTAGCTATCAGGGCTTCAACGAGTTTGGATTGTGGCACTGAAATGAATTGATCGTAAAAGCGAAAAAAAAAAAAAAAAAATACGACCACATAACATAATAGGAAGCTCTTGAGGACCTGACCAGTGCTGCACCATATTCTGGGTCTGAGCATAAAGTGCGTATACATAAGCCTACCCCAGTCCCCAGTGCTCATGTGTTTTGGAGGTATTTCCTGTACAAGTGCACCTAAGAAGTCAATGTCAGGTTCCTCTCGAGCGGCTAACGTGAAGAGACTTGTATGGCTGTGTGAGGAAGAGCACACAAGACTTTTAAAATATATCTTACATTGGAAATTACAACTATGGAACAAGTCTTTACAATTTGAATATGTCTATGTAGATATGTATAATTGGCAAACATGAGCAGACAATTGTTAAAACACAACCCAGACCCATCCATCCTCTGCCTCCTCCCTTTGCTGCTTTCATTCGGAGAGAATGTGTGAATAAAAAGAATCAACTGAAGTCATCTGGAGCCTTGTACTTCTTTGTTATCAAACTCCTGCTGCCCCTTATGATAATGCAACTCCATCAACCAGCTTCTTGTCTAAAAGCAACTCATTTTGGGATTTATTCATAGCTCCTTTGTTTCCACAGCAACCAAAACAGACAGTTCTGGTTGGTTTTGCGAAGTGAAGGGTCCAAAGTGTCCGGACCAATAAGAGGCAAGGTTCAGCCATGTTTGTATTTAGTTTTTGATGTTTTTTTTCTTCTTTTGGAGTGGCCGCCTCTGAAGAGTTGTGGATCCTTGCGGGTCTGAATAAAACTATGGGTCTACATCTTCAAGATCACTTTTGGAGTCGCCAAGCATCATGGGAGACTCTGATCCCTGCAAGTGGAGGAGAGAGGGGTATTGGTTAGTTGAGAGAACAGAAGAATACAAGCTGTATGTGCAACAAACCCTATAATGATTTTTACAATTTGACTAACAAATACAGCCAACAATGAAAACTTTTATCTTTTGTACTAAAAAATAAATAAATCCTTGACAATGAAAATAAAAGAAATAAAAATCAATTACTAAGTATCACTGAGAACAAAAAAACAACAATATTGCCAAACATAAAAAAAGACATTCAATCAACCTCCTCCAAATGTTATTGTTTTTCATGAAATGTTTCACAGCATGGCTTTAAATGCAGCTCCATGGAGACAAGCGGGTGACATTACCAGGCCAAGTTGCAGGTCAAAATTTTGAAACGGTGCATGTGCTTACATGTTTTAGGACACGTATGACCAAATTTTAGCAATTTACCTTTTTGCTGTCTTCATTTTATGATCTCTGTGCAGCACTTTGGAAACTGCTTTGTTTGTAAAATATGCTATATAAATAAAGTGGATTTGGATTTACAACAGTGCATGCTTTTCATTGCATTTTTAGAAACAAAATCCATGTAATTAAGTAAATGGACAGATTGGTTTAATGCCAGAAGTTACATCGAGCACCTTTAAGTTGAAGGTTGTGGGTACACAGCACAACACAAAATGAAACCTGAACATGTTTAAAAATCTTACCAATTGAAAAATTGCTTTAAGTAAAAAGTATACATAAATATATAAATCTATACCCGTTTACACCATGATTAATGGCAAACCCTTTTGCCAAGTGCACTGTATCTATACAATAAATTACTAGGAACATTTTACTTTGCCATTTTTCTCTTCCAAAACATTTTTGTTGTTTGACAGGAACATACACTATATTGCCAAAAGTTTTCACTCACCCATCCAAATAATCAAAATCAGGTGTTCCAATCACTTCCATGGCCACAGATGTATAAACTCAAGCACCTGGGCCTGCAGACTGTTTTTACAAACATTTGTGAAAGAATGGGTCACTCTCAGGAGCTCAGTGAATTCCGGCGTGGTACTGTGATAGGATGTCACTTGTGCAGCAAGTCCAGTCATGAAATTTCCTCGCTCCTAAATATTCCACAGTCAGTTGTCAGTGGTATTATAAAAAACTGGATGCGACTGGGAACGACAGCAACTCAGCCACGAAGTGGTAGGCCACTGATGGGGTGGAGTCAGCGGATGCTGAGGCGCATAATGCGCAGAGGTCGTCATCTTTCTGCAGAGTCAATCGCTACAGACCTCCAAACTTCGCGTGGCCTTCAGATTAGCTCAAGAACAGTGTGTAGAGAGCTTCATGGAATGGGTTTCCATGGCCGAGCAGCTGCATCCAAGCCAAACATCACCAAGTGCAATGCAAAGCATCAGATGCAGTGGTGTAAAGCACACCACCACTGGACTCTAGAGCAGTGGAGACACGTTCTCTGGAGTGACGAATCGCACTTCTCCATCTGCCAATCTGATGGACAAGTCTGGGTTTGGCGGTTGCCAGAAGAACGATATTTGTCTGACTGCATAAAGTTTGGTGGAGGGGGGATTATGGTGTGGGGTTGTTTTTCAGGAGCTGGGCTTGGCCCCTTAGTTCCAGTGAAAGGAACTCTGAATGCTTCATAATACCAAGAGATTTTGGACAATTCCATGCTCCCAGCTTTGTGGGAACAGTTTGGAGATGGCCCCTTCCTCTTTCAACATGACAGTGACCAGTGCACAAAGCAAGGTCCATAAAGACATGGATGAGAGAGTCTGATGTAGATGAATTTGACTGGCCTGCACAGAGTTCTGACCTCAAACCGATAGAACACCTTTGGGATGAATTAGAGCGGAGACTGAGAGCCAGGCCTTCTCGTCCAACATCAATGTGTGACCTCACAAATGAGCTTCAGGAAGAGTCTTAAAAAATTCCCATAAACGCACTCCGAAACCCTGTGGACAGCCTTCCCAGAAGAGTTGAAGCCGTTATAGCTACAAAGGGTAGACCGACGTTTTATTAAATCCTATGGATTAAGAATGGGATGTCACTTGAATTCATATGCAAGTCAAGGCAGGTGAGCGAATACTTTTAGCAATATAGTGTATATATTATGCAATATATATACATAATATATTGTGTATATTGATTTGGTCTGATTTGGCTCTATACTGGCATCAGAATTATAATCTGTACATGCTTATTATATTGGCAGTGTTCATGAGTGTTCCAGCGGAGCCATGTGTGGGCCCCTGACAGTGACACAACAGAGCAAACCCTGGCTCTAATAACAGCCGTGGGAGGCAACAAAGTGCCTCTAGAGCTCACGACAAGAGCCCCCATTTCAGTGCAATATATTCATCTTAGATCAGCCATGAGTCAGATCATTGCGGAATTTAATTTTGTAAATGTGAACACATGGAAATCTAGACATTGAACAGCTACTGCTTTTCTGGATTCAATCCTTGGTAAAACAAGATGTTTTAATTGGCTTTCCAAACTGTGTTCAAGATGGCTTGTACACCCTAATTTATGTATGTCTGTGTAATCCCTCAGTTGACCAGTTAGGCTCCTACTTCATATAATTTCATTCTGACTTATTTTAATTAACTTCTAATTGAGCTACAGTGTCCAAATAATTTGCTTTGTAAATCAATTAAGTTTCTAACGTCTAATATTGAGGGGTACTCCATACCCAGGGCTGTGTGCATATTATTAGGTGCTCCACAACTGAGCATCTGCATGCATAAAAATGGCTATAAAAGCACACATATAAATATACTGTATACCTGTCTGAGGCTGCGGTCTGCGTTCTCATTGGCTGGACTCCCATCAGAGCCATTACTGCTGCCAGACTGCTCCTTCTCATTTAACAGAGCTGTAGCATATGCTAGTGTGTCCTGCAAAGAGACAAATTCCCAATATGGGAAGAGATCCAAACTTAATGCTACAAAGCAAAAGGAATTTAATGGAATATATAGTATTCCTTATCAGACAAAACCTGACATCAGATATAGCACAGGGCATCTTGTTACTTCCATTACACTTTTATCCACAGAAAATCATATATTGTCTTTTAGTCCAGGATCTTCTTTGACACAAATTAATTTAAAGTCCACTTTTACTACATAAAAATGTAATTGTAGTTTTTCTTGTAAATCCCCTGTCTGGCTGTCTTAACCTCCCTGTCTCTGACCAGCAAGTGGAGTCTACCGTGTACAATAATAGCTGTACAATCTCAACAGCAATATTTTGTTGGGTCAGATCAGTGCAATTCATTCAAATCTTTCTTTATATTTATATTTCTGAACACACAGATCTAAAGATAAATGTAAGCACTGGTCAATGTGCTTGATCTTAGCTCTCATCTGACTTGCACCATAAAAAGGAAGCTGAAACTCAATGATAAAGATTTCGTGATATGGATGATGAACTCCAGTGAGTGTTACCTGTGCAGAGATGGTGCGCTGGAAAGTCTTGTTGGTAGAAGTTTCATTGGAGACGTTGCTCTGTGGAGTCCAGTAATGCTCTGTCATCTAAATAAAGGGAAATAAAAATGTGTAAGGTGCAAAATATGAAACAGCATTATCCTTAAATGGTTCCTGACATGGAAACATGCATCTCTATTTAGATTACATAGAGCAAACAAATGCCTCTATTTCTACAACCACCAATGTACTATGTGCTGAAATAAATTTAATACTAAATACAAAAGTACTGTCCCAGCATTTTCCTGTCATTTCACAAAGTGTTTTCCAAAATCTATATTTTTAAAACTTAAATAGGTGTGCAACAATAATTTTTTTTCTAGGGTACCATTTTCCAGGGAGTCTGTGCACTCCTCTCAGACCAAAACATTTGTGTGTCTGAAGGTTATAATACTTGTAACCCACATCAACTAGCCCCACTACCGGTTACAACTTTATTGTGGCGGGATAACTTCCTTTAAGTTCCAGCGTCACTTGTCACGCTTCCTCCTGCTCCTCTCCTCTGGTGCTACTCTCGCTCTGGCTGGATCGTTTGAATGAAAACTATTAAAACCGCCTATCTAACAAAAAACTACTGGACGGCTTTATTCACGCTTCAATCTTATCAATACCCGCTCAATGTTTCTTGCTACTGGATCATTCTGCAATACCACAAACCACCAGTGGATAGCGAGCTACCCCTTCACTGCATGATCGCGGTAGGAAATATCACACCCTTTTCATAACCCCGGAACCTATGAACTGTTGGATTTCAAAAACTCAAACTGAACTTTGGGAAATACAAATAACTCAAACAGATTATAACAAACACTTTCTACAACCACCTGAACACTGAACTCAAACTCTGAACTCTACTGAACAAAAAAATATTACTGTCTGTATCATTGCATTTTGTTTTGTTTTGTTTAAGTATATATAGCTACCTATAACAATATAATATACAATTGATTACCTATTTATTATCTATATCTTTCTAATATATACACAAGGAATATTTATTGAGCTCGTATCATTAATACAATACATTTTGAACTGTATTTTTGGTTTCTGTGGTTTTATTCACAAACACTGACTCCTGCCGTTCCTCTTTCTGATCGCCCCCTAGGCTGCAGTCAGTTCCTTAGCCCCTAGTGCGTTACATACTCATACTTTCCTGTTTCATAAAAACACACCTTAAAAGATTATCCTAATATTTTTAGCTTGCCTTTTTCTGTAGCCACTGCACAGCCCAGCTCCAGTGACCAGACAACTCCTTGAAGTAATCCTTGGCCTGAGGACACCTAAAAAACACAAATATCAAAGTTTGAAATATAATAACAGACTTTAAATACTATTGTCAAATTACAACAGATACATACTTCTGGGCTAACGTGACCAGGAACTTGACACACTGATAGCAGCGGCGACTATCCACATTGTTGCTCTGGTGCATCAAAGCTGCAAGGAGAAAGAATTATTAATTCGCACTATTACGTTCAAGAAAAACAAACTAACATGAAATAAAAACAAACACATTCAAATACCTAAAAGGCCTTTGTCTGATTCAAATGCATATTTTAGTCGTTGAGCTTGTAGAGGATCTTCCACTACCTTTTGATTAAAATAAACAGGGTTATGAAAAGCAACAGATAAATACACTAATGTGATATGGCAGATGTAAAGTTGTGACTAACCAATAACTCTTGCAGCATCTGAAACACGTTCTTCAGTTCATGAGGTGGAGCCGACTCAAGCTGGGTCTTGATTTAATAAAATGGTAAAGGGAGTTAATGAGGTGAGAGAAAAGCAAAAAAAATCTAATAAACATGTATATTTTCATCATACTTTGAGTAATTGCAGCACTCCCAGTGAGAAGGGCTCATTACAGTATGAACAGTAGGTCACCATCTCTATGAGCAGAGACAGAGGACCGCTCAACTCCCTCATTGCAAACATCACCTGGAAAACACATGGTTCGTATTTCACATCACAAAAGATTGTATTTATGAATACACTAATACAATGTTTGTTCCTTAACAAGTGATGCATGTCAGTTGTACCTCTAGCAGATATGGCTGCCCCTCTGGGGTGAACAGAGAGGCCAGGATGTCTGGGTGAAGAGACAGCAGAGAAGTGGAGGATGACACTGTCCCGGCAAGTGGCTTAAACATCCCTGGAGCTACAAAAACAACAGACAATGATTCAACAACAAAATGTATACAAAATGATTATTCATCTGACAGAAATCTGATATTGTTGCACCTTGAGTTCTCTGCGGGGTCAGGTCAGAGTGTAGAGTGATTAGAGCCAGGGTGCTGTGGAGGTGAAGAAACTCTCGAGCCTGAGCTGGACTCCAACGCCGGTTCTGAAGAAGGAATAAATAAATAAAATACTACAAACTGCTAAAAATAACAGTAAAGCTGCATAATATATGACATGCCATGCTTTCAATAAGGTCAAAAATTTCAGGTTTCTTTCTTGTAGTTGTTTTCTCTCCACTTCAATTCAGTTGTAATTTAGGTAAAAGTTTTAATTCTAAATGAATGAATGAAATGAATTTAGGTATATCAGAATATGTTTATACCCACCTGGTTGTTCTGTCTGTTTGGCCCCAATAAGAAGATGAGCATTCGCCGATACGCTGAGTGTTTCAGCAGTAACTGACAAGGACCACAGCCCTGAGGGAACCGGGAGAAGGTTGAGACTCCGGTATTTTACTCTAATAAATCATATAACTTTATACAGTCATTCTTACCCTCTGGGCAAAGTTACTGAAGAGATTGAAGTACTGAGCACAGTTTTTCACATTCTCTGGAACATCTTTTTCTAGCAGCGACAGGAGGGCGTCAGTCAGATTGTCCAGTCCTGGATCAGCGAAGAATATGGCACTTTCCAAAGTCTTCTCCAGGATGGACGCAACTACCACACGTACCTCCCTTACACTGCACTCCAACAAACACACCCTGAAATACACATTTGGAGGTTAAAATTATGCTCAGTGATGATGCCATGTCAATCAGGAATTAAATTCTAAGATATTTATTTTTTTTTACACAGTACTAGATTTAAAACAATTGGGCCAGAGCTACAAAATGTTGAATCCAGGTCCAATTTAAAAAGGATTTTCTGCCATTGTGAGATGCAAGCAAGTTCTGCACAGTTAGATACCTTATGTAGTTTAGTTATTCTTAAATTTATTTTTATAGCCTTATTCTTAGTAACTTGTTCAAGTAGAATATACTGGGAAAAAAATCATCGTTAATACGCTTATCTGAAACAAGGTATCAAAGATACCGCAGTTCTGTTGTTTTTGGCCTTGAATTTACCATGAATTAATCTTAGGAAAGTTCTTTGAGTTCACCACTACTATGGTATGAGGGCTGGAGTATGCCATTAGCCGATATGCAACAACCAATCCTGTAATGGGACCACATGATCACCTCATGCTTAAACAGAGTGGAGGTGGGCAATGCCTTTCTTTCAGACACTTTTTTATTTGGCTCTGCGTGAGTGCATTCCTGAGGCCAACCCCTTGTTTCAGCCAATCAGCGCCTAATAAACACAAGGCATGCACATTTGGGGTGTTTGACCAACTTCACTGCTGAATGTTAGTAGCCATAATAAAGAACAAAGAAATCACACCAGATGTAAAGATGAAACGTTACATGAGACTCAGTTAATAAAATAACATCTTAATATTGAACATTTTGTCCTCATAGTTGTTGTGTTCGGGGTGTGATAGACCAACCTGACCGACGTCCGACTGGACCCATCGGAACCAGACGGGTTCAGACAAATATTTAGAACTTATGTTTGGGCTCGGGTCGGACTCGGACACATCAGCGCCTAAGCTGTTTCCTGTCTACAGTAAAACCACTCTCTTTGACACTCTTAAGTATTCAAAAAATCAGAGCACTGCACTTACGAGTTTAGATACAAGTCAAAACTGTGTTATAATTATTTGTGAAATGTGGTGCAATACTTCAGATACATGATTTTTAAAGCATAACAGATTGGTGATAAAGTACACAGGAAGTAGAATCACTATTGTGAATCTGCAGCTTCACCTCTATCCGTGCCGTGTGGATGTAAACAGACACACGTGAACTACTTTCGCCTTTTTACTTTTAAATAACGCCTCAAATTGGATTAACAGCACGGTTTTGTGGACTGGAGGTCGTTATTTGTGGAGCACAATTTCTATGGATAATGTGGATGAGTTGCTGCACTTTAAATTTTGAGGTGAGTAATTAGTCTTCTCATTATTTTCGCTATATCCCGAGTTTGTATTTTGCGTCTATGTCTGTTAGAGGCCACACAAACAATATCCTACATCTATGAAAATAGTGTGATTTTAATTGTGTTGGGTTCAGACACAAATATCATAATGCCTATCGGGCAAATTCGGCCCAAATTTGGCCCGATCCACACTCTAGGGTGTGAATGTCCAAAATTGAGGAAACATAATCTGCAATAGTTGGTATGCATCAACAGTGGTCCATCATTGACAAGTAATGCATGTGTGGAGTAAAGGCAATATAACATTCTTATTTGTCATTTACAAGGGCACATATTAGGACCTGGGCCTATACAAAACACACCACCTGTAGTTATAACGCCTGATTATTCTGCCACTTAGAATAAAACTACACAAAAATGTGATGCAGAGGATTCATTGGGTCACAAAGTTGTTGGCACAGATTGGACAGTATAAGCACTTTCTCTGTACAATAACCTGATGATTTCTCGTCCCTCTGTGCTGACGAGGTACTGGACCATCCACTGGCATGCCTCGCTGCTCTTGGACAGCAGCACCTCCACTGTCGCCATCCACTCCTCTGTGTCCACCCTGCAGGGGCACAAGTGAGAGAGGAGCAAGAGGGGGGATTTTAAGACATATTCAACATTATTCTGACCTTGAGTTAATTGTCAGATAAAATGCATTTTCTCTTTATATTGTTATAAATATACAGGAATGTCCAAAGAAACTATGAAACTAAAGCAAGTCCATTTCTGGTATTTTGTACACATTGTATCTGTACACAATGGTTTTAGAGAAGGCGTGCCAAAACTATCGCCTTAGTGCCAATGTGGCCTTCAGACTAATTTTTGTTGACCCTCAGGCTTCCTGCTGAATTGGCCCATCTTAGTGTAGGATGTAGTTTGGTGTCAGAGACGTCAAGGTTCTAGGCATAAATAAAGGTGCAGTGGGTCTGTCAACCTCTGCTATTTAAATTATTCACCATATTAACTACCATTACGTGGCTCTCCACTTCATTTATATTTTAAAATACATATATCCCCTTGAGCAAAAGTTAGCACACTCATGTTGTACAGTAAATTTATCATTCACATTAAAATAGTTCAGGTCTACATGCTGGTCTCAATTTTGTTCCCTGCAAACCACTTCGTTACGTGTTTGATTGAGCCTCTTTTAGTTATGGTGGAGAGCCAGTGATACACTAATAATTTGGGGCTTAGCAGTAAAAACAAAAGATTCATACCGCAGTTTCTTCTTTGTGTGTAGGTAAGTGTGGAAGAGGAAGTTGACAGACAACTGGAGGCTCTCTTTGGCCATTGCCTGGTAGTCTGGATGCTTCAGCTTCGTCTGTAAAGAAAATTTTGCCTTTTTTTTATAATCACAAATCATCACACATTTCTGTTCAATAGAGGTTTCATTTGACCTTATTTTAGTTATAAGTACAGACATTAAAGAACTACATACAGCATTGACGGATGCCAGTGAGAGGGTGAAGTTGAAGTAGTCGCTGTTATAGACATCTCTGTTTCTCATGAACCTTAAATTCTCATCTCTCACCATCTGCAACAAAGACGTGAAATCCCGTTAATGCACTAGACAGGTCAAGTTTGTAAATCATTTAACATCAGTGTGTACACACTGATATTAAAGCTAAAGATGTCTGTTTTTAATGTGGCTTTACCTGGTAGATACTGGCTGGCATCTTCTCCACAAACAGACCTTTCTTCTCTCCCTTTCGGACAAGGCGTGTGAGGAGGGTGAGGCGATCATTGTTGGCTCTGGGGGGACGAGGGGAGGACTGGGGTGAGACATCGGGGGAAGACGGGGCAGACCTGGAAACAATTTAATAATGTAATAATTGGTTGCGCTTTGGGATGTTTTATGATGCTAATAATGGCAATTTGATAAAGAACTGAATCTGTATTGTCTCCATGGATGGGAATTTGTGTGCGTTATTGAAAATATTTATATTCGTACTTATGAATTGACACTTTACTATTCACTATGACTGCTCCTTAAAGTCAGCCCATTTACATTTTGAGTGATCAGATCTGTCATTAGCTAACCAAATGTAAAAAATACCATTCTAACTTGTAAACTGGTGTCCAAAAACATATTAACCTCCAACACAATGAAGCTATTCAGACTTACAGTGACAGGTCCTCCGCTTCTTGTCTCATGATGCTGACTCTGCTCTTCTTTGGTAACACCGGTGAGTTCTGGTCACTGATTTTCTGATAAAACAACATGTAGGCGTTCCAGTACCTCCGCCGCACATCCGGGTAGGGATTGGCTGTGCGCAAATAACAACAAGGTCTAAATACAAATGTCTGAAATGTGCAATGGTTTGGAGGTTCTTTGATTTACTTACACTGATCGTACACTTTAGGTCTGTACTCTCCTCCGAAGCACTCATACTCCAGAGACTCATCGTTCATGTCAAACTCCTCCACCACATTGTCATTAAACTTGTACCAGCGTCCACGAGCACTGCCACTGAAATACAAAAATATACTTCTGGTAAGTAATGACTAAAATACAGTACTTTTGATAGGTAGAATAATTTCTCAACAAAAATGTGAGCATGTTAAAAAAACTATTAAACTATGTAACTTTTCTGTTTCAGGTTCTGCCACCTCATCTCCATGGAAATGTTCTGGCTTTGACTGCAATGTTCCGCAATATGGAGTTAAATTTATCCAGTTTGCATTAAGTTTAATGTCATATTATGGAACATTCTAGGCAAAGCAATAGCATCTCTATCGACAAGCAACAGGCGGACAAACTACAGAGGGTCTATTACTATAACTTGAAAAAGGGAAGCATCCCAGGAATGCCATTAATTTTAGTTTGGTGCACTAAAAGACAAAAAGCAAAAACACAATTAGAGTGTCAGATATTAGCCCCTGTGGTTACTCTCCTCTGCTAAGCATTTTTCTCCTTTAGAGCCAAACATCTGGAGTCATTTACAAACTTATTCAGAAGCCCACACACAATCTGTTTCTGCCACTTTTGCCCCCAGGTCCTTCCAGTTCTGCCACAAATACCACAAATCACAAATCTCTTATATAAAGTGAGCAAACCAGTGAGTAAATAAGCTGTTGAATGTAAACAATGTAATAAATAGCTCTATTATAGCTATGTAACCAACATACCATGGGTGCTTACTAGCAGATTAGCAGATTCTATGATTAAAACCAGTTTGCAATAAACATAAAAGCCCTAGATGATCAGATGTGTCCTCAGTGTTTGATAGCTAACAGCATCCCAGGTTCAGTTGTGATTTTGAACTTGCAGGACGCATGTTACAGTATTTATTATTAAGACCAATGTATTATTTTTGTTGGCCCTGATAACAAAAGCCAGTTAATGCATTGTATTGTTTATAGTATAAATACAGTAGTTTTCCTCACCGCCTGTCTTTGATAAATGAGTAGTAGTGACCGGCGTGTGCTTGACCGCTGTGCACCACAACCCCAACGAGTTCGTAGTTCTCAGAGATTGTGACTTTTTTCCGCGGCGAGCTCCCAGATGACGCGTCACCTTTACCCTCTCCTCCTTCTCCACTGCAGTCCTGTCGGGCCATCCCAGAGACAGTGTACGGCTCCATGTTTAACACCCATGGGAACTGTTCTCCACAAAACATATGAACATATTCAGTTTGATTTGTGAAAAAGATGCAAGTTATTTAAAATTGTATAATTATGTAATTTAACATTTAATTTTGTGATGGAAGTAACAACGCAACAAAATACTGAAATTACTACTCAATGACTCAACTGATGAAATAGTCAGATATTCAGCTTCAAAGGTATTTATAACATTTATTATATGTACATATTTATTTATTTAAATTATAATCCTACACCAGGATTCAATTTAGACAGTGGAAAAAATATTACGTTAGCTTGAAATCAAATTTCAAATGTTATACAGTTAAAGCTTTACCCTTATCTGTTCATCATATTTGATGGAGCGACCACTCTCCCAGTCAAAGCCAAAGCGCATCAGGTGAATGCAGAGGACACTGGGTAAGGATTTAATACAGGTCCTCTTTACTGTGGTTCTCTAGTTTCAAAAAATGAAAAATGTGGATGAATAAGTATTAATTTGTACATAGATAGTTCATCTAAAGTGCTCTACAAACCTTCTCTTTGCATTTCTCACAATAGTAAGCATTGCTGCCCTCTAGCACCTCTCCTCGGACAAACTGGTCTAAAGAGATTTCTAAACTTTGACAAGACGTTACTCCAAGATTAAGGGCCATGAATGTTTCTTCACGTTCGTACCTGTCAAAAAATAAACAAATTGTTAAACATATTAACTAGAAATAATAAACTTTTTATAGCATAAAGATGTAAGACTCACCGATGTGGGCAGTCTTTACAAATCTTTTGATCTGAGAAGATTCCCTGAAATGTGTTTTTAAAGATCTGTTCTCGGCCCATTTTCTAAAAAAAAAAAAAAAAAAGAAATAAATACAAAAAAAACTGCAAAAAGATTTAGAGATTTATAGTTGTACCTTGAGATGCTCATCAAGCTGGTCTACGAGGCTAGTGAAAAACTCATATGCATCCTGCTGTTCCCGCACATACAATTCCTTGTTCCACATTTTGAATATCTACAAGACACAGAATTGACAAATATCGAATTATTGCTAACAACATATTATGTATATGAGATAATGAGATACTGCTTGGGGAATTTTATAAAAACTGTTACCTTCCAAAAGTTCTCAGGGACGTAGTACTGAAGTTTGCTTTCCATCAAGTGGCCAAACAGAGACTGAACCTGGTAGAAGACACTCTCCTCTGGCTGGTCTGTATCATCCTCAATGGAAAGGAAAGCCTGTGCAGAAAAAAAAAAATCTGATCCTTACACCGATGCACAATTGCAGTTCTATTCTTCTTCTATACTTCTATTCTTAAAATAATAGTCAAATCTCTATCTTCCTCTTTAATTGATTGTTCACTTTATTGATATGTGCACTTCACTGTGTACAAATTCCCTTGAGTAGTTCTTTTCTCCACTGTGAGTTATGCTTTTACTTTATATTAAGTACAATGTAAACAATATGTAACACACCTCTGGAAGGCCAGGCTGCATGTAGAGCTGCTGAAACACAGCATTCATATAACAAGTCGCTCCACCATTTTTAAGCCCAACAAATCCTGAGACAGAGCGACTCTCGACTGGAGGGAGATACTGAAATAATAATGAGTAATAATTGTAATTTTTTCCCCACTGCAAATAACAAATGAAGCCTATAGTATGAAAGTATATTACGTCAAATTCTTTGCTGAGGGAAGGGTCCGACTGGTGATGCATTGACAGTAACTCTTTGGTGATGAGTTTGAGGTTTGAGAGTGAGCTGTCTGCGAGCATCACCAGCACCTCGTACGCTGCAAGTCTACTGCTGGCCGTGCTACACCTGGACAAATAAAAAACAAAAAACAAAACAGAATAACATGAATTACATAAAACATAAACTATCATTTCTAATAGTTGACAATAAAATACGAGTGAAAGGTAAAAGATGCTGTACTTGGGGTGGAAGTCGTGGCTTGGAGCTGGAGACTGCATTGAGTTTGAACTGTTGATGATAATGCGTGAAGCACGAAACAGGAAGTCATCTAATAACTGCTGAATCAAAGATGGGCCTGAAAACAAAAAACAGCATAAAACCTTTAAGCATTTACATATCTAAATTTAATAAAAGCCTAAATCACAATTAACTCCTGAAAAACACAACACTAAATCAACTCTGGCTGGCTGCCTCTACTACAGTTTTCAAACTACTGAACAAAATCAAACAAAACAAGAAATCCAATTCCACAGACACATACCCAGATGTTCCTTCTCAGTGCCACAGAGCGACAGAAGAGTCTTAATGAGGCGCAGGTGTCCGGCCAAAAGAACGTTGTCTGCTTCACTCGTCTCCATCTCTGAGCTCCAACTCGGCTCAAAGTTATCCAACCACGAGATCTCATCCTCCAGCATGGTTGCTGCACTCAGTTTAATGACATCCATCTCTGAAGCTGAAAGAGAGAGACAATATGAGTCAGAATAAGTAAGAATTTGCTCAACTCCATTTATACTCATAATAATATGACCATGGAGTGCAAGCAAACATTTTGTCCTTAAGTAAAGTATTTTTTTGTAAGAAGGAAAAAGAATAATGAAGTTAATACTTGAACTGACAGAAGGGCTTGTCACCAGCACCATTTGTTGTTTATAGGGCAACACACTGGCAGGTATTAAGATGTCTCATCAGTAGATTTGATACTAGCTGCACATTCATTGAAAGCAGAGTTAAATTTGAAAATGAGAACTAATCCACTTACTTGTCAGGTCATCCAGAAGCTGGCACCTCAGGTCAAAGTACTCTGTGCACTGTGACAGCAATCTAAGAAGAACAACACGATCAATAGCAGCCCTTTGGTGCAGTTACACTTTAACACTGTAGGGGGAGATACCTCTGATTGACTCCTCTCATGACCGACGTGGGGCTCCAGAGCGGCAGTTGAGCCGTGAGGATGACAGAGAGAAGGAACAGATTTGGTTTCTGAACGTCGGGGAAGGCTGAGGTGTCGGACTGACTCAGAGTGTACAGCTGGTCACACGCCACACGACGGATCTACATAAAGAGAACACTGAGCTCAGACTGCAGGCACAAGGAGGCACTGGAGCTGTGTACTGAACTGGGAGTGTAGCTTACCTCTCCACTGGGAGAGCCCAGCAGAATATCAATAATAAAATCACTAACAGCGGGAAGGTTGTAAAAGGAACCTGGAAGCAAACAAGACAGGATTTAGTTACATGAACTTGAAGAATATACAACACTAGCCAGGAAAACTGCACACGTGCAAATATGAATAGGTCAGTGCAGAAATGCATTAAGTGATTACATTAAATCCACGAGCAGTGTGAGACTTACAGAGCTGCTGGCATCTCAGCTGCAGACAGGTCACCAGGAGAGATAAGGCCTCACGAGCAATGATGCCATCTTTATTGGAAACACACTGCTGCCTGACACATATCCCAGCATGCAATGCTGTAGGTGCAGCCTCTCCTTCACTGCTGGAACTGCAGTTACTCCCTACAAAGCACGTTTAATTTTAATATTTTCAGGGGCTTGACACAATGGATCAAGTTAGTGCTTAACAGTGTTATGTCTGCTCATTTCACTGCCAAATGACGTGAAAACCTTGAGCGTAGTATGGTCTCTCGTCTCTTACCAGTGCTGCTGACTCTGGTGCGGACCCCCTGTGGCAGGAGACTGTGGGTCTCTCTGATTGGCTGTGGGCTCCCGACCAGATCCAACCGCCCAGCTGCTGCAGCCCAGGTCAGGCGCATAAAGCAGGCAACAGTTGAAGTGAAGTCCGCTACCTCCATGGTCTAAAGCCAAGACGCAGTAATATATAGATGTTAATGAGAATCACTGAGTTCTTTGGAATGAATAAAAAAATAGTTTATATAGTGTTGTATAAGTTTATGTATACGCAGACCTGAATAGCAACACGAGCAGCAGGGATGATCTCTTCAACTCTGATTGAGGAGCGCTCAGACAGGGACATTTGTCTATAGGAGGACTTCTCTGGAGTGGCACACAGAGACAGCTGCCTCCCACTGCGGCTGGCGTTTCTGAAAGGACGAGAAGACAAAGCATCCCCATCCCGAATCACATCATCATCCAGGACTGCAGGCATACTTTGGCCCACAAGGAGGAACCTATAAACACAGCCCAGTTATGATTTGAACAAACAACAGCAGGATAATATTTAAATAGTGCCCTTTTGAACCTGGCCAACTGAAGGCAGATGGAGTAGACCCCTTGTCTGGTCTCATAGTCAACTTCTGATGGGATGGAGTCTCTCTGCATAACATTTACTACAAGACTGGAAAAACAAAAACAACATAAATGACAAGCCCACAAAGATAAATGTGTCTATACAATTATACGAAACATGCTCTACCTGAGACCACCTGCTTTCAGAAAGTTTTCACAGAATGATTTGCTGCTGGTTTTGGCCATCTCATCATCAGACGTGGGCATGAGTTTTGAACTCAAAACCTGCAGAAGACAAATGTAAAATTGATTATAGGGTCTACTTTCATTACTTTCATACTGTACCATGAGTAGTTGGTAATGGTAAATATGATGCAGGTACCTCCAGGTTGTATAGCACTCTAAAGGTGGACATTCCAGGAGCCGAAGATCTGAAGAGAGCCTCCAAAATGGACGCTGCGCTGGGTTGGTGCTGCTGTTTAGAGGTCATAGATGGAGAACGAGACCCTGAGCCCTGACCAAGGGTGAACAGGGTTTTCTACAAGAACAAAAACAACATTCAAATCAACAAATACTGCTAGAAATACAAATTAAGTATGTGTTTAACCAGATGTCAGTGTACCTGATGACTCCAGACACTAGATTCTTTGGGAACAAAATTGTCAAGTGCATCCTGAACTTCAGGATCAGTCGGGATGAGCAGCAAAAGTTTCCTGACACGAAGTGTTATTCTGAAATCAAATAATATCACAGTTTATGATCAATTATGCATGTTTTCTATACAACAACAGGTTCCAAATCGTTTTCCCAATCTGTTACCTTGGTTCATCCAAGTTTGCCAGTTGATAAAGCATCTCAAACACATTACAGACCAATGCCATCACAATGCCTGGCAGGGATTTCTCCTGTCCATGGAAAAGTACAACAGATTAGCAATGGATATCACTACTGTACATGTGCATTGTGCTAGTGCATTGTGTAGTCTCCTGTTCACACCTGCTCTAAGGCATAGGCAGAGTTGAAGACTGCAGAGCTGGAGCTGCTGGAGGCGGAGGCAGACGACTCGGAGCTGCCAGAGGGCGTCCCGGTGCCCGAGCTCTTCACTGTCAGACTCTGCTCATCACTGAAGCCCAGCTGAGACAGGAGCTTCTGGTCACGGTTCATGGTCAACTACAAGATGAAGGAACAAAACAGCAGATAGAAATAGCAGTTATATGTGTTGTAGAGAGGTGAGGTGATGAGGTGGCGGCCATTGCACTCAAAAAAATATCATATCACACAAAAAAGTTAAAGTTGGGATTTGAACAGGCAAATTTAGTTCATCCTCAGCGACACATAATATTTAAATTAATGATTAACAACTGTGTGTAAGAAATGTGTAAATTATTTCTTAGTAACCATTAACCACTATTTATTATTAAGTATGAGTTTAAATAAAACATACCACACTGTCATTGGCAAAGATCTGGACATTATCCACTGGACAGCTCAAGTGCTCAGATATCTTCCACCGGATATTTCCAATGGTCTCATTACTGTGGGTCTGAAGAATAAACAGTCAGTATCTTCCTGTAACCCGACCCAGGAGCTTCTTTCGTTAAGGTTACCTCCAAGGAGAAAGTGTCTTTGGTTGACTCATAAGTGATGTGGAGAGTGACGGGATGTCCATTGAACGACGCCCCATGAGGTAGGATTGTGCGAGGAACTGAGTACATGTCCTACATCAACAAAATAATATATAAATATAACTATTTTACTATACTACTATTGCAGTGTAGATAGAGACTAAACTATATATATGTACAGAGTTATGAATAACCACAAAGTCATTTAGTCATACAATATGCACCTCTATTGTAATGACATAGCGTTCAGCTAGTAGCAGCAGTCTTTCAATTATCACCAGCTTAGTAGATCTGAAGAAAAAAAAAAAAAAAGACACAAAATAGTTTCAGATTAAATCTTCAAATAAAAATTCAAAAAGAGTAGACCCTCACAAACACATGTCAAAAAGTGTATAACTAATTTCTTACCCAAACCCCAATGTGTACCTGGAAGGAGATTGTACAGATGTAGCCACAGTTGGCATGGCAGTGGCCGTCAGCATCTTTGTTGCCCGAGTAACAGCATGAGTGAGAGTGGGACCCCCGAGGGCTGAACTAGCAGCCTGAAATACAAACAAAAGTATTTTAAACATAATTTCTACATTTGTTAACGTTTTTGATAATTACCTCAAGTCTCTTGTAACAATCTGCAATAAACTTCTTGTGCAAAGAAACAGAATCCTTCAACAAAATACATGTAAATTTAGTACAGACTTTTGCAGTTCAAGTGAAATAAAAATAAATGCTCAATACCTTCTTCATTTTGGGATTGAGGTTAGTGTAGCTATATGTAATAATGAGCTGAATTGCTTCATTGGCGATTTCTTCATCTGGAGTCTCCATGGCGATGCGCCAGATGAAGTCCATACCTGCCAGATCAAGGCGCTCCACACACTGTGATGAGGAAGACAGCAGGTCCATGTGTTTGTCCACATATTATGTGTAGTATAACCAGTACAGAAACTTACCAGCTGAGTGCCCTGGCGTTTAAGACGATGATCACACAGATTGACATTTTCAAAGAATGTCTTAAATAGATTAAAACCTTTGAGGGGAAAATGCGCATGTTCATAGACTTAATTTATGTTAGGGTTAGAAAATAATATGAAAAACTAAATATAATATCTCACCATTCATGGTAATCTCATAGGGCTCGAGTTTCAGGATTTTTTCTTTGAAAAGCTGTTGCTGAACATCACTCTCCAGGTCATGCTGTCCTTTGGTGAACCATTCAAAACACATCTGCACACATTACATTGTATAGCAATTGTATTTTAGGCTATTTCAGCATCAAGAAGAAGCATCCACATTCACAATTTCCAACAGCATGTGCCATTTTCTCAAGAAAGCCAAATTATGCTATATACTGGGAGGAATCTCAAATATCAGTGATAATCTAGTATTCCTGGGTTTGCTGTGCACGTACCTCTCTGTCGAGCTCGCAGACGTCTGGTCCAGACACTAGACACTCCCAGAGCTCCTTGGCCCTGTTCCAGACCAGGTACAGACTGGCTTCCTGGAGGAAGAAAGCCAGGAACCGCAGGTGGCTGTCCAGATACTAAACAAAGAAACAGGCAGATGTCTCTGTGAACTCAGACAAACACTGAGCATGCCCAGATATCGTGAGCCATATAAACCTGGTGAAATATGGAAGCAGGCAGACTGCCCCTGCTCTGCTTCTATCCTGTACTGTATTCAGTCTGCTGTTGTTTGTTCTCGTTTCTGATCCCAATGTGAAGTTCCTGTTGTCTGTGGTCCCAATGTCTGTGATATTGATTTTGTGTTTTGATAAATGTGATTCTAATGTTACC
This sequence comes from Taenioides sp. WSHXM2023, assembly GCA_029959045.1. Lineage (NCBI taxonomy): Eukaryota > Metazoa > Chordata > Actinopteri > Gobiiformes > Gobiidae > Taenioides > Taenioides sp. WSHXM2023. The sequence continues at coordinate 993,389 of CM057095.1, read as the reverse complement.
GTCAACCTGTCCAGAGGCATCAGAGCCGGTGGCTATAATCTGACATATTTAATAGGTATGTTTATTAATATGTACTGTCCCTTTTCCAAATAAATACATTTTTAAAAATGAATGAAGGCATGGATTTAAACTTTAGACAGGGTTAGGGTTAGGGTTAGGGTCATGCCCTACATGACTGGCAAAACATTTTTGAGCTGTTATGTTTTCTCTCCATTGTATTGTAAATAGTGTAAAGGACTGTGACTAAGTAACTGTTGCAATGTTATGCAAACACTAATTCTAGTTTTAAAGCAGTTGAACTTGAACTTGTCTGTCCAGAGATGAGAGGCAAACAAAAGTATTTTGGTAGCCCTGACATTGGAAATATTAATTTTATTTATTTAGTTTATTTATGAGACAGGGACAGTGCACAATCTACATTAACCTTAACAGGAGAGATGCATCGTGCAGGTTGTAGCACCAGAGCTAATTTCCACCTGTAGTCCCTGGTGCATGTTTTTAGGTTTGATGGGAGAAACCGGAGTGGCCAGAAGAAACCCACCCAGACACAGGGAGAACATGCAAACTCCACACAGAAAGGCCCGGGGAATGAATTTTATGTGCACAAATCTCCAAACCTCCTGATAGGTGTATCGTCCGTCCACCATGGTCGATCCTGAGAGCCCAATGTTTCCCGAAGCAGAGGCAGCGAGGCGGTGGCAGCACACCAGAGACCCTGTGATCAACTTCACTATCTCAAAGTTCTTCTTCAAGTCCTGAATAATGCTCTATAGACAAACAGACACAAACTGTCATTTTAAATACAGTGCTGTTAGACAGTAGCAATGGAAATTAAACAGTGCTGCATTATCAAGGAATAAATTCATTTTACAACCTTGTAAATAATACTTTTTCACTAAAAGGCTTGGAAGAGCCTTAGTAACAATCATCATTGTCTTAAAAGAGTAACACAAATCATTAAATTCAATAACTGCATTTTCTAAACTTAAACTGCTTTAAAACAAGTATTTTACAAGGACATCAAAATGACACTATTATTGGGACTGTGTATTTGATATTGCCAATATTGTTACTGTATAATTGCTGTTCTTACCTTGTCTTGCTTCTGATAGGTCTGCTTGATGAAAGAACGAGTGATTTCATGCAGCTGTCTTAGAGCAGGGACGACCCAAACAGCCTGTGGACTGCTCTGTTGGGAGGAGGCCTATGAACAAATATGCACCATAATAATGTCTTCTTAATGCAAAACAAACAAGAAATAAATAAACAACAAAGAGATTGACAACCAAACCAATACCATCAGGACCATGGACATAAAACATGGCACAATCTGGAAATGACCCATAAAATTCCATATCCAAATAACTATGAGTAAACATTAGTGTCATGTCCATGGTTCTGATCAGATTAGTTGTTGAATGAGCAAACATTACAGAACAACCACCAAGCTGACGATTCTTTAAAAGAGAGAATCACTTTTAATTGAACCGTAAACCACTTGAGATATGATCAACACCACTGTGCAATCAAAATGCTGCAGCCCGGATTGTGAGGAAAGCAAACAATTAAAATACACCATTAGCTTTGTGTTAGAGTCTATCTAAGGTCCAAGTCATCCCCGCTTGGTCAAGCCCTTCTCCACGGCTGATTTGCAGAAGCAGCAGGATTGGTGTGATAGAAAGTACCATTTACAGAGTAATAATACATGTCTCTCATCTTACTTTGACCAAAAGGTTGGGCTTCTTCTTGCCCCAAGTGCCAGTTAGAAATGAGGTCTGGGTCTCACTGCTTTTACCGTCCTCCTGAGTTTGTGTCTAAAAACATATATTTCACTTAATGGCCAAAGTGATTAGGTTGATGTTTATTTACTGTTTTAAATATAGAGGTAAGGCAGTAGCACAACTCTAATCCTTTATCATAAAGTGTAATAATAAAAGCAAACAATGATGAATTAGATACATACAGTGCTTTTCTTTTCTCTATTGCACATTAAGCACTTCATGAAAGCTACTTTTGTAGTTACAGCTGCCAGGGAGCAGGCAAAGAGACACTGCAGCCATATCACGCCAGCAGCATCTCAGAGAAACTCAAAACACAAATCACACATTCAACAGTCTTACAGACACTGGGGGAAAAGCAGGTGAAGTGTCTTGCCAAGGATAGAACAGCAGTATGAACTGGGAAGAGCAAGGATTGAACCAATAACCTGTTTAATAGATGAACTGCTCAAATTAGCAAAAATATTCTAGCAAATATAACATATTCACACTAAAAATTCCTTATAGAATCTACATGTTTAAATGTAAATGCCACATTACAGTTCATGCATACAATCAAATACATGTACAGCTGGTGTATAGTGAGATGACCGAATGTGATGGGACCCTTCGACAGGCCTCATGTGTGCATTCCTCTCTCAACAGATAAACAGTCGGCCTGACTCCCTGCAGCGCTGCGTGTCCAGGGAATATGAGCTCTCTATGGTATGGGCCTGTTCATGTTGACAAGACTCTACACTTAACTTTAACACACTGAAACTTAATAGTAGTTCAATTAATAATACTACTAATAATACATTATTTATATAGAGCTTTTCAAAACTCTCAAAGATGCTTAAAACAAATATTAAAAATCAAGATTATTATACTGGACTAATAAAGCTCACCAAAAAAAAAGAAAAAAAAAATCACAAGAGAGAACCAAACTGTCAAATTGTCCAATTCTGGCTTAGAATGCAGGAGCCATGACAAATACAAACTTTGCCTTTACCAATAAATCATCTGCAATTGTGTAACCCTATCCTCTGAAACCTCTTCCTTCACACCAACTAACTCCTGTCTTCTTCACCACATCCAACTCCTCTCACCAAGAGTCCTCTCACATTGCATCCTTAAACCAATTTCCTTCTTCTGTATATATGTCCAAGAAATTTCAGTTTACACTCAAACAGAAAGCTTTACTGCCTAAATAGTAACATTAAACATGTTTACAATGAATACTGAATAATATACTTTGCTCCACAGTGTATTGACAGATTTAGTTTCTTACCTTTTTAATATCCTCAATACATTTAATGATGTAACTACGCTTCACGGTTTCCTTGACAGCATAGGCGTCACTCAGGATCCCCAGGTGCTCCTCTAAGGCCTGTTGAACCAGACTGGTGGGTAAGGTGGGGAGGTGAGCCAGCTCCCACAGCACCTCCAGCACCTACACAGCAATAGCATCAATCACAATCATCTTAAAATAAAAACATAAACTTTCACTATAATAATATTTTGTACAAAGTCAAACCTTTCCAGTTGTAGTTTCAGATCGGGCCTCTCTGCCAATTCTCCCGATCAGACTGAGCAGCTTCTGTCTCACTCTGTCGCTCTCAATTTCCCAACTCTGAACAATATATTGAAAAGTATAAATAATTGTTAATAAAATTTGGCCATAAAAATTGTGTGTATTTCCATGTAAATTTCCGATTAAATATATCACCTTTTTAAATTCCATCAAATTAATTAAACAATCAATTTCATCCACACTCACAAAATGTAATCTACATTTAGCTATGAAGCCTCATTTATGTGTTGAGTGTGGCGTATGTATTTTGATAATGAGCAAATCAGCAAATTCAGTATTGCCTTATTTAAATACCATCTGCAAAAATGAATAGGCTGGGTAAGATTTAATGCCTAGCTGAACTATAATTAATGCATGTCCATAAAACATCACACTTGAATGTTTTGACTTTACACCATAAAATGTAATAACCCATAGTACATCCAGTTATATGAAAACACCATTGAGAGTGCCCTGGACAGCACTGACCTTCTGAATAAGGACAAAGAGGTGGGTGAGCTGATCAAAGCTGAACTTCACAGCAGCAGCGGCGATGATTGTGTGAATGTTTTCAATCACTGTTGACGACTGGCCAGCCTGAAATACCAACACGGAAAAACTGTAAACAGGAGGCCAGTTGTGGCACTCAAATAAACACATGTTCACAAGCAAATCAAACAACTGTGCAATAATGTTTCAACAGTTAAGTAAACCAATCAGGCCTAAGATGTACACAGCAGCCCACAGACACAAGTTAAGTAAATATAACTGAGCTACAAAGTTATGTTCATTTGCACAGGTTTAAATAAAATTGTCACTCAACAATTTCCATTAATGACAAAATTTATAACTAAATTACATGGATGCTGGAAACGCTGCTGCTTATTTTTATGCTTAATAAAACAGATTACTCAAAAATCTAAAATACAACTGGTACCTGTATCCTCCAGATTTTGGTCAGTTCATCCAGTGACAATTTACTCCCAAGAAGTTCTATGATTCCCTTTATTCTCTCACAGTATTGGGCTTGGTCAATGTTACCTGCAAGACAAATAGAATGCTATTATTTACTTATATATATATATATATATATATATATATATGTTAAAAAAATTCTTTACCTTCCAGTGCTATTGATAGGACTGAGTTTTCAACAAGCCAGTCTAAAAGTTTATCTGTGTCTATGGCATTTTTGACTGTTTTAGACACAGTGCTCTCCTCTATGAGTTTGGTGACCTGAAGGAAAGAGTGAAATTATGAGACGTCTTTATACAATAACTATACACAATAATCTTTTTACAATAACTAAAAAGTGAGAGTTTCGGACCTCTTTTAGGGAGTTCATTTTGGTGGAGAAGTGTGGCGTTTTGAGCATTCGCAGCAGAGTGTCCAATCTCAGGTCGTCCACCACAGCAACCAAGTCTCTTTGGAACCTCATACACAGGAGCTTAATGGCTGAGAGCAGGTCTGGGATGCTCACAAGACGCTAAGGACAAGCAGAAAACATAAAAACAACTTTGTCAAATAAAATAAATACAACTTGTTTTCAAACAAAAGATTACTACCTTATCTTTGAGATCCTTTTCCTCCAGGTTCTGCACATACGTGATCATCTTATGTATCACTGGATCAAGCATGGGCTGTAAACAATGGCATCATGTATTTAACAAAAGGGTCATCACATTTCTTTAATACTAACTTTTTCCAACCAACATATACTTATAATGTAGTAGATGCCTAAGCAATAATTTGGCATTATGATTTGAAAGCTCACCTGGACAAGACTGGAGTTTAGATACTCAGCGCAGACACCAAGAGGCTGGACCAGAGCTGACACACACTGTACAAGAAACATCAGAGTCATATAAGTAAGATCAAATAAACTGTTAATATAAATAAAAATGTGTGTAATTAAAGGCATCTGTCAGTACACTCATAGTATTAATTGTACAAAATGTAAAACATCTAGTAATCAAGTTTCTCTCATGCGTTCACGATTTCTACTACACTGCAGTGAAGTAGTAAGAATGCATTTGGGTGTATTATTTTGTGATTATGTAACAAAATGTGCATGCAAATTATACATTTCCAATGCTAGAGAACAACTTTTGTCATCCATGCCAAATAAAAGCATCATAATGGGTTTGTAAGTGCCTCCTCTTTATCAGCACACTCCCAGCTCTCCTACAGTGTGTATCTCCTTAGCAGGTCTGCTCAATTCACTCATGACTTCCTGCTTAGAAAAGTTAATGAGTCACTCCTGGGACAAGCCCAGTCGTTCCCCAACTAATATGCTCTCTTCTTCTAAACAGTGGTGCATGACAAAATACACAGGGTTAAATATTTTTGGACTAAATATAACTTAATTAAAATAAAATAAAATTTATTAATTTACAAGCTCTGTGCTTTAACATATTATATTGACTGACTGATGCAGAAGGACATCGAATAAGCATTAAGAAATGACTGTTATTAAACACATTTGAAACAGGATGTTATTTCCCTGTATATCCCAATGGAGAATTGGAACTATTCTTAACACAGGTCAACTTGGCTTGTAATTAATCTTGTGGAATGCCGTGTCGCCAGATCTATTAAAATGGTCAAAAGGCTGTCTATGTGATCACACACAGGTTTTATCAATGGCCACGTCCTGCTGTGTTTCCGGAATGTTTCGCAGCGGCGGCATCAGTACAAGGAGGCCTCAGAGCATGTGACACAACAGGGTCTTTACCTCCTCCTCCTCCACACTCAGAGGATGAGAGAGCTGCAGCAGACAGAGTAGTGGGTACACAGGCTGACCTTTCTGGATTTTTTTGTAAAGGTTGTTATTTAATCTGTCTTTACTATTGTGAGATACAAAATTCCATTTGCTGGGCATCACTTCTCTTGTGTTTTTTTGGCAATTCATGAAACTGAACTGAATTTCATCAATAGTAGCAATTATTTCACCACACTACTCCTGATGGGATGTTATGGTTGAGAAAATTTCTCTTACAGCAATCTCAATTTCCTCTGCATTGAGTTTGGTCTGGATGGCAGAGAATCCGCCCAACTCTCCAAACTGAACAAAGAGAAGAGATCAGAATATCAAATACTGACATTGCTATTACAATACACAAGTTAATATCCAAGTTACTCTTCTCTACCTACCCGATTCACCAGGTCCACTAGCCAACCATGAGGCTCCTGAAACACAGTGTAATTAATTGTTTTAATGTGAGTTTGCAACACAATGAGGCAACAGCAGCACATAAACAAATGTGAGACATTTCCCAACAGCTGTTGTATATCTGACACTCATGGTTGGATCCAAGCCCTTACACAACACCGGCGCTTGAGTCTGTTCTTCCTCCCCTCAAAAACCATAAACAAACACTATGAAAGCAATGACATATGTAAACAGTACCAAAGACTCACGTTTCTCTTGTAAGTAAACTACGGCTGCAAGATATACTGAGAAGCTTAATTCTCATTTCAACACAAGAAATCAATTGGAAAAGTGTTGAGGTACTTGATCTGACACCGGACATATGTATATTCCAGCTTTGAGGAAGTTATTTGAATCATAATTTACGGATAAAAAGTAAACCCACCAAATAATATGTTTATATTGTGATCTTCCACTAGCTAATACCACTAGTTGTTTAATGTTTTGTGTGGATTAAAATTCTTCACTGCTTCTTACTTTCTGGTAGGTGTTGCTGGGAGACACAGCGAACATGTTGGCTTCCTCTCCAAAAACCTCAGCCCAGTTCCTCTGACACGACTTCATTCGATTCTTAAAATGGTATTCATTGTCAGGGTTGAAGGCCTGGAAACAAACAAAGTATTTAAAAAAAATTGCACTAGTGTTAAATTACATTTTACTACTGATATAATTAAGGCTGACCATGGTTAAAACTGCCATTAGATTCACAGGCACTGGGTCTTGTTTAACCCTCTCTGCCACCAGCTCGACCAGCAGCATCAGCATGTTGTAGATGCCCTCATGAATCTCGGTGCCCCACTTGTGAACTGCACTGCTGGTCAGCAACTAACAACCCAAAACAAAGAGGGTCATTAAACTTTATAAATGTTAATTCAGTTTGCAGGTCCCCTGTGTGCTGGGTCCTCACCTTTTTGAAGGCCTCTGGCATACACCGATCCATAAATCGCTTGCAGTTCTCATCAGCATCAGCCAGACCTTTAAGGGAAATTTAAAATAATATGAATATTTTTGCACAAAAATAGCTGTGAAAAATAAGATGCAGATTGAGCGTCAGCATCACTAATCCAAAATGCCATGCGATAAACACCCAATGGTCCAAACAAAACATGCCTCCCACATGCAGACACAGATGGACTGGTTTCATAAACACAGATTTTCATGGTTGTATTAATAGTCTTACCGTGTCGAGCCAAGCAGGTGGAGGCGATGAGGCACTTGCCCAAAGACTCCTCTCTCTTGTAGGGGATGGACCAGTGATCAGTGAATACCCGACTCTCCAGCTCATACAGGTTAGTGGTGGGAAACTCCATACTGCCACCAGAGCAGTTCCCATTCTCATCATTGTTTCTCTGTGGCAGATAAATATCAACATTACATCACGATGCAGATGGTGAGAATATGGCAGTGTTGCAGTGTTTCCACTCTGGGACAGGAGTGAAAACAGCTACTTGGGATGTGACCTCCCTCAATGCCCTTCACGTCAGCATACACTTACCCTTTTACACTAAAGCACAAATTTACTCACACCAACCTGGCTCTGGACAGGACGGCTGTGGATTCCAGACCTAAGCCATTTGAGCCTTCTGAGCCATTTTCCAAAGTCCACCATTATGCAACTTTTATAGATTATACTGTACATTCTGCATACAGAAGTTCACTTTGACTAATCATTTAGCCATTAAAAGAATAATTTTGGGCTTAACTGCAAATCCCAAGTATTGAGCACCAATGAGTTATGCTGTGAAACTCAAGTGCACCAACAGCTCAAGCCACATCAATGGACAAGAAATCTCATATCTTACAGGCTACAGTGTATGTTAAAATTCAACTGATTCATCATCATCATCATCATTAGATACAACTTCTGTCACTACAGACAATTATCGATTCAATGTTAACCTGTTATGCAAGTTCCTTTGTGTGTTGAAATGCCAAGAAACAGACTGGAACACCTTGAAGATAGATGTCCGGATAGTTCTAGGTCAATGGTCAGTTTGAGTTTGAGTTTACCTTTAAAGTAATTTGATCTTTTATCAACGAAATCTGCAAAGCTCACAAAACAGGCAAACATCTGAAAATGTTTACATTTCAGTTATACGTGACCAATGTTGAGTTTATGTTATGAGGCTGACCAAAGAAAAGTATTTTAAAGAGACAAGCAGAGCAGAGATATGAAACCATTAAAAGGCATCATCACATTCTAACACTTTTTATTTTGCAGATGAAAGAAAGGGAGGCATGGCACAGGGCCATACGAGGATTAGAAGCAAAGACTGAAGAAGGAAGTGATCCAATTTAGAGGTGGGGAAGTGTGGCGAGATTCTTCCAAGAAAGTCAGTCTGGATATGCGTTTTGGGTGGTTTATTGTGCTCTCCCACAGTGCAAAAAGGTGCAAAATGTGTGTGAGTATTATTTACAGTGGTAGTTCTTTTTTTAAAAATGTCAATTTAGAGGACCAAAAAAATGTATATCATAATGGTTGTTTGGAATGTATAATAAATGCTTATATAGAGAATTACTGAAACACAATCTGATGGTATCACCAAAACAGAATAAAAAGGATGAGATGTTTATCGCCCTATAGCCCAGTACTAATTATAAAGTAAATAAATTATTATAAACACTAACACATTTTGAGCAATACTTGAATGTCCACTTGAAGGCATCAGTTACTTTCAATGGAGTGTAATAATATCATGAACATATCCTAAATATCAAGATATTCTAAAAGAAAAGAAAAAAATATATACATTATTGTCTGTTTAGTCTAAATTGCCCACACTAATCCAATTAATACACTTCAAATGAAATTAGGGAAGGGAAGGAGAGTTTTAAAAATATTCGTTAATAACAACTTACAAACGTAAAATGTTTAAAGATTCACATTGCTGTCATGTTTATGAGTGTATGGTGTTTTTTCATTGCACAACTCCATCTAAAATATATCCTCAATGAAGTACATATATGTCAGTAATACATGTCATGTTTGAGGTCTTCTGGGTAAAAGTTGAATCATTTAAGCTATAGTATAGTATGTTATTTCTCCATGCCCTGGCCCTACCCCAAGTGTAACTTGGCGCCAGTCTGTTACTATGCACCCATCCACCCGTGGGACCCCTTCAAAAACTGCAATATGTTCACTGTGTCATGACGGCTGGGCTATTTTTAGGAGGACAACTAGTTGCAACAGCCTAACATGTCAACAGTACACACAAATGCTCTAGCCAATAATGAGATCCAGCTTTCAAATAGTTGACGTCCATGTGACAATTATTCATAGTTTAAGGATATACATTTTAATTTCAATGTACTTGTTGTACACAATTATGTACACAATTACTTGTACTTGTTGTACACAATTATGTACACAATTATGATTATGTTTTGGAACTGAATTGAATGATTAAACTAGAATGTGCTTGAGCCATGAGTAAAAGAGTGTCCATAGTAAAGAAAGGTGATGTAAAATAAAAACTGCTGTTAAGACTACTGTATCATTCTTAATTATTAAAAATAAAATGATGTTACAAATTAGCACTAAAAGTCAATGGGGTACTGAAAGTTCAACATGTGAAAGTCAAATTGCTGAAGGGTAAACGGGCTACTTCCTGAATGTTATTTGAGGGTGAGGGCTGTGGATAACTGCAAAAGTTCATGTTTTTTGGTCACAATGGCAACCCAACAGTGTATGTTCAGTAGAAAAAAATCTTCCATTATCGTTATTTTCTGGTGTACTGCTTCATAATTTGCTCCAATTTACAAGTGATAGTCTACATGAATCTAGCAACAACACTTCTTCTGCAAAACAAGCGGAGAATGTAAACATGCCTTAAGAAATGAGGATATTGGGGTTCTGGGGATGTCAAGTGAACTGCGAAATCTCTACACATTCTGTACACAATCTTTACACAATGAGATCAATGGAGGGATTCGGTCAATTGTCCAAACTTTGGATGCTTGCAGGACATAAACGCGTGTTTTCTTGTCAAGATATGACTTTTCAGGTACAAAATCCATACAGAATCTGTGGCTGTGCAGGAACTGGCGCGTTTAACTCTCGCTAACATTGCTAAGCAAGAGCTGCCCAGGCTAGTAAGTTTGACTGCTTGCCCCGATGAAATATATGAGGGATTTTGCATGATTTCATTCCTCCACAAAAGACAATCCCAGGCTAGTAGGCGTGGGTGCATGCATTTAGTGTGGTATTAGTTGCATATGCGCCCTGTTCGCCTGACAGTTCAGGCACATAGCTCCGGCTGCAGCTAAGTGTGGCTAGTTAAATGGGCGAGACCAGTAAGTTACAATTAGCCATGTTCTCCATGTTTCTCTAATGCAAAGTCACTCTCACCTCGCTATCCACAACATCGTGGTAAGCTGGCGGTGGGTCAAACCCCCCTGTGCCGCTTCTCCCGCTGTTTTCCCCGTCTCCAGATGAGCTGGGATTGGGGGCAGGCCCGCTCTCCATCGGCTCGTATCCATATCCGAGTCCGGGGCTTTCGTTGGTCAGTAGCGCCACTGCCTCGTTGATGTCGTTCTTGGCTAAACGCAGCGCTTTCCTGATCACGTCCGGATCGGGGAAGCCCATACAGAGGAGCGTGGTGATGTGCTGCTCCTCTTCGGTCTCCATTTTGGGGTGTCTCTGTGTTTATTTGTCCCTAGTAGTAGCGGGGAGCTCGGCACAGCCCTGTAGCAGTGCGTGCCGCCATGTTGACAGTCAGAGCCGCAAGCTTTGCCTGTCACGATCCGACTTCCCCCGAACAGCGCCGACACAGGTGCTATGCCCAGTCTGTGTCAAGTTAGTTTTCATAGGACTCACCAGAGTGCGCACAGTGACCACGTCAACTGCGACGTTACAGTCTAATCACAGTCAAACTTGTATTAGTCCAAAATAGACCTGGAATCCACTTGATCACTAGAGGGACATTTTTACTTTACTCATTTAAACTGTCTTTTTTGTTTCTTTTTTACACAGGGCTCTATTGCAACAAGACAGAAACAACCTATGCACGTAAAAGAGATATATTTAAAGCATCCAGGCTATAATAAATATGGCCTATAGATCCTAGTAAACGGTGTAAATGAAATTAGTACAAATAAGTGTAAACGCCATTCAGATAATGGTCCATGTGCTATTTCGGGCCCTCCTCTGTGGCCCGCATGCTGTGGGCATCACATGGGTGTGGCAGTGCGCGCTAACGGGGTCGTAGTAGAACCTTGTGGCGCGCGATCGTCACGTGGCCTCGTGCGCTCACGTGACCGGGGTAAATCCAAAACAGGAACAAAATGGCTTCTGCTACTGGGGACGAAGCAGCGGCTATGGACAGCATCTCCCGGGCCCCAGCGGCTCATTCTGCGGCTTTGAGTGCGCCCGGGGCCGGGAGTAGTCAAACAGATCCCCCGGAGGATGGAGCTGAAGCCGCAGCATCAGCACCTAAAAAGGGTAAAGGCAATAGTGCACAACTGGACTCTTTCCGTAGCTAACAGTGCTAACTTTAACACAATAGAAATCAAACTAATGGGCCTACGTAGTCATTATTTGTTTGAACCATTGAACCCTTTACCCCCCGCCCTTAGATCTCTATCTATATGTGATTATTTTGGCAAACGCAGCGGTATTAAAAGTGTTATTGTGTGTTCAGGTGATGGCGGGGTAGAGACAGCAGAGGAGGCTGTGGAGCCTGCAGAGCCTGATATAAACGAGTTATGCAGCGATATGTTTGAAAAGATGGCCATATTTCTACAAGGGGAACTCACAGGTATTGTATTTGTAGTGTAATGTCATCTCCTTTTTATGTCAAATCAAATCTAATTATAATGTTTGTTTTTGTAGCTACATGTGAGGATTACCGCTTGTTGGAGAATATGAACAAGCTGACCAGTCTGAAGTACATGGAAATGAAGGACATCAGCATAAACATCAGTCGTAACCTACAGGACCTTAATAACAAATGTGAGATGGATGGTTTACTCTTATGAAGTAGTCTTCATGGTCTGTTTTTAATCCAATTGGGGTATATTTCTGTCCAGATGCCAGCCTTCAGCCATACTTGGATCAGATAAACGAAATTGAGGAGCATGTCACTTCACTTGAACAGGCTGCGTACAAACTGGATGCTTACTCCAAGAAACTGGGTAAATGAATTAAAAAACACCTATCAGCATGACATTTTGGGCATGGGTTGTCTGTTACATAGAATTAATTTGGAAGAATTATGTACAACATTGGTACTCACAGATTATTTCACTCAGCATTCAATACTTTTATTACAATACCTATGGCATATACCTGGCATATCATGAAAACAACTGAGCTCATTATTTTTATAGCAATTTATTTTAATCACATTAGGCACTTACTTTCTTCACCATCTGTCTTAATACCTCTTCCACCACTTGATGTTGCTGCATCATCACAGATCAGTTTGACCAACTTTTGTAACTTGATGATGTGAGAGTTTATTGATTTTACAGTGCTTTTCTTCATTCTTTTTGCAGAAGCTAGGTTTAAGAAGCTAGAGAAGCGATGATAACTGGAGATTCCTAGCCACCTTTCTTAGCCTGCTGCCTTACCTCTTTGTCTCCTCGGTGGTGGAGCAGCAGGAGGATGTGAACTGAGACTAAAACAACAGTCAGAACCACTTGGACACTTGAATGTACCTCATCAGAACCACCAAATGCTGAAGTCGAGGAGCTGAGAGAAGTGGGGTTAGTTCTGATTAGGCCCCACTTGAGAAGGACTGTTTTTGACAGCTGTCTAGTGTGAAGGAGGTTAGACCAGTGTGTGCCCTTGGAGTTACTGGAATTTTTGTATGTAGGTCAAATTGTTAAAAAAAGAGTAACTAGCATTTGATAATTGAAGGTTATTGTTGCACTGTAGACTAAACAAAGCATGCATTAAAATAGCCATTGAAATATCATCTTAAATAATACAATTATCTAACTGCATACCCACAGGTACCTTAGTTTCTTATTACTAGTTTGTGTATTAAATACACCTATACTTAATTTATGACCCTATTGTATTGTTTAAACTTGTTTAATATTTAGTCCAAGGTGTATCATTGGTTACATACAGTAACACTAAACAAACACACAAACCAAAAGTGCACTCTGGCCCTTATTTTTTTCCATATATACCCATTGAAGAAAAGCATCTTGGAATAATTTTAAATGATTAATTAATTTAAATTAATAAACTGTATGCATTGCTAGCCCTCATCAGCAGATGGCAGTCATGCTCTTTTCTAAACCTAATCTTGGGTCTATTAACCTCTGGTAAATAGGAGGTAAATACTCTTCTTGCTCAGTATAACTGCAATTAGCAGAACCTGGCATTAACTATAACCACCTGTAATATTTTCCGCTTTTATACTAATAAAAACAACATCCATCCATCCATCTTCTCCCGCTTAATCCGGCTGGGTCGCGGGGGCAGCTCGCTGCCCATTACTCTGTGCACCAGACCCAGACCCCTATGAACCCCTCTGCAGGTGGGTACAATCTAAAATGTTTTTTTTTTTGAATGTACAAAACAGAACATTTGTTCAGTTATGTTTATACTGTACTGATTGTATATACTATATGTGAGTTTTTATTTTTTTTTAAAGTGAATGCATCTAAAGTGAAGAGAAATGTGCCACAACTCAAAAAAGAGAATAACATTTAGATCAGTGGCGATAGTGTTAATGTCAAACCCTGCCATAACAACATCAGTCTGACACATGCTTCATAGAGGAAGCTGAGAGGTGAGTAAGGATGTGTCTGGTGCCCTCTGCCTCCTGTCTTTCCTCCTCTACATTAGCTGCCCTATAACACAAACCAGATCAGATTATCTAAACTGATGGGACGTCCTCCATGGGTCACTCCTGCTGGGTGTGTGTGCTCTATGCATGTCTGTGTGTGTTTGCGTAAGGCCTAATCAAAACCAGGTCTTTGTCATTAGTCCAGTCGAAGCACTGGCAACAGACTGGAGTCATTATTCATAGTGTAACATTATTTACTGAAGTACTCTGATCCCCAGCTTTTTATCCTTGGGGCATAAATTCAACTCTGCTCCCATAGGTTCTCCAAAAATTAGGTTTATTAAATGATTTGGGGTTTTGTAAAAGCTAAACGTAATGGCCTGGGGAAAGTGGGGCGCTTAGAGGAAGGTAAAATTGTAATAGGTAAAGCCACTTATATGGTATATTATTTACCGCTCGGAAAGTACCGCAAAGCCAGGCCAAAACCTTTTGGGTGTGGAAAGCAGTTGTGTTTTGGACAGCATATGCAGTCAACTGAGGTAGGCTTTACAGTAAATCAGCTATACAGTTCCAAGCTTGAATACATGGAGAGGGTAAACAACACTTGACTATGGCTTTCTTGCCATAGTCAAGTCTATTATTGCTTATATATCCTACTATGGCCTATTTAAAATCTTAAAAGTCTCAATCAGTAGTCATAGGTGTGGAAAGTTTTAGGAAATTTGCTTGTTTCCATGGAGATATTGCTTTGCGTGGAATGTTTCATAGTATGGTATTAAACTTATGTCTTTGTATTTCTCAGAAATAGCTTGAAAAACATGAATTCTTATTGTGAGTGGGTTTGCCTGTTCACAGATCTGACCTGTAACTTAGCTTGGTGTTGTCACCGCTTCTCTCCATGGAGATAAGTTAGTGCTGTAGTACATTATATCTAGACAAAGCAATAACGTACAGCTAACATACATGACAGTGGCTCCCTCTTTTCTGCATCACTCGAGGAAAAACAAAAATCTAAAACACAACACCATGCCCATGCCAGTCCATCTTTCCCACAATCAGGTATTTATGGAGAAGTAGATAGTAGAGAAGTAGGTGCTGGCTCCTCCATCAAAAGTTACATACTATTAAATGTGGGTCATAGTAAACACTGCAGTGATCAGAGAATTTTTATACTGATTTAACACTTTTTAGTGGAACACACAAAATACATAACATAATTTTGGCAATTTGGCAAATAGTGAATATTGGACACAGCAGCAAGACAAATATCAAACAAAAATCGACAAAAATCGATATGGGCGATATCCTGACCTTCCCAATTTTACCATATACATTTTTTGAGTACAGCCATTTTTTAAACTTATAAACCTCAGACAAATAGACCACAGATTCCATGGGGTATTTTTAAGACAAAAGACTCTACTTAAACAATTTCAGGAACCCCACCCTCTTTTATCTTGTACTTTTTCATGCATTGAAATGGCAGGGCATTAGCTGTGTCTTAACAACTGTCACATGTGACACAGGTTATATATCCGTTACATGTGGAAATCCTGATTCAATTACATACATTGTGGTTCCAAACTTGTGGCCATAATCAACTTAAAGTGCATATTAAGCGGAATGGACCCAAACATACCTAACGCAACAAAGGAACTGCTTCAATTCAGATGCTAGGGATAGATACTGCCTAAACTGGATTTGGTCTGACAGACTTTTGACATTGTTGAATGTCCATCATCAGCAGCTGCAGTTGTTTTCTGAGAATCAATGAGAATGAGCGAATTTAACAAAAACAGGGCAAGACGCCACACCACAAAATTGTATAACTGACAAGCAAATGAGAACAGAGTTTAGTGAGATTTTTCATTGTGTGTTGTGTGGTCTATATGTAGAATATATTTAGGCTATTATTAAACATCTAGAATTAAATGCACATTTGCACAAAATGATTGCATAAATGTAAAAAGTAACAGATTGTTTTGCACTACATTATTCTTACTACCAATAGCCCTGGCATACAATACAAGTTTGAGGTGTAATATATTGCTATAGAAAATATCACAGTTAACAATAATATTGAAAGTAGGCCTACTTTAGTCACTGACACAACAATTTTAACAGGATAGTCCCAAGAAATTTGTAATTATTATGCAGTAGGGCTATTGTTGTCTACACAAAGAAATGAGCTACAAGATTAATAAAAGTAGCCTTCACTTTGCTTAGTCTATGTAAGTGACACCTAATTTCCAAATAGGCTATCAAATACAAGATTACTGTATATGACTGAAAATGAGTTGCACACGTGACCTTGAGCTGAGAGGGCGATGAAGTTCTGGAGGTAGCCAAGTAGCCTCTCTTTTCTGCGAGCGCGGACTCTGCCGAGCCTTTTTCAGAGCAAAAAAGACACGAAAAGAAGCACGGACTTGAGAAAGCTCAGAGAAGAAGAACACAGACTCAAGTTTGTGCCATTTATTATAGTTCTATGGTTTGTGCGCAGAAAGATACAAGTGAGATACGTCAGTCAGAGCGGGAAGAAAGAGCGGGAAGAAAGAGCGGGAAGAAAGAGCGGGAGCCGTGATCATGTGATCACTCTAGCCACCGAGTCAGATTGAGCCACTGCGGCGTACAGGTATCGGTGAAGCTGCTGTCCGCT
The DNA here is from genome assembly GCA_029959045.1 of Taenioides sp. WSHXM2023. Lineage (NCBI taxonomy): Eukaryota > Metazoa > Chordata > Actinopteri > Gobiiformes > Gobiidae > Taenioides > Taenioides sp. WSHXM2023. The sequence continues at coordinate 976,450 of CM057095.1, read as the reverse complement.
CATTCCACCGCTCTCAAGCTTCCGGACCTTGGTATTTCAGCACACTCAGTGTTTTGTAATCCCATTGTTGTAAAGTTGCAGCCAAAGTCACTATAGCATGTGATCCAACTACATCTTTGAGATAATTATCCATGGTGGTTTGTTCAAGTAAAGGTAAACAAAAAAGTGTCCAGTCCTCAAAATAAAGCGCCAAACAAAGCAAATGTGCATTTGGTGCAAATCGCTCTATACAACCACGTGAGGATCATCTTGAAAAACAGTCCTTTTAGTGCAGGTGCATGGCATGCATGCAGGCAACCACCAGAATATAATCCTCTTGGTGGTAGGCAGACTCCTCTACAGTTGTAGTAGTATTATCTTAACTTGGAATCATTTTTATCCATACATTTTCCTTCTTTGTGTAGCAATGGTATAGTCCTGTTTTAGACTGGATTTAGCACTAGTTTTGACCTGTTATAATTCATGTTTAGACGTGGAAGGAAAATATCTTTAATTTACTTTGAGAAATACTGATTTTGTGTATTTCATAGGGCAGATAAGATGCTTTTACTTTTTCGTTACACATGAAAGTGTCCTCTATACTGTCATGTAGATAAATAGACTACTAAATATTGTGTTAAAGTCTCCTCTTGAAAAGTTCTTAATGCAGCAGGATAGACACCAAAGAGCTTCATGTTTACATCCATTTTCGAAGCAGTCAATGGATCTGTGAGGTATTTCAGTGCAAACACAAGCCACATGTCAGATCTGAACCTTTAAGTCCAAACTTCAAATACTTTCATACACGTAAAAACTGCATGAGGTCAAAGTTTGGCATCACCATCCTTCACTCCACCATATTTCTCACACCTCTATCATATGCCATGCACACGTGTGAGGGCCCCAGATCACACACTATAGACCTGCATGTCACTACAGACCCTTTGAAACCTTAGACCAAAGATCAAACCACACTAAGGTTTGTGGTTCCAGGAAAACAAAAAAATCTGACGGATGTTAAATTATTGGGAGTCGTCTCTGATTTGCCTTCACTGTCACTGCATTATTACACTGCTAAAATGGGACCAGATGGGGAAAGTGGCAGACAGGCAGAGGGGTGCAGGGGGGAGGTTTTTTGGATGTGAGACAAGAGACCAGACTGTCTCAGCAGGTAGCAGACGACGAGGGTGTCATGTTGTATCTCCGCTAGCACACCAGGAGCTGACTGGAGGACGATGTAGTGACAAGTGTCCCGTGTATACTCAGGAGTGACAGAATTAAGTGAAAGTACTTCAAAAACAATGACAATGACAGTAGACACACTTTTGCTTTCTTACTACTTCCACTACCACCATAATTACCCATTTTATCAATGATTGTTGGGAAATTCTCTGACTGTCTGTTCATGGCAGAATTCTTTTCATGTTTTGCTAGCACTTCTCTAAATGAACTTAACATCTTTGACCTGTGAAGTCCCAGTCAGACACTTTGGCACCGCAGTCATTTGGTGTTGACATCAAATGGCCTTTCACCTTCACCTATCACACACAATGGTGACTTGTATTGCAATTACTGTTTTACTTTAACATTCCATTAGGCAATGAATTTTTGACATTTTGACACATTTTTACTTTTTTTTTTTATATATGTCTTTGAGTTGTGATTGTAACAGCAACTGAGCATAAACACTTGGTAGATGTTTACTTAAACCAGGGCTCATCAAAATAAGGCCCGCGGGCCGACTCCAGCCCGCCACGCCTCTTTGACCGGACCCCCAGCCCCTCTGCCCCCCAACACATGAACTGGCCCTATGAGGCAATCCTCAAAAGTTGTCATGGCCTATTTTTTTAAATTACTTTTTGGCAAATAATAACATGTCTGCATTTCGTATTTTGTTGATTTTTTTCAATAAAAAATGATAGAAGTATTTATATTTATATTTAAATAATTATATGACATATTTATATTTGCCGCTGAATTTGCCGGCAATTTTTTAAAATGTATTTATTTTATAGGCCTAGTTAATATCAACAGGCCCACCTACAATTTGTAATTTTTCACTCTTCTTTGCCAGTGTCAATCACCAGATATTTCTTACCTTCACAGTTTCTTACCTTTGATGTTATTGTTATTAGAAAATAAATAAATGGAATATCTGTGGTATTTCAAATTAAAACAAAGTATGAAGTACTTACTACTTTTACTACTTTTGCAAACCACTAGTAACGATAAACAAATATGTGCCAGGAATTATGTGTTGATACAGTATTGTGGATGGCTCTGCCAGGCTAGTCATTTCTGCTACACAATGAGGCCTGTTGGTGGTCATTTTGGTCTGGGTCATATAATTCTGTTATACGGCCTACCCAACCCCAGAAACCCTCATAATTACAACTACATAACACATTTAGATTTGTTTTATTTTGTTTTTTGTCTCAGGAAGGAACTTCATGCTGTTTTCAGTCTCTTCACTGGTTGATATTGTATATCAGCAGATACAGTACTTAAAGCTTTAGCTTCAGCTATAGTACCTATGATCTCTACTCTACCAGTGTCTGATGTCAATATTGCTTAATCAGTACTTGGACACTAGGTATCGGATCAAATTAAATATCCCTGACATCGCCCATCACTCATTTTAAGTTATACTACTGGTGAGTAAAGTAGTTAAAAAAATCCAAAATATGCATATTGGGAGGACCTTGAAGGAGCTTTACTCGAGAAAGTCTGCGTGTGTTCCTTCATGTCTGTGGCCTATCCTTTACTCTATTTCACTTAGTTCATAAACGACTCACCCATGTGCGGAAGTTTTTAAAGGACAACTCTGACTCATCTGCCATTAAGGCACTATAGGTGTCCCCAAATTACAGAGTCCTTTTACAGCCAGTGTTAACACCATTAGACGTGCAAAAGCTTAAGATCACTATGTCAACCACTATCCCCGACAACTTACAAAATACTGTCAGGAAATGTTAGATGATCATTTAAATCAAACACTAAAATATTTAAAGGTGCACTTGAGAGTTCCTGTAATGTTCCACAGCATGGCATTAAACATAGCTATCGTGGAAACAAAGAGGTGTGTTACAGATGAGCTCTGTGGAAAGGCAAGCCTGCTCACAGTACAAATGCATGTTTTTATTTTTTAGCAATAGATACATCTGTAATAGCTAGTAATAATAGTATAATAGTGGTTTGAAAAGATGATGATTCTTATTGACTTTGGCAGATGAAGACATAGTGACAAGATGTGAGTATAAAAAGAAGAAAGAAAAGCTGCGGCTGCTGATTCTGCTGCTGTGATGGAGCACATCATTTAGCAGAATATAACACTTGCATCTTTGTGTTGTATTACATATTTTCCAATATTTAGCATTTTCTGAACTAAAACACAAAAATTAGGTTATGAATTTGAACATGTTCTGCTTTGAATTATCTGTGCATGTGAAGAGTAATTTGACAGAACATTGAATTAGACATGCGTTTATTTCTTTCCATTTATGCTCAACATGAGTGCAGAACGGATGGGACCAGGGAAGGAACAGACTGTACAAGGACACTTGAGTATAACATTTGACTTAAAGGGTCAAAAATATGACACTGAATTACTCAGATCAAATCAGTCAGCTCTTAATGTGATGTCTGCAGTTAAGACAAAAACACAATATGTCAGGACTCAAGGACTCACTGAGAATGTCCACTGTATACTGTATTTGCTGTAGTTTGTATATATTTTCTTAATTGCACTTGTAAGGGGTGAGTATCCAGCCAGGGCCATTATTCGTTATTTGTTTACACCTGCTTGTCAAGTGAAAATGGCTGCTAAAATAGGATTCAAATGTAATGAATACATACATATTAAATAATATTAATATACACTGCTAAAGTGGTTAATCTCGCATGTGGTTTGTGTTGTTTAACCAAACTAAAGTAATAAAAGTTAATTTATTATTTGAAGGTTTGGCAGTGAGGGGATATAACATGCTCATTTTTTCCCCAAGCAACTAATAAAACAAAACAAAACATGGCCCTGGGTTTTGGCAAATGTTCAATGTTAAGTTCTCACTGTGGAAAGTCTTGTACTTGCCTTATAATAATATTGGACATATTACGCTGCAACTTGAATGTAATCATAAATGTACCTGCAGAGTGGGACAGATTGACCGGTCACTCTTGAATGGATGAGGTTTAAAGTTGGTCCAAAACTATCAAAGATCAAATACTGTTTTTTATGTTCTTGAAGAATTTTATCAGATAATAAATGGAAACAGTCTTGACCATATGTGCTGAAAGAAATGAGAATCAATACTCAGATCTCAGAGTTTGACATAATTTGATTTTAGTCCAAGTCAAGGTGAGGGCCAAGTGTTTCATGGCAGCTCATATGTTACAGAGATGAATCCTGAGCCTCCATCAAAGTGAAATTATAAGTTTTGATGCTTATCTCTCCTCTCCATTCAAAACTATTATTACATTTTACACCACCTCCCTGACTCCACTCCTGTATCATAATATCAAAGCAGTGTACAGTATATTGGATTAGGGGGCCTTCCACATGTGGATATAGCTGGATTTCAACTAACTGAATGCTACTCAAAGGTCATATTTGCCCAGTGAGCTACAGATAGAAATATGTACATGGAATTCACTGGTTACAAGCCAGTGTTTCTTGCCTCGTAATCCCTGAAAACATTGATCCGTCCTGCCGACGTCGGCGTTGCCGACGTATAATCTTAGACATCGAGCCGACGTCTACACGACGTCGTGCAGCCAACGAACATTACGCAACGTCGAACCGACGTTGTTTGAAGTTCGCGATTTTTCGGTATTCCGTCATATCTGACACAGGTTAACGACGTTGGCGCGACCGTCGAGCCGACGTTTGTAATGACAATTCGTTTCAATAGAGCTCCGGGAGATGACGTCACGCTATCCCAGCATGCACCACCGGGCGCCATCTTGGCAGGAATTATTGTAAACAAACTAACTAACTAGCCTACAAAACTTCCAGCTTACAACGATGGTAGACTCATGCTGTGCCCCTGGATGTACAAACCACCGAGGACAAGTTAAAGATAAAGCCTTTTATCGCATTCCCAAAGATCCAGCTCGGAGGGGAAAATGGATTTCTGCGATAAAACGGACAAGAAGCGCGCTGAAGAAAACCGAGCGTTGGAACCCGTCACCTAATGGATTTCGCTTGTGCAGTGACCATTTCATATCAGGTAATTTCACGTAAACATTATACATTTAATATTATCTTAAATGGTGCTGATAGTTATTGTTTTGGACAATAAATATCACCGACTAAACTGGGTGGATTGTATTTCAGTCGGACGAGCCGAAACGTCCTCAACCTAATCTACCAACCCAGTCTAGTTGGCGATATAAACCTCACTACGGTGGTTAATGTCCAGACCTAAAAACGTATTAGCTAATGGGTTGCATTCATGTGACATCACAACATTTTAAACTGCCTGTATCATTGAATAGTGAATATTTTTTCTCAGTGTAATCTTAGTGGTTTCTTTACTTAACGTTACTTATTTTGTGTCCTAGGTAAAAAGAGTGACAACCCGCTTTCACCTGACTACATCCCATCGGTTTTCAAGTATGTGCCGTCACCCGTGAAAAGTGCTAGATTACTCACTGAATATTGACTAATTATCCATTTTCCAACTGGATCTTGTCCCACGTGGTTTATCGGCTTGTATTTGAAATTCACTTTAGATATATTGTCTAAGATTTGGGTTCGTAATTTTGGTTGTTATTTTGTTAGTAATTCCATCCAGTGCTGGCACACGCACGGTGTATGCATAGTTAGGGTGTGTTTAGTTGATAAAAGTATGAAAATATGCTATGTTTTGGTGCTATGATTTCTCATGATTGTTCAGGTATGTTTTGACATGTTGTTAGTATTTTATTTTTACATTCAGAAGTTGATCTCATTACATTTATTTCCATCTACTTATATAGGTACACAGAAACTTGTAGTGCATTTTAATGCATTTGAAATGTAGTTAACTTTTTCTGTTGTAAATCAGCCTTCAGCAATATATTTTGGTAAAATTTTTTGTACATTGTAATTAAGAACCACCCTTGAACATTATATTTTGATAATATGTGTGTACATGAATTCAAGTATTATCAATAAATGTTGCAATACTGCAACATACCGGCTTGTCAAAGCCTGATCCCGTCAGATCTCAGAAGCTAAGCAAGGCCGGGCCTGGTTAGTACTTGGATGGGAGACCACTAGGAAAATCAGGTGCCACAGTGGGGCGCCAGTCAAAAAAAAAAAAAAAAAAAAGCTGTCGTTGTGTTCTTAGGCAAGGCACTTCACCCACATTGCCTAGTATGAAAGTGGTGTGTGCGTGAGTGATGGTGGTGGTCGGAGGGGCCGATGGCGCAGATTGGCAGCCTCGCTTCCGTCAGTCTGCCCCAGGGCAGCTGTGGCTACAGTAGTAGCTTACCATCACCAAGTGTGGAATGAATGAATAATGCTCTGTAAAGCGTCTTTGAGTGTCCTGAAAAGCGCTATATAAAACTGATGCATTATTATTAGTATTATTATTACATGCACTGTTCACCTGTGATTACTTTCCATAAAGTATGCAATTTAGTAGTACAATATATACAGTATATAAAAAGCCTAATTAATAGTTGGGTAGACGTTGGGCCAACGTCTATCCAACCGTCCTTTGATGACGTTGGCCCAACCACTTGCCAATGAGCAAAATGACGTCAGCCCAACGTCAACTGCCAACGTCCAGCCAACCGTCTTTTGATGACGTTGGCCCAACCACTTGCCAATGAGCAAAATGACGTCGGCCCAACGTCAACTGCCAACGTTGGGCCAACGTATACACATACGTTGGCCCAACGTTGGCATGACGTCATCATGTTATCAGGGATTGTGCTGTTAATCACTTAAATTTAATTTGTTACATTTTAGTGGAAAAAAATATATTGTCATATAATCCAACAATGTTGTGGCTCCATCTAGTAGAAAGATTATTCCCAATTATGTAATTTTGCTCATATAATTGTGACAACAAATGTATATTGTATAAAACAATAAGACACAGTTTTGTACATGTAGCAAGTTTTTCTCAAAAAACTCTATGTGGCTTAATCAAATTCACACCAGAGCATCCTGAGCCACCCAGCACATAAAGGGTTAAATACTTTGTTGTGCTGGGCTTTATTGCACTGTACAGTGCAGTTGATGTGAATTATTCACCTAAACAGTTTAACAGCTTCCTGTTGACGATGGCAGTTTCTCCATGCAGTCTTTAGCTTAGAAGCACACAACGTTTTAAAAGGCTTTTCTAATTTCAGTATATGAGGGAGCGTCCTACTTTCCTACACTGTAAACAGCATCACATGTTCCCCCAGGTGCCATGACAGCGATAGAGAAACTGAGTTTGTGTTTGATGATGGTACCCCCTTTGGTTCACATCTATACAGTGTGTAACAGACCTAAACTGCTCCAGATGTCTCTCTCTGTATCTAACTCGTGTGTCTTTAGTCCTGTTACACACAAACTGTTCGCCCTGATCCGTTGCCCCATTTTTGCGCAATTCTCCTAAATTCTACCATTAATTTTCCCCCTTCTCCACTGTCAAACAAAAGATAGGCCAAAATCTTTTAAAAAGGTAAGTTTGACAGTCAGTAAATTAGTCTGTAGATATGCATACTGTAATATGAATCCAGCATTGAGAGTCTGTGAACTCTGTGGCACTGCTGAGAGCAACCAGGTTTTAGAATTTGAGGATTTTATTTATAAGTGTTAACAATTTTCAAATGACAACCAATTTACACACAATTAGTTGCAAAATACAGTAGGCTATCATATTGTAGTGTTTGTTTGTTTGTTTTTTTATGTGCAAAAGTTGTCAATTATTAAAGATGACGAAAATGTTGCAGTCACTCTCCAGTGCCTCTACAGTACCAGTATGGTGGATTTGCTTGTTATAGGAGGAAGGTCCTTACACTTTTTTAATACAGTTTCTTACTAGAATCATGGATAATGTCACTGCTCTGTAGGAGCTGTTCACTAATGTGTGTCGTCTGGCTCATTATGGTCTCCTTATGCTCCCAGTTGTACTTAATTACAGTTCACTATTGTTGTCTTTTTATGGACACCAGGACTATGTTTAGATGAAAAGGAAGTTGGCTGTTGTTTAGTAAATACTTCCAGTAATCAGAACAGTTACATGTTTGAAGTGAAAACTAGTTACAGCACTGTTATGCAACTCAAAGTGATTAAAACCATTCTGAGGGCCCATGCATGGGCCCTTGTACTTTTTCTTAATTAATTTCTGTTTGTTTGTCCATCCTCTGATAAAAGAGAACTGTTAATCTCATGGTCATGTAAAGCATTAATGGAAATCTGTAACCCACTTATTTTCAGTCAAATCGACCTAACAAATGCTCAAGCTGCTGTGTATTGCTATTCTTATATTTACCCCAAATAATTCAGGTGGAATTTGAAATCTGCCAAAACTACAGAGTCTCAGCTTCACAATGAGGCCAGCCATTTGTTTGTGCTCCAGAGGGTTCAGAAACAGATTCAGTTTGAATTGAGAGTCAGAACAGAGACGTTTTAGGAAAGCCAACATTTGCCTATAATGCAGGACAATGCAGAATTAATATACAAAAATATGCAATGTATGCAACATTCACTAAACTTTTAGTTGAATAAAGACTCAGACAACTTTATTTTTAAGGTAGAAAACTGTCCTTATTTCTTAAATACTATTATACGGGAAACTTTTATTTTTAGACAAACACAAAGGACTTTGCCTTTGTTTATTAAGGTGCATGTGAACGTTTTTTGCTTGGGACTGTCCCTTCTAGGTGTGTCAGATGTGCCACCGCTGACCCCCGGATTCCCCACTGGGGGACGTCATCTCACTTCCCCTCTTTGTTTCCCCACTTAAGAGGAACCTTTCTAAAAATGTCCTGTTGTTTAAAGGTTCCCAGTGGCTTGTCTTCCTCCTCGTCCTGGCAGCGTAGTGTGCGACGGTTGCTTGTACAGTAGGGATACCTGTACAGATGAAAACAGGAAGTGTGGAGATGCAGATGACGATGCCTCGGGGTGTGAGTTTCCTTCTCTGTTTTGTTCCTATACAGTACAAGCTTTCATAACAGGTTCTTATTGTGGTGAGGTAGAGTTGATGGCTTCCTACTACTCTTAATATTTATTTTGAGTGGTAGTGAAGGTCTCACCCCTGTTCACAGAAACCTCTGCTCTTAAACACAGTAATTTGGGATACAAGACTACCCCTGAGGCCTATAGAAACGGGTCATGGTATTCTTACTGTGGTGATGTAATGCTTGAGGTCACTGCAGCTTTATTGGGGTGATGGTGTGGTGGCATGTCATCATTTAGAGTTGCTCAGAAAGTCGTGCAATGCCTTCGTCCTGCATTGGTAAATATTGTAACAAAAACAAACAAAAAACATAAAACATACAACTCTCTGACTGTCATATTTGCACAGGATGAAGTGTCTCGCCCAGTGACACAATGGTAGTATGCATAGTTCAGTATGGAGAAAAATAAGATACTATATACTTATATTATGCTATTCATGTTTTCATGGCGATGATTCGAACTAGAACAATACTAAATCAAGACTATACCAGGACTAATGCGAACACACCCATTTAAATGTTAGTCCAGGTATAACTTCCCAAGTATTTTCCACACTTCCAGGTAGGATTATAACAATGAGAATAGGAATTTGTGTAGGCAGCTATTTTAAGTATAGGATGTAGTTGGATGTCGGCTGATAAGAACCGTACCAGTCGGTCCCAGGTCCTGTCTGCTGAAATACAGAACACAAACAAGAGCAATGAGGAAAATATATGGCCGTTTCTGGCAAAAATAGACAGCAATTTGTTCTGTATTGCTCACTAGAGACAGTTAATAGGCTCAATGAGAGGTCTAGGCAAAGATGTAGTAAAACTGTTGTGACGGTGGACAGCAAAGAAAGGAAAAGAAAAGTCACAATGCACTGGCCTTATTTTATTTGAAAGAGCAGGGACATGGTAGCATATTCCAAAATAAATACAGTACAAATTGGGGACACTGTGGTTTTGAAATTGGAATTTTTAAAGTGTCTTCTAACTTATGGTATTGCATGTTTTCAGAATTGTATCTCCAATATTGATATAAAAAGGATCCTTAAATACCATTGTTTGTGCAAACCCAGGACTGGTAATGTATATTCTTCATTGTGTTTTTACAGACAAAATGCCAAACAATTTATGGTGTTAGTTTTGACAAAAGAGCATATGAAATTATTCAAGAGGTTATAGTGTATTATGGTTACTACAATAACCTTAATACATCATAATCTCAGTATTTTCATTGTCTATATTCTATACTGATCATCAAATCCTTCTCACCCCACAGAGTTCTGTCTTGGCTCCATCCAGTGAAACTTCATCTGTCTGACTTTTCACTCATCTTCTGAAAGGCCATCCTCGTCTGGCTATTTACAGAGCTATGTGTGAGGGTGTTTCCTGTATCAAGGCTCAGAAATAACTTTGTCAGAGGAACACTCAAGCAGCCAGCTAGGTACCATGGCCACTGTCACGCAAATGTCCCACTTAGTCATGACAAGATATTTTTGTTTAGTTAGTATTGTACTTGACTTACAGGTCCCCAACCATGGCAAGGTGACGCAAGATCTAACTGGAAATGTCACTCGTAAAGGTTGAGTATTATTATTTTATGATTATACATTATTTCAGTCAGTAGGTAAAGCCTTCAACAGTGTATCATGCTAATACAAGCTATAGAATACTTAAACCTGAACTCACTTATGGTTGAATACCTTTGTACCCCAGTATTAAGTTGGTTATGGTAGTAGCAGTTTAGTAATCACAGTAATTACTCTTAACTACTGGTTAACAGTAGTTTGTACTCAGTGGGAACTTTTAAGTGAACCATGGAGGACATTGTGATATGAAGAGATGAGAGGTTAATCCATTACTTTGTCGAGAATCAGGGCACTTTGCTGCTTATGGGGTTCTATGCTTTTGTCTGACATCAATATTGCTTTCATTATTTCAGATAAGAAAACCTTATTTGTCCCACAGTGGGGAAAAAAGTGAGCATTTTAACTGATAGTTTATTGACCAAGGCTGTGCTCAGTGCAGCTATCCACTGCCCTCTATGGAGAACTTCTTATCAGTTGATGATAGCAAAGTTTCAGCAATAATCTCCAACTGGGACCAGCCTAAATGAGCAGTGTCCATCAAACGGCTGCTGAGGCCAAGACCTGCTGTAATGTGCTCTGAGCTACAGTTAGGACTCACATTATACTCCTGCCTCATGTATGACCTGTGATTACCATCCATCTTTGCCTGATCTCTGCCCTCTCAAACCGAAAGCAGGTGTGGGCTGATGTGTTGAACGTGTTTGTGCACATGGGCCCCTGCTGAGAGCGACTGAGAGTGACTGACAACCCCAGACGCAACAGGACACATCCAGAGTCCACGTGCACCATCCATACAAAATGACTTGAGTGACTCCAAGACAATGCTAAAGGGAAATGCCATTCAGAGAAACTTTGCAGGAGTTTCAGTAGCAACACTTACTGGCACCGGAGCTAAGATGGAGAGGACAGGGAGAGCAGTGCCAGAGATCATGACCCGATCTTAACCCTGTGACCTCAGAGGTGTCCAGGTAAACAGGACTTCCTGTCTATCACCACAGAGATAGTCAGTGACGCCAGAGAGTGACCCTGGCTTCCATGGTATCTAAACATCCAGTCATGTTTGCTTCAAAGAAACTGGAAATAATGTTAATTTCCAAGAGAGGTTCAAATGGATTCAATGAACAGATCAACAGTGTATTGACCATGGCAAGAGACATTCTTAATGTGAGTTTGACATCTGACCCTGGTTCACAGGCTGGTGGTGCTGCTGAGATAGAAACCAGATACACCAAACTGATATCTATACCTTTAATCAGTAGCGTGCGGTGACTTTTGGTGATGGGTAGGCAAGCAGACTTGGCGTGGACATCAACATTTAGTTAATGACACTTTAATAATGCCACTTTTTATCTAAACTACATTGCAAAAGAGTATATATTTTTTATTCTCATTACTTGCATGTATACTGAGCCATTCTGGAGTCAAATTAGAGAGACCTAGACCATATAGTTTATTAATATTTGTATATTGGAGTGTATTTGACACAAACAGGCCTATTTGTGGGCTGTTTGTTTCTACTCCTACACCTTATTTATGCAGCTGAGCCTTCAGGACTGTTGTTATCTATGTAATTATTATAATGCATCTAGAAATCATATGAATGACATATGACAGTTCTATAGATGTATAATACACTTACTACACAACATGTACATTCATGAAGATCATGAAGAGATACTAACAACAACAGTGCACTGGTCAGACAGGTGCACTGGTCAGGTGCACTTATTGTAATACAGCCTGATGTGTCACAAACGTCTCCTTAAACACAGAACAGCGCACTCACACTCACCTCTCATAGATGCAAAATCATGTCTTTCCTGAAGAAACGTCCTGTATTTCTCTGAAGTGGAGTAGGTCAAGAACACACGTGTGGAGGAACGTGTAGAGTGAAATAATAGTGCTGTATTCCACTGACACTGTCGCTCCTTCATAAATACATAGAGACGAGGTGGACTCCTCACTGCCCCAGTCGCTTTCACTCCACTGCTCCGTCACACAAACTAGCCCTGAAACTAGCCCACTGTTTCATCAGATGACGGCCTGTGTTTCTAACTAACATCTAATCATTAAAAATGCGAAGCTACAAACAATGACTCGTCGCTAAAAGCGAGTTATTTTTAGACACTTGTGTTTAAAGTTAGCGCTGCTGTTGTCGTCTCCTGCCGCACATGCGCACTCACTGGGAATCGCCGCACATCTCCAGTTCCCATCAGGTTCCCATGGTGATAATGCAAGTTTATTCAGCGCTGTTTGAGCCCGCTGTGGTCGTCAATACGTATGTACAAGCCCCTAAAACAACCGTCTGGCCTCTCCGGTTGTAAAAGCGCATGCAGAAAGCATAGACTGTAATGACTGTAAGCCGCGCTCTCAACATGTGCCTCCAGGCCTCCGTAGAAGGGCAAAACATCACAAGTTAAGGGGTTGTTGATGTTTCAAATGGACAGAAGTGAAAGGAAAATGAAGGGAAAATGATTTGGATATAATTCAAAACTTTTTAATTATACTAATGACACGCAATGATTTAAAATTTTATTGTGCAGCCACTGCTTGCCTTGATTCCCCTGACCGCACGCCACTGCTTTTAATACAACTTTGTTGGCATTGAACCAAGAATTAAGTGACTGTTCACCTCTTGAATTTGCTGAAAGTTAGTTTATTATTAAGTATGATATTCTTTACTTCAAATATAATGTTTCAACATGTGCCTGGTTTGGGTGGTCCAACTCACATACCACTTTTTGATAACTCACAGTAATCATGATGGATGATGTATAACTAAATAAACACACATTCCTGAAAATATTCCTTCTTCATTCAGCAGGACCCTTCAAGTGTGAAATCATCTTTTTGGGTTTTCATTATTGGGTTCATCCATTTATATTGCATCAGTTTCATATAGCGCTTTTCTGGACACTCAAAGATGCTTTACAGAGCATTATTCATTCACTCCATACCAGGTGGTGGTAAGCTACTATTGTAGCCACAGCTGCCCTGGGGCAGACTGATGGAAGTGAGGTTGCCAGTCTGTGCCATCAGCCCCTCTGAGCACCACCATCACTCACACACACCACTTTCATACTAGGCAATGTGGGTGAAGTGGTTTGCCTAAAGACACAACAACAGTTTTTGCGCCCCACTGCCGCACCTGATTTTCCCAGCGTCTCCCATCCAAGTACTAACCAGACCTGGCCTTGCTGAGCTTCTGAGATCTGACGAGATCAGGCTTTCACAAGCCGGTATGGCCACAAATTGTTGGGTACATCCATTAATATGCCAAATATGACTGCCCAAAACAGACAAATAAGGGATCATTTCATTTGATTGCATATTATAAATAGACACTGAGCAGTAGTTTTTAACCTCCTTATCCCTTTATACAGTGTAAAAGTACAAAGAAAACCTGGCAACCATTATGAAATAGTGAGTAAAGGGAGTGCGTGTTTCTGTTGTTTAGTCATTAGTGCGTCATGATCAGTGTTAGCCAAGACTGATCAAAGCCCAGAAAGATGCCTTTTTTATATAAGAATAGAGGGTGGTGTTGTGTTAGTGAGTTGGGCCAAGTCTTATGCAACTGTTGTAGATGGATGGCCTCAAATCAACACTCTAAAAAGTTTGTGTTAGCCCCAGTGCTAATGTCCTGTGATCAGTAGCCAGCAACGCATGGTAGTTGTGTGTATGTGCTTTGTTATGTGTTTACCTTGGACCTAAGGGTAAAGCTGAAGTCTGCCAGGGAGAAAGAGCTCCTAACTGGCTACAAGGAGGCTGAGCGGGGGGCAAAGTAACTGATCTGAGTGCAGTGGGTGGGAGTAAATGATCAAGGGGTAGTTGTTGTGGTTCCTCAGGGCTCCGAACTTGTCCCATTGCCAAGTACACCAAAGAAATGTCAAATTGTCTTTCTAAACAAACCTTCAAAAAGTAAATGCACACTGAGACAGTTTCCTCTTCCCCTTCATCTCTGTTACAAACCCCACAAGATCTTCTTCAAAGCGGGAATTGCTTCGGTCCCTTTCAAAAATGTGGAATATGCATGTGGCTTCCTCATTTCTATTCTGTGGGATCCTTCTTCTTCTCACTATCCAAAAAAGGCAAAATTTGGATAGTCTCAATACTCTTGGCCATCTCTCAAACATAATGACTAGTCAATCCAAATTGCTTCTAGTGATTATGTTTGAGAGATGGCCAAGGGAGAATCATAAAATCAATTCCTGAGTTCCTGACAATTTGTTGAATGTCTTTCCCCACTTAATTAACCACGATTTTACACAGTTTATCGTCATATCCAATTAAATTGTTAAAATTGTATACTCTTCTGCTATTGACCTCTTCACAAAGGACAATTCAATAACCATTTAGTACATACAAAACACAAAGAACCCCTGGTAGCTATTGCACTTGACCAGGCTTACAGAAGGATATCCAAAAGATAATAAAAAGACAACAAACCTGTCTAGAGACTTTTCCATTGGTCATGATTTATTGAAGCATATCTTGTGTTCAGGAACTTGATGTCAGAGTTTGGGAGTGGTCCTGTTTTATGAAATTACCCAGGTTCGCTGAAGGTGGTCACAACACAAAGACAGCACAGGGGCAGAGCTAGAATAAAATGTGTCCTTTTTACTCCCCGCTCTGGATGCCTCCCCTTTAACAAGACAGCACGGGGTCAGAGCTAGGATAGTCGTGTCACGCTATCCCCCGCTCGTGATGCCTCCCCTTTAACACTTCAACACTGGGACAGAGCTAGCATAGATGTGCCCCGCTATGCCCCGCTCTGGACACCTCCCCTTTAACAAGACAGCACGGAGACAGAGCTAGAATAGATATATCCCGCTATTCCCCGCTCTGGACACCTCTCCCTCAACATTACAACATCACAACATTACAACACGGAGACAAAGCTAGAATAAATGTGTCCTTTTTATTCCCCGCTCGTGACACCTCTCCTTCATCATCATCACATTGGTTCAAGCAAACATCAAGTTTCATCATCAATATCATCAAAGCTCTTACCGTTGACACTTGGGCTGGAGAGCCAACAACCCCGGCAGAGTGGCTTGAACCGGCTGGGCGTCCGTACGTAACCCGCAGCTGACTCTAACGGGGGTTTACCCTCCAGTCCTATTTATCTCTTTCCCTGGCACAAGGACCGCGGGGGGAACAGGGGGGGCCAATCCCTGTTCCCAGCGTCCTGCTCGATTGTTTGCATTCCGTTCCCCCAAGTGCTGGGAACACTTGGGAGGACGGAGCACCTTGCCCTTCGGTGTCATGGCAACCAACAATAATAATCAACAAGCTACATAAGCATAATATTGCAGAGCATAATATTGCAGTACAGCCTTAAAGGTACAATATGCGGACATGTTATATGTCAATTGAATTGGGGCAACTTTTTACACATATTTTATCACATTCCACCTCTTGACACAATTCAATTAATAAAACCACATCCATCTTCCGAGTGGGAGTTATTTACCAACCACTCATTATAATTAGCAGGTTTATTACGAGCCATAAAATTTTGAGTAAAATGACATGCGAAATCTAACATATCTTCCCTTTCATCAAAAGGGAAGGTGTGTTGCCAAAAATTACCATGTGTCCATGAACATACGTAAAAGATATGACCTGGGATTTGTGGGTCCACTTTAATATTAAATTGTTCCGTTCCATTAGGTCCGTCTACCATGTGCAAGCTCACTTTCATAATGTGTTAAATATTAAGCGCTGTAAATTCCCATAAACGCGTCTGATATACCAGCAGGTGCATAGGTTACATAGGGTTAGGCATATAATGATGCAGATTAAAACAAGCAAAGGCGGTGCCATTATCCTCCTGGCAGTGGGCGACCATCCACCAAAGATGTCATACCAGTGCCAGGCGGCGCTCGATTTTACCTTTTGCGCTACCGCTCGTACTTCTCCAGCCACTAACAGAGTGGTAACGTGCAACCGTGACATGTTATGCTGATGATTCTGTATTATGTGTTTTAGTTCCGTGGACCGATTCAGTGCGCACCTGAATCGATCCAGAGATATCCCAAGACGGGCATCATGGAGCGTATCCCATTGCAATTCTGTGAGTCTATGGCTCCATGTAAAGTTGGTTAACAAATAGGTTGCATTATGCCACTCCCAAACATGCACTCCAGTCAAACATCCAGAGAAGGGTGAGTAGGGGAGCTGGGGATGTGCATGAGTGGTGGCTACACACAATGTGTGGGGCCCCACTTGATACACAATATCCCTAGGCTCCGATCTTGTCCAATCACACAAAGCGTTTTCCTCTTTCAAGCACGGGTGAGTAAAACCTGACTTAAGGATGCACACTAGTCCTCTGTTAGTATAGTCACAGTCTGTTAGGTCAAATGTCATGTTAGTTTTAGGATTCAGCCATTTGCCGCCAATATGTAAAGTCCAGTATGCGTCATGTGCTATGATCGGTAAGACATAGTATCTACACACTGGTTCTACATGAGACACATCATACTGAACCCAATATCCTTCACATACAGTATCATTACACATTGTATGTTGCAGTTGTACATGTAGCCATAGGGTATGCGATATATTCCAATGTTTTATCCATTCTTCATAGTTTTCCGGTGGTTTAAGATTCGTTGCATACGTTCACGCTGCTGTAGTGCGTATAGGTATTGTAGGCTACATGTAGTCCAGTTCATCCAATCAGTCACATTCTGGAATACTTCATTCGTGGTATTCCATTGTTGGTATTGTAGTTGATAAGCGTCCATCCATAATTTAGCATTATCAACCTGTCCTTTAATTGCCATTGGCATCCACAAAACTGTTTTCTCAAGTCCATTATGTGTGTAGGCTCCTGTTTGACTTAATTTTTCGGATGTTATTTGATTATCGACCAAATTACTTAGTCCCAGGAGGGAACCTGTTCCCCCCAGGACCGTATCATACCATTCATGTCGAGATCGGTTGCATTTGGGTATGGAGGGGAAGATTACTCTCCAACGTATTTCTTCCCTTTGTTGTCCCATTGCCATGTTGACACATGATGGCACTATGGGAACTACATGAGCTATTTTGAGTTCTTCTTTTGGTACCACCCGAACCATGTATCCAAATCTGGTTCGGTTAGATATTTCCGTCGAATTACATATCCACACATCATTGGTTACAGTAATATTCCACTCAGTCCCGTTGTTACTTCCACAGGCATAATCGGTGATATTGCACTCACACATGGGGGCCTTAGCCCGGACTGTGATGGTGGTATTTACCAATACCACTGGTCCACGTCGAATTATCCCAAGCATAGTGTGTAGTTTAACCACCCCCGTTTTCTTCATCGACCATCCCGGTGTTATTGCCCCCACTGGACAGCAGAGGGCGATCACCGCCAGTACCGTCACACCAAGGACAGGGGCGGTAGTGCCCGAGGAGCCGACACCTCCAATCCTTCGGCCACCCCTGGTCCTCTCTCTCCCCTCGCCATAGCGCCGGGCACGATTCTTCGGTCATCGTACCAGATATCTCCAACCGATCATTCTGCAAACAAAATTATGCTTTTCAAACAAAGAATGGTATTAGTTACGTCGCTGATAACATTTATTCACTGGCACATTTACCCAGCGATCCTCTCCAGGGTACATTACTGTGACTATTTTATCAGTGCCTTGTGCAATTATTTCAGCTGCTTTAGGTGGGCCGTTCTCCTGCCGTACCCATACCTTTGCTCCTGATTGGTCAGTAGATCCGAAACCCGCTGTCCCTCTCGCTGTCACATGCGAGGGGGCAGTCACCTCTGTTGGATTAGACATTTCACACGGTTTTATTACCAATTGGGCTATCTTATCCCATTTTTGCACAGTAAAAGGTTCAATTTTCATATTGACCAATATTACTCCTAATTCACCTTGGTAATCAGCATCAATTACTCCTCCAGCCACAGTAATTCCCTTTAAGGAGAGTCCTGATCGGGGTAATATATGCCCATAAGTGCCCTTTGGGCACTGTAGTCCCAACCCTGTTTTCACCACTGTGGGTGTATTCTGTACTAGAGTTAACGTCTCTAGCGCCTTTAAGTCTAGTCCGGCAGAGCCAGGCGTGGCTCTGAATGGTAGCTCAGCACCAGGGTCTATTTTCCACATTTTAATTGGTTCTTCATTTGGGGTTTCCACTATAGTGACCATTCTGTTCAGTGGAGTCTGTCCCTCTCCTAAGGGCCTATTATTAATTCGTTTCTGATTTCCACTTCCGCTTACCTGCCTTCCATTGAGCCGACCCGTCAGTGAACCAGGCATAGTCTCTTTGTTCCGGGGTCAAATCATTATACGACCCTCCTAACTTTACTGGAGACTCCTGCAGGGGTGTTATGTCGAAGGGGATTTCCCCCTCCATAACACTGATACACCCTTCTGTCCTGTTTTCACTCTTTCAGCAACATACCATTTCCATTTAATTATACTACTTTCTTGTTCTGTCCCTCTCCTAAGGGCCTATTATTAATTCGTTTAAGCACTTCATACCAGTTTTTCCTCCAATTATCTAGTGTCCCTTCTGGTGAGTGTTTCTTTAAAGCACTTTTCAAAATACCGTTCATTCTTCCTATCAATCCGGATGTTCCTTAGACCAGTCTCTTACCTGATTTCCTGTAAAATGTGTGCCATTATCTGTTTGTATTTGAATAGGTAATCCATAGTATTGTTCTATCAAATCTAAGCACTTTAGAGTAGAATTCTGGTTAGCATACTTACATGGATGCACTACTAACACCCCATATATCGCTGTCCCAATTATCAGGGTCCCAATCGTCACTTGTCACATTGGCTATAAACGCACGCACCTGCGGACGAGCTACGGGCCGTGGAGGCTTTCGCCTACGCTGCCTGTTGGTCCGGGACACATGCATGACAGCCTTCTCGGCTAGTCTGGACATTTCTTGTAAAGTACTTTGTAAACGAGCTACTTCCTCACTCGCTGCCTTCTGTTGTTCAGTTAAAGTTGCTACTTTTTGTTCCAAATGACCCACATATATGGACTGCTGTTTCCATGCAGTCGCACATATCCACATACGACGCTGCACGCCTTGCAGCGGCGCCTTTTTAGCCGGGACTACCCCTTTAAGAGTAGTTAACACATGCTCTACATCCCAATTTTGCACTCCGGGACTCCAGTCCCCCGGAGTCCCACCTTGTTCTGTTAAACATTTATGCACTTCAGCCCACGGCCCCGTCCAAACGGTCGCCGCGACTGCACCAATCTCAATTTCTGCATCAGGCTTAGTTTGTTTTGTAAACATCTTTAGTTTGTATTGTGAATCCTTCACTTCAAAATTATGATCCTGCCGACAACGCCAAAATGTTTTATGAAATTACCCAGGTTCGCTGAAGGTGGTCACAACACAAAGACAGCACAGGGGCAGAGCTAGAATAAAATGTGTCCTTTTTACTCCCCGCTCTGGATGCCTCCCCTTTAACAAGACAGCACGGGGTCAGAGCTAGGATAGTCGTGTCACGCTATCCCCCGCTCGTGATGCCTCCCCTTTAACACTTCAACACTGGGACAGAGCTAGCATAGATGTGCCCCGCTATGCCCCGCTCTGGACACCTCCCCTTTAACAAGACAGCACGGAGACAGAGCTAGAATAGATATATCCCGCTATTCCCCGCTCTGGACACCTCTCCCTCAACATTACAACATCACAACATTACAACACGGAGACAAAGCTAGAATAAATGTGTCCTTTTTATTCCCCGCTCGTGACACCTCTCCTTCATCATCATCACATTGGTTCAAGCAAACATCAAGTTTCATCATCAATATCATCAAAGCTCTTACCGTTGACACTTGGGCTGGAGAGCCAACAACCCCGGCAGAGTGGCTTGAACCGGCTGGGCGTCCGTACGTAACCCGCAGCTGACTCTAACGGGGGTTTACCCTCCAGTCCTATTTATCTCTTTCCCTGGCACAAGGACCGCGGGGGGAACAGGGGGGGCCAATCCCTGTTCCCAGCGTCCTGCTCGATTGTTTGCATTCCGTTCCCCCAAGTGCTGGGAACACTTGGGAGGACGGAGCACCTTGCCCTTCGGTGTCATGGCAACCAACAATAATAATCAACAAGCTACATAAGCATAATATTGCAGAGCATAATATTGCAGTACAGCCTTAAAGGTACAATATGCGGACATGTTATATGTCAATTGAATTGGGGCAACTTTTTACACATATTTTATCACAGGTCCACATTCACAGAGGGAGGACTACTTGAGATTTTGCTGATCTGATTTTTTGCCAGGGTGACCTAATAAACAATACCAGTTCTATAACACAATATATGTACAGATGTGGTAAATGGTGCTTCTATTACCTTGTAATAGTGTTAAACAACCAGTATTGTTTTAAACCAGCCCATTGCCTGTGTGTGTGATCCCTGTGTTATTACAGGTGTTAGTTCGCTGGAATCATGTGCTCTGAAACATTTGTCCCATGCCTCGTTCATTTATTAATTTGTGGAGATGATGATGCTGTTCTCTTGTTAAACGTTTCTGTCATTAGGGATATAGCTTAAGGCCAAGTCATTTTAGGTTAGCGTACACAAAAAAAACAGGTGTACAAAAAAATCAATGACATTTTGGCTGCATGGTTAGCATTAAGTTCTACTCTAAAAAGAGAACTGTTTCATGTTGTTAATTAAAGTGTCTGCAACCACTGAGTCAGATGGTTTTGCGTTCAAATTATGCCAGTCCCAAGTATGAAATAAAGGAAAGGGGCTTAAACAGCAAGAGTATCTGGTCTAATGGAAGTTATATTCCCAATATACAGGCTAGATGATAATTTGCTGTGGTGGCTGCAGTATAACTAAATAAATGGTTAAAGCCAAGTTGTGACACATAGTTGTACATCACCAACAGTTACAAAATGGTAGTAATTTTTGTAAAAGCGGCAGTTTTACACTTAACACTTGCAGTTAAGAATACATACGTTTGGATTATAGTACAGTACTTTTACTTGACCACAATTTATGGGTGCTTCCCTCCCC
This sequence comes from Taenioides sp. WSHXM2023, assembly GCA_029959045.1. NCBI lineage: Eukaryota > Metazoa > Chordata > Actinopteri > Gobiiformes > Gobiidae > Taenioides > Taenioides sp. WSHXM2023. The sequence goes on along the minus strand of CM057095.1, from coordinate 954,724 downwards.
TAATATGTATTTCATTGCATCTTAATCTTTAATGGATCTTTCCTGGCTGATCTTAAACTCATAAATTATGTTCTGGCCTAATGACACAAAAACATGACCTCCTCTACAGAACCGTCAGCCTGAAGGACATTGACCCAGTGACCTATGGCCTCCAGCTGGATCCAGTATCCCATCACAAATGATCCTGACCTCAACCCAAACCGTGTCCAGGGCCTTGGTGCTCCCTACAGGCTGGTCCTATCTTGTGTTTATGGCTTCTCTTCATTTTTACATTCATCATTGGCCCAAAGGCAATAATACATGGCTTAGGTTACTGAGCCCCTATGGAGAGACAGCTAAAACACATAGACCTGGTCAGTGTGCACCCGCTGTGTGGATGATACAGAGATAGAAGATGAGTGTTTAGTAAATGAAGAGCAGATGTGGCCCTGCTGTGACTGACAGGACAGGATATTTTCTCACACACCAAAATATTGCTGATATCTATAGAATATCATAGACGACTTACAGGGGCTTTTTAATAGAGTTGGCAACTACGACTGGCAGCAAATACTCGGGAATATGAAAAAGAAAATTCCAAATGGTTTGGCTTGCTTCTCGTGTTTTAGACAAAAAAATATTATGTTAATGTACTGTATAAAATAATGTGTGTATGTTTTCATTTTTATAACCAGTATCTTTAATCTGGTATATTTTCTAATTATTAATTCACATAGCTTTGTTGTCCTTACAAGTAGCCTGTGTGACATTGCACAGATCTCTGCCCTGAAGCGATTTTGATTAATAGTCACTCCATAGGTACTGCAGCGGCTGGGCCCAAGAACAATTCTCCCATAGAATCACAGTGGAACCAGTGTAATGCCATTTTGGGTTCATCTTCCTGATCTAATTCTACTTTCATGGTGCAGTCTGCTGTTTTTACATGCACCATGTCATAGATTTTTGGATAAGTTTGTTATACAGCATTTGTGGTGTTAAGTGGAAACAATGCCATATTAAGTTGCAATACTGGATGAAGTTAGTTGAGATTTCTGTTGAGCAGTATAATTTGAAATAGCAGTACTTTTATCTTGTTGTTCAGATTTCTGGTATTCCTCACTTGGAATCCTCCCAGAAAAGCTCAAGAAAGAAAAGAAACATAAACATTGCTTCAATATGAACTTGGCTTCACACAGCTGACTTTAAGTTATTTTAAATTGTGGAAACCTGGAGTTGAGTTTGGATTTTCACTCAACCAAAACTGGGGTAAATGACTGGACAATGGGAACCAGCAGTGAGAGTAACATCCTGATAGAGCCCTGGCATTGGCTCAGGACACAGGTGTGTTTACTTTATGCGCCTGTGTTTCTGTGCGATTAGCCTGTTCTGGGTTCAGTATATCTCCAACAAAAGCCTTCTCATCCTTCACACTGCTTAACTTTTGACTGGCTGACACCTCCGCTGGGACCTCACTGCTGAGAAATACAAGACAATTGCTAAGTCTTGTGTGAAGAGATAGGAGGAAAGAAAAAAGTCAACAAGAACAACACATGAGATCATTTGGCCAGACCAACTCACCAGTGTTTTATCACACAGCTGACCCGAAAAGAGGAGGGAGAGGTGAAGACAGCAACACTTAGTCCTCTTACCTCATTAATGCAACAAAGCAATGGCCCATTAGGTTTAACCGGTTCAGTATGGTGTCCCAGATAAGGCTATAGGGTAATGTTTTTAGAAGATGGCATTAGATCTTGGCAACCATTATATGAAACTTGTAATAACATGTGGATGTGGTTAATCTGGTATCATGGAAATTATAACAGGTGGTAAAATAATTAACTGTCTCCACCTTTAAATGTGGGTTCAAAAAAGGTAATTTAATTTTCAAATGTTTGAATGGAAACACTGCCTGACAAAAAGTTACCAGTTGACTTTGAGTAAGCAAATAATTCTACAGTTGGATAATAACAGTTTCCATATTTCTTCTTCTCCAAAGAAAAAGGTGATTCCAATAAAGGATTATTTTTTCCATCCTTCTTGGCATGGGCATATTCTAAAATAACGATGCCTGCACTGATGGACACCTTCTTTGTATTACACCTGTTATGAGGCAAAGTGATCAACGCAAAAATAAAAAATGACAATGCTGTCATTGATAAAGAACATGTACAAGTGGTAATTTGTATATTAGATTGGATGTCCACATACTTTAAAATGGCAACAGGGCAGACAGTTGCCAGATGTGAATCTTAATCTGGCGTCATCACTGGAGTTCCAGGGCATCATTAGGAAGGGCATAAACATGTGACTGTGGTTATCCTGACATCATCAGAACAAAGCTTTAGATCTTCTAGTCTTAACACACTTTCACTCCATCTGGGCTGAAGATAATAAATGATAATAAATGATCAGTGATGATACAGATTACAAGACCATAAATCTTTGCAAAACCAAAGAAAGAAAACAAAAGAAAATGTTTCTGCTTAAACGCAGAGTCAGTGCAGAGTGTGACCTCCTGTTTTTGCTTTCACTCTATCCTATTGTATCCATTGTATAAGTTCAGTAACATATTTTGGAAAGTACTAGGCTTATGGAAAGGGTAACCTAAAATGGAAAACACCTGCAATGAAATGAATTAAAGATAGACAAGTTTAATGCCATGCTGTGGAACATTCCAGGCAATGTAATAACGGCTCCTTGGAGACAAGTAGGCAGTGAACCTGAAAAATTACATAGTGCACCAAGTATAATATTACATACTTTTAAAAACGATTCATTATTTGTTTATTTTAGTCTGGTATTTGATTTATCACTTGTAGTTTGTATACAGTCAGTTCTAATGACAGTTTAAGTGGCACAAAGGTGACAAGCATCAATCATGAGCTAACAGGATACCAGTCTAGTTTCAACAAACCTTAAAGCACTTCAAATACAGTCACACTTTGTCATTCTGAATTGTGAAAGATTTAAAGTGAAAGAAATGGCTTGTGCAGTGAGGGCCACTCTGAGGGAGGCCAGGAGGGCAGGAGCGCTCACTTCTCCAGCTGGATTTTATGTTCCTTAAAAACATCCAACCTCAAACGTAGCTTTGATGCACAGCAGGGAGAGACATTTCCACTAAACCTGCAGAAAAACTTACAGGGCCTAAGTTTGTTTACAAAGGCTGGCTGAGTTGTGATTGACCATAAAAAAAAAAAAAAAAAAAAAAAAAAAACATAGCAAGAACATTACATATTTTTCTGGTGTATTTGAATAAACAAATTCATGATTAAAAATGCTTTTTTCTTTTCTCCTAATTTTCTTTAATGCCATGTTTGCACTTTACATTGTTTTTTTTTTTTAATTTACCTGTGGTTTGATAACACAACAGTTCAGTGTTTTGAATAATACCTATCCTACCTAAAACTATCTTTTTATACATTGATTTATTAACCTCCTGGTTGTTGTAGTCTTTACATTTAAATAAATGCAGAAGTGTACAGCGCCCTCTTATTTATCTTGCCAATTAAATGCTTCTATATACTTCTCTGACATAATATGGGTTAAAAATAGAAATACATAATACAAATATATGATGTAATGCTGGAATGACATTTTCTTAGATTAGTCACAGTTAAGCTAAATTAAGCTGTGACTGTTGGTTAGACAACATGGTGACAGGCTACATTCTTGAACCCATGTGAGACATTGTGTTGTTCTGCTTATTATTTACCATAATTGAGGAACATGCCATATTTTCTGCAACTCTCTATTCAACTTTTTACATAATTATCAGCTGCATACAGGCCTAAACAGGAGCCCCAGTGTCCTGTTGGGGACGGACCAGGGGTGACGTTCATGCCACAGGATGTTTACTGTGTGTGTATGTTATTGTACAGAGATTTTGACACCATTCATTTTAAGGCACATTGTACAGAAATTGTGTTATGATGTCATCTCCATGAGACGGTTAACCTGAGCTGAACCTTTACACCCAAAATATTCTGCAAAATATGGTGATATAATGGATATAATGGAATGGATTTTCTGTGTTTGTGGTTGTTTCTTCTTCTTGTGTTTCTGTTTATCTCATCGGAGACAGTTGAGTAGAATAGATACGTGCACAAACTCCAAAACATTCCAATTTAAAATACACAAAACCCCTCTCAGGCCAGTAAAGCAGGATATGGGCTCTACAGGTCTAAATCCACGGGCTGTTTGTATTGGCATAAAACTGAGAAAAGCATCAACAGAGCAGCTCTCACTCAATGTACTTTTGAATACAGCTTAGTGTCTCCAACTCTGAACAGGAATACAACCTATACATGCAAGTTTTATATTTAAATGGTTGCCTTGGAATGTTCTTCATTCTTGAGTCAGCTAAAACATAGATTTGGTCTCTAATGTTGTTAAATACTTTTAGATATAAACTTCAGAACTAATATATTTTTTTGGAATATTAGTAGTGTTGAAGGACATCTGATTTTGGCTTGTAGAGGTTATAAGGTGACACTACCTGAATTATCAAACCATCATTAATCATGGTTGTTCAGAGTTATGTTATGTTGGTGATCTATCCTGAAAAACATCTAAATATAACAATGTGTTTATTATATAATGTAGATATTTTTACATCGGCCACCTATACATATAATACGGTGTGTGCCCTTGGCTGTTGACAGGCTTTAACCCCAGTTCTGTTTTTACAAAGTGCTCTGACAGATAACTACAGATGATAGGAAACATATGGATAGTTGGACAATAGACAGAAGCATGACTAATAGACACACAGCTTCCCTTCTAATTCTACAACTTCAGGCAAAGTATACTACAGGCATCTCTATTGAATTTGAGATCACTGTATTAGCATTGATGGAAAGCAAAAGTGAATGATCAACAGTAATGAATCAATTTCATGTTTATTGGAATGGTAAAATTATAGCCAAACTATGCTGCAAATGTTTTATGTTTCATTTTTGTACTCTTATGGACTTTGCAATTCCTTCACCTTCTCAAGTTTCCTCTCCGGCTCTTCTGTTATTCAGTTTGCATTATTATCCCTATATCTTTCTACCATTATGTGGAGAATACAAGGCTGAAGTTTATCTCTGAAGCCAGATGTCTGTAGTTTAGTGTAATCCTAACTGTCTTTACCCTCCATCTGCAAACCATATACAGTGCTTGTATTATGTTTCCTGTATTAGCCCTGTCAGATATGTGTTATTGTGAGCTTAGCAGTAGATTGTGGTTAACTGCACTCATCCCTAACTTAAAACTGTGTGTCTCCTTCTACTGTATGTCCTCTGTGGGCGAGCGCTATTATAATCTTTTAAGGGCCTTTGCAGCAGACTGTTTGTTATTTCACTGACATTTGGCATCCAAGTTATATAATACGTGTTGTAAAATGTATGGCCAAAAGGAGGTTTTACTGTGTGGTAGTAGATTTTCCTTTTCGGTCCCACTGGATAAATGGTATGTACAAAACAGAACTGAAACATTCAAAGTTAACACAACAATGAATTTAGTTATTAGAGAGCTACTACATATTTTGTCAGTGAACCCTCATCAGCAGGCAACCAAATTTTAATTAAGTGTACTTAATTGTTAAAGTAGGAGAATTGTGATCTGAGTGGTGTTTTTCTTATCCCAAGTGGAGTCTTATGTAACTTATGGTATCCCCTCACAAAGTAAAGACACGTTTGTTACTAAATTAGTGAATGAATATTATTATGATTCTCTCTGTAGTGAACTAGTAGACTGAAAACATTTGTCTGGCTATTACATTAAAATACATCTTGTGGAATAAAAGCAATTATGCATAACGTAACTACATTCTAATTTACATTCACCAGCATTTTTTGAGGCAGACAACCCATAGGCTCTCCCATTGCTGCAGGGACACTGATTTACTCAAAGAAGTCTTACATTGGTGCACAGCTGTAGGATTATGGTAATGTTTAGCATGATATCTGATACTGAAAAATTTGCTGGGTCAGATATTGGCTTCCAAATATCGGTTCAGCTGACACCCTGGTTGGAAATTGATGTAATAAGAATTTTTACCTGCTGTTCTAATCTCATAATTTATTCAAAGTTGTTCTGTAGTTACTGTAGAGATAAACAACAGCTACATAACACATATGAATACATTTTGACTTATTTAATTTGTGTTTAAGAGAAATAATTGCTGTTTTCAATCTCTGCTATGGAATCTGTTGATATCAGGTATCGGCAGATGCTTAAAGCTGAAAAAGATGGATTGGTGCATCCCTGACATTAGTATCACTCGAACAGAATCCAAACATCAATAGACAGCTTTCCACAAACTCCTGGGTCACACCCTGTCCTGGAACTTTCCATAGAGGCCACACCCTGACATTGGCATAGAGAAATTCATCTTGGGATGCTTTGAAGTACAGTGTTCTTTGAAAATTGATAATAACCTTAAATAGTGCCAATGAATTCAGTCTAAGCAAAGAAAAGCGTGATGCATCTTAAAGAGCCAGCTGTAATTGTTTCAGAATGTGGGCCTTGCGTTTGGTCCGTTCAGGTTTGGCTGGAGTTGTGTGCGGAAAACAAATAAACATGGAAAATATGTGATGTTTAGCTAGTGAGATTTGGGAATTGCTAGATTCCAGTACAACGAAGCAGGGAAAAAGTGCAGGTTAATACAGGGCGTAGGCTCACTTTCTGTTGAAGCTGTAAACTTTAAAATGATTAATGTACAAAAGTTCTAAATAATGGTAAATAGTATGGGTAAATATAACCAGATAAAAAGACAAAAAAGTTAGATGGTCTAAAAAGAGAAATAAAAAAGTCTATATTGTCACGAACAAGCTGTTTATCTATGTTAATCTATTACAACTACCCTCATCATCATACAGGCGTGAGTGCAACTTATGGCAATACTCTTGATAAGTGCATTGGGTCTAGATCTGATCTAATGACTAACAGTGCTCATGGCCATGTAGAGTAATGTTTATTTTGATGGATACGCTGAGACCGGTCAGCTGGTTTGTGTTGGGAACAATACAAGAGACTCAGCTACATCTGCTTCTGATTTACCCCATACCCCACCTACCCCCTTCACCCCATCTCATCAGACCGATGCATCCATATTCTGGGAACCTCATATCCTCAACTCACTTTCTCATATTTTTTTGACCTAACGTACATCTAGTAATCTTTGACCCATATAAGTATATTGTTTTGTATTTCAGTATATTAAAAATGGGCGTTGAGTTATGCTGATGTTATTGGTTCTTGCACTGTTTGCACTGGGAGCTCGATGGGAGAGGACCTGTAAGGCATGTATCCCAGCTTTGTTTGTGTTGGAGTCAATGATGAAGTCAAATGAAAAGGTTGTGTTCATGGGCTTTTATTTTGAAATGACAGGTTTAAGAAGATTTTTTTATTTTTATTTTGAATGACAGGTTTAAACCTTACTTAAACAATACCACAGAAAGCACCAACATAGCTTTGTTTGGGAATTGGTGAGTATAAAAGTCCATAGTCGATCAAGTTGATCAGCCTATTCTTTCCCACCTACACTCTCTTTATGGTGGCATGGTAAGCTCAAACCTCTCTGGTTTCAGTCTGCAATTCTGTGGTCATTTTGTGGTCAGTGGTCCACTCACATAGGCTGCATAGTACTAAAGTAGATTTTTTTCTTTGCCACAGTTTCCTGGTCCAAGCCATACACACACATATAAACATGCTCCAATGGGAGCCCACATGTGGACACGCTTGCATGCATGTCACTTATTCGATGTGTAGAAGTTTGGCTCTGCGGTCAGCCCATTAGTGTTAAAAACAGCCTATGTCTGACTTTTTGAAGCTTTTGCTCACTATCCCTTCCCTTTTGCTCCCTCACCCACTTTACTTTTGATTGGCAATTTGCATGTTTTTGTTCACAGTGTGGTATTTCCTGATCCTTGTGAACAACATAAACAAGCAACCACTAATACAAAATTACAACTATGATTTAGTTTTAACTGTTAGACTGCATACTATTGCTTTTATGACAGTTTTTCATTACATTGTTCTATTTGAATAGTCATGTCTTGGGCTTTGCACAATACTAATCTGTTGAACAAGTTTTAGGTATAAATCTTGTCTCAGCAGGAGTAAAACTTACTCCAGACTTAGTTAAAAAAGAAAATAAAGAAGCTGTTTGGTGATGCATTATACAACAAGACCAACATTTTATATTGCTACTGACATATACAATGATTTCTCTCAGTGCTATCACAGCTTTATTTAACATGGCCTCCCCTATGAACCAGCAGGGAAGGTGCAGCAGGACAAAAACAACTTAAATGAGGAGCCATAATTGCTCAACATTAAAGCCAGTGTTGATGGACCATTATTTACAGTTACATGTTACAGGCTCTGGCAAGATTGCACCTTAATGACTTGAACACAAGATTTCTGCTCAACTTTACCATTACCTCAGAGAATACCATGTTATTTTGGCCAAATTTGTGTCTTGGATTGATTATATCGCATTTTAAGTCATGATGAACTGAAGTCATACAGCCGCCCATAAGACAGAGTGCAAAAATTACCGTAAAGTGTGTCATGTTGCTTAATCTGTTTTGAATTACTGTACCATTCTTTATGGGATGGAGACAAAATGAGAGCAAGTGAGGTAAGAAAACAGGGGAGGCTAAACATATTGCTCTACACTCTGTGACAAGTGAAAATGATTTGACAGAAAATCTACTACTTATTATATCCCTGTGTACCAGATCAATACAGGGGCCTTTATCCCAAAAAGAGTCTGAATGTGTTAATCATTTGTTGACTCACAAAATCTATTAGTAATGATTTAGCCATGATTTTTTTTTTCTATTTCAATAGAACAAGTCTGGTAATAAGTAAATGCTAATAAATTTAAACCCAATATATTTGCAGTTGTCAGGGTAAATACATCAAACATCCAACAAATACATAAAAAATAAGAGATAAAATATGTTTCAATTGTTTTTGATTATTTTCCATTAAAAAAAATCCTTTTATGGTTGAACATCAGCACACATGATAGCCCACATGCAAAGTGACACTCATCCAAAGCTTTCCCAAAAGCCCACCATTATCTTCACTGCAAGACAACTCTTTGTCTTTGTTGGAGACCCAATTCCTGCTCAGTACAAACATGTCTATTCAGCGTCTTGTTGCAGGGTTGTCCTCAGGTTGTGGTTGAGTGGGACATTGGAGAACAGCTCACAGCCCATTCAGCCCTTCCCCAAACACCAGCCTAAGCCCCACATTGCCAGAGCCACAGACCAGAGGTTGTTCTCCTCCAGGGGCTCAATAATGCCCTAAGTACCATTGTTCTTATTGGATATTTGCTATCTTCAGCCCAACTTTCATTCACTGAATTCTGTATAGAATGCTGTACAGGACTCATCAAGAGTCAACTGAGGAGCACATAGCTCCAGCTCAGAAAATCTATTTCCACAACCAATATTTGTGAGCTCATGTTTGTCTAATTCCAGGTGTGTGACATTGCGTGAATAGATGAGTCGAGGGAGACAGGTGCTGTGTGTGACCATTTAGGTCTACCATTTATAGCTAATTAATCACTTAGGGAACAGAAGCATATAGTGAAGAAAATAGACACTCAACTGCACTAGCACTAGCAGTTTTAATGTTTACAGAGAATGCTAATGCTGGAGAGCAAGTGTACAATTATGGCCATTAGTGGTTGAGCTGTAAAATGAATACAGTGGGGTTGATATGCAGATCTCACACGATGTAGGCTGCAATAAAAACACTCCTAATTCTGCTGGCATCCAAATCTCCTGCTTTATGATAACATAGTCACGTTTACAGCCATTGGCAAGCTAATGTGACCTCAGAGTTGTATTGCATTCCTTCCTACTTCTCCACCTCTGTACATTTTCCAACATGTGTGCATTATATTGAGTTGCATGTTCCAATATCAACACACTGCTGAGCCATGATCCAACACTCAGGGTAGTAAAATGCTGATACATACTGTTCTTTACCAAACATTTAGGATTCTCATTAGTGACACCATTCGGCTTCTGTATACAAGAAGATTTTTGCCTCAGAGAAGTAAATCAGTATAGGTACAATACATGAAACAAAAGGGTAAAAAAAAGAAAGATTCCTTTGAGTGCAAATGCAATAATACTGACCCTAAAATTGGACCCTGTGGAACATCAAATTAATATTGTCTACAAAGGTTACACCACACATACTAAAGATACTAAAATTACAGTTAGAAGCATGTGACAGTTGTATAGCAGTCATGTCTTGTTTAGCTATGTTATGGGTCAGTGATGAGGCATTCATCCCAGCAGCTTCATGCCTGGTGGTTTTCTCTCTAAACAATAGCACCAAAAGGCCAATTTATAGTAGAGATTGACCAATATGAATTTTTCATGGCTAATGCCGATTGGTTGGAAACCAGAGCAACTGATAGCTGATATTGGCCATATATCGGCCTGTGTTGGAGATTCAAGGCTGTTAGCCATTCTGCTAAAAAGTGTAAATATCGGCCCGATAGAAATCTAATTTATTGTTTGCGATGTATTGATTTTGGATCATGGCAATTTGGAAACCACATAGTAAAATGCAGAAATTGCATGATGACAACATTTTTGATGTGTTAATGTATAAGAGGAAGATGGGCTAGCAGTAATCTAAATTCAAGTAAGTGTAACACTTCCATTTGCCATTTTTGCTCCATCAAATTAATTTAATAGGACATATCTCTTTATGCTTTTCACTTAGTGCAGTTAAATAGCTTGTGTTGTTCAAGCCATAACGAGACACTTTCAAGTAGACCTACAAGCAGTTTGTTACTTGCACTGAGTGTCATGTCTTATTACCTACATGTGCTCTTTATGAGGTTTTTTTTTTTTCCTTCTTGCGGTCCACTGACCCTGATTTCATATACATTAGCACACATTATTTTAACATATCAACATAAATCAATGTCTTTGCAGAGTTCATGTTCGTAAAACATAGCCAGTATACATACAGATGTGGGTGGAGAGCCTGACTCTAGGGCCTGGACATACCTGCGGTCATACACTATAACACTACACATGCATTAACATATACAGCAGGCTGAATGTAAAAGGATTAGTTTTAATGCACAGAAACATGACTCAATAGGGCGTATCTATTTATTTTTTACAATCGCTACATGATTTTAACTATAATGGCTTTACTGTGAAATTATTTATGGAAAGAAGAGGAAGTAAATGTAAAGTAAACATATAAAATGACTACGTTACGTACTTGGATAAAAGCCCCAAAAGGAAATGTTTATTTTAGTAAAATAATTACTAAAACTATTTGTTATTTTTAAAAAGGAAAGAAAGAAATATACTTCATTATACTTTTTACTTTGAACCACTGGTTAGGCTATATGACAAGTGATGAAATGTGATGAAATGTTCTATAAAGCTGATCTAATGAGTCAGTCCTGGATTCCCAAATGAAATTCAAAGGTTTTGCGACCTTCCTATGTCCAGGCAGCAGGGAATTCAAAATAAGGACCATATTCTACCCCTGAGGCTGCAGTCAGAAACCTGAGAAGTTTATGACCCCCTAATCTGTCACTCTGCTACATGTTCTGACGTAAATCAAATTCACTCACTTTGCTGGGGTCCAAATTAAATCTGCGGGGGGCATTCGATTCACAAAAATAGTAGTGACTTTCTTGGATAGCATTGTATTCTACTACCATAAATGGCTGGTCCCAATTAGATACTAGAACAGCTGCTTTCTTTTTTCACTATTCTTAGAACATTCTAGTCCAAATCTTTCTGATTTTTCAAATAGATCCTAGGAATAATGTGAAATAAATGGCACCAGTGAGAGTTAAACTGCTGTATGTGTTTATATGCAGTGATGAAAACGAACTCTACAGAGGGTTAGGGAAGTATCAGAGGAAGTGCTGCTTTTGGAAGAGTGAACAGAACACAAGAGGGCTTATGTAACTGGGAACACTACTGGGCTATTGAAAGATTGCTTTATCACTTTAAATTCACAATGTCTTTGCATCCAAGTTTAAAAATGTCCAAACATATACAATGGTAAACAAAAACACTGGACTTGCAGGAAAGGGTCATGAGTTCAAGTTGGATGTATCTTGTTTACTGCAAATCTCCTGTTTGAGATAGTAAGAAAATATTTACTCTGAAAGTATTGCGTCATGCATGACAAACTAAGCCAAATAGCAATGCATTTTATGGTCTTGTAATCCAGGGATTTAGATGAACGCATTTGGCAAGTTTAGTAGTTAGTTTGCTATGTTCTGCACTATGAGTATGCAAAAATATCGAAATATGGATTTGTTGTCATACTAAATTTGGTGATACAGTATATTTTAGCAGTTTATTTTGTGACCGCACTACAATTTTGTTGCTTATTTAGTTTGTTTATGCAATACATTTGACATATTCACTTTTTAAAATAGATGTATTTCATATTATACACATTTTCATATTACACACATGTTCATAAATAGTGGTTTAACAAAGAAGTATTGCTGCTAAAATGTATTATGCGCAATATATTATGTGCAATATATTGATTATTGTAACGCATCGCCATATCGTTATCGTATCGTGAGCCACGTATCGTATCGAATAGTGAGGGACTCTGCAATTGACTGATGATGTAGTAGGAACTGAAAATACATAAATACTTAAAAGCCATTCGTTTAAAGGTATTGCATCTGCATTCTATAGATTTACATACAGTGAGTATTTGTGTATGAATAATAATGCTCTCACTTCATTCAGTTGTCATGGCTGTGAAGAAGAAATGTGTGCATGTTGTGTGTCATTATTTTGTTGTCTTTTGTCACTGCTCTGTGTGGGGTTGCCCTCCTCACTGTCTGTGTCCTTACAGATCTTCAGTGCCTTAAGCCTGCCTCCCCTCTGATCAAACACACTTGCACACTTAACCTCCCATGAATCCCATTGTCCCACAGGGCGACACTCACCTGCTCACTGTAAATATTTGACTTATCTAATCTGAAAAAGACAACTCCATCAAATCCTGTGCATCTGTGATCAGTTAATGACAGAATCCAATCAGTGCAGCAGTAAACACTGGAATAACAATGGTAATTGATTTGAATTTCCCCAATCAGTACAATTAATTGATGGCATGTACTTTAAACAGTCAGTGATGTATTCATGCATGTTTTTTAAACAGGACCACATTTTAGTTGCTTATGGGCTGGTTAAAATTGATACCATATTTATCACTTTTTCACTTGCCAAGACAGTCCGGGAGATTTAGCTGTAAGCACAAATCTTTCTTAAACAGTTTATGTTTCAGTATAATTGATAAGACTTTGAAAAGAAAAATCTCAAAAATAAAATCTCAAAATAAGAAACATGCGTTGATATTATGATGTTCAAACAGAATTCTGTAAATGAGACACAGTCATACTTCTTAGATGTGGAGCTCCTCCTAGCTGCCACCTCTTTTATCAGGCAAAACTAGGCTAAACTCTTGAAACTCATACTGTACACTCTCATAAACACTTTTTAATAGACAAACTTTGGCTTCCAAACCTAAACTATTGTATCAAATTCTCATGTTCATTTTGTGGCATTCTGAAATCAGGACACACTGAAGTGAAACAAAAAACTTTGCAAAACCTGTTGAACTCGCAGTACTGCTCCAGTTTGACAGACGTGACAAAACCAAGAACTCTTTTCCTGAAACTTCCTTGAACTACACGTAGATCAACCAAATAATTCAGGCTCAATTTCACATAGGATCCCTGTTTGTCTGCGGCTTCTATGGGAAAAGCCATGTGTGAAGCAGTGATCCATACTGTTGTGTGGATGTCTGTAAGTGGATGACCAGCTCTCATTTTCCGCCTCGATAGCCAGAGCAGTGGGAACTTCCTGTAGGCCGCTCGCTCACACAGAAGCCCAAGCCCCAGGCCAATAGACACACTGCAGCGTTCAACACCAGCCCACCACATGCACTAATCCCATTAACAACATCCACCCACAAGGTTTACACTTAGCCACATGTCTCTGTGCATTGAAGAAATTGTAAATATTACATTGCTATAGTCTGAATTTTACACTCTACAGAAGAGATAATTTAGTTTTACTACCTATAGATATACCAGATGGTGAGCAGTGCTAAAGAAGAGGAATGGCTTCAAATTACTACACATAAAAATCATGACACAAAAATATGAATGAAAAAAAGAGTTCTGGCATTAAACGGCTCACTGCTGTCTGTTACAGAGTGTGTGAACTGTTATTCGTGGATGAAAAGCTCAAAATGTTCAGTTACCATGTAAATTAGTATTTACACACATTTAAGCAGTAAATCTCTTAAGACAATGATGATCAGATAGAGTCATCCGTGCATGATAATCACTAGGGTTTTAATCTTTTTATGGGCTCCTGGGTTCCTGAAGATCATTCTCATTATCATCAAAGTAGTTTTTTTCAGCTGCCCAATGTCTGGTTGGACAAAATGTACATGTACTGTCATTTCTAAACGTTTACTTTTTTTCATTATAGCTCCGATGGAATATGGCCAGATATCGACACCTGACCTTGCAATTGAATCCAGCGTGTCTAATCACATTACAGCAGGTTGGTCTTGATTCCTCCGGGCCTTCACTGAAAATCAGCAGATGTCAACCAGCTCCTCATGTTCTTCCATAAAAGGGCATTTACTCACCGCCATTGTTAATATTTCTCATGTACATACTGTGATGGCTAACATTTCTGCTCGCAGTTTGGGTGACATCACTTTTCATGTTGTGTATCCATAGAAACCAATTACCACAGTAACATATAGGAACAGTGATAAAGTAGGGCATTTGACTTGGCTGTACTACATTACCCAGATGGGGAGCAGGAGATCATCTTCAGGAGACAAGCTCAGATAAACTCGTTAAGGTGTATGTTTGACAGTTGATTTATTATCAAATATACACTGGCTTGTAGAGTTACTGCAGTGGCCCTAAAAAGTGACTTGCTTGGTCAGGTTATTTTCTATTACTGTACAATGTTAGGCTGTACATATTTTTAAAACAACTTGACTTTATGCTTTTAGATGAATTGCCTTAAAGTCATTGTATGGTTTCCTTACATAAAACAGGCCCACTGGCTCCACTTTCAGAGTCAGGACCAGGTCAGCCCCTGACAGCATGCCTGATGTAAGTTGACATTGTACCATGACAAATGAAGTCATGTTTAAATGGTGAGATTATTTCACAGGCCAGTTTATGCACACAACACATTACAACTATATAGAAAAAGTCTAATTAAAAACGGAAAGATAACCAAATAATGGGACAGATGCATGCCCAGGTAAATTGTGTTTTAAGGCTTTTTTCCACCAATTTTCCACAGCTTATCCTGGCTTTTTGTGTTGTTGGTAGATTAATTTTGGTAGAAGCTCAGATGGAAGAACTTTTCAGTTATCCAAATGTTAAACCAATGGAAGTTTTAAGATGCTAATAAATTTGTTAATTCAAAAGTGTTATCATTATATAGTGATAAAACGATTTACCATCAGTGACCAAGCAGTTTATGGGCTTGCCGACAGTTCTTTTTAGTTTTTAACATTGTTCTTGACATGCATCTCATTGGATGTTTTGCACTGTGGCCTGAAAAATGTCTGAATAACACTCACTTTTAGATGTTTGATACCAAGCTCTATGGACACAGTAATACTAACAGTCATATGAATAAACTATATGATAGGACATCTGTACAGTTACTTGTACTTCCTCTCAGTGATATACAGACCACTGTGTGGACTGCAGCAGAATCCAGCTGTTCCAACCTCACCCCACTCCCCCCTGTCTCTCTGGGGACAGTCCCATACATCATGCTGTACCTGCCTCTGTACGACTGTCCCGGGACACAAGCCCTATGGTCCAAACAGCCCAAACTCACAGATGCTCCTCTGCTCTGCTGGGCCAGGTATTCAAGCTGCTGTCTGCATACATTTGTTATACCACCGACCTGGGACTGACAAATTCTTTCCATCATCTGAGAAGAGATGGAAGAAATATGCAGAATTAAAGCTTAGAAGTAATACAGGTTACAAAAGAGATTGATATTTCACTTTTATTAAAGATACAGAAAAGTGATAACCCTATGACTCCATTTGTAGGAGAACATTGTTGTGGCGTTTACTCAGCAGTTTCATACATGAGTATGATATTAGTTAGTGAGTTATCTTTTCTTATCACATTCATAAGGTAAAAATACCTTTGCAAATCAGAGATCACAATACAGTTCCAAAAGCCAGAGTAAGAAAAGATATTCAATATCTATGGACATGGTAAAGCCATCAGTTTGTTTTAAGAATCAAGGTGTGTCTGTGTTTCTCGATTTTAAGTACATTCTTTTAAAATCTAGTCTGGAATGCATGAAGACATTGTCCATGCAGGTATTTTTCACTCTGGACAGATTCCTGGTTCTTAAATAAAATAAAAGCTGTGACCCAGTTTAAATCACAACAGTGTATAAAATGTAAATGTATATCTGCACTTAATATTCTGGCAATCATTGGTGTCTTAACTATAGACTAAAGTGTAGATGGCTCTGGTCCTGTTTCACTGTTTTGTTAATAATGGTCAGTCTGATATCTAACACCTGCTGAAATTTGACTTTCAAATCTTGCTTTTTCTATTCATGGTCCTTATTAAGTCAATTATACTGAGATGTATGAAACAGAGAGGAGTATATTTATAGTCAACACCTATACCACTGCACCGTTCACTGAATAAACCCCTTGTGATCTAATGCAATTATTTGTTGTGGATTTCCTGAAAACTTTGTAATTTAATGTCTTCAAATTGTGATTTTTTTTTATTTTTTTTTAGTTCTGTTAATGTATTATAGCCAAATATTATCAAATGATTAGCTTTCTTCTGTCTGCACAAATCATGCACTCCCCAAAGAGTAACATTATACTCCCTGTCCTCCCTCTGCTCCCATACTGTTCTGACATTTCTCCCTCTTATTTTTGCTTTATCGATTTGACCACATCTGTTTTTGCTTTTTTCTTATATTTTTATCACAAAACCCAGCCCACGTTGTCTTTCACTTGGTTCAGTGGCCTTTTAAAAACGACTCTGACATTTGTCATTTTCAGGTTTACTTTATTACAGGTTAACACACCAAAATGTGTTACTTGTCTGTTTTGCAGTCAGTTTGTTTGCATGCAGTTTCTGAGCGGAGAAAGTAAATAATCTTTTTGGCTCAAATTTACAATTTCTGGATGTCTGAGGTCTGAACCATTGCCATGTTTCAGCATGATAAACTGGAGCTGTGTTAATTTGCCAAACACAAGTTAATTTAATATCCTCAAATTGGCCCATTGCAAACGCAGAAGGCTAAAATTGAGTTAAGGTTTGTTGCTTGAAATTTCAGATTAAGTAGAAGTGGGTGGTCATTTAAGGTAAAATCAGTAAGAGGAAACATGTATTTACTAAAATAATCACTCATATTCTCCAAGGAATATTCATTAAACAATTTGTGCTTATGTTCCTTCAACGCACACTTTATTTGGTCAATTAAATGAAATAACATTGTTAGCTCCTCAGCCCCTGTCTGCCCACTGAATCCTTTCGTAAATTAAATATCTGCTGCACCTTCTGGTAATCTGTGACTCACTCCAAGCTATTTAGACAAGAATAGCAGCTGTGTGGAGACGGCAAATACACAAGAGCTTTGCCGAATCATAAGTCCTGACTGGGGTCCTATTGAGCCACAGTGGAGCGGTTACAACTCCCTGTCAACATTCTTTAGCTAATTTGATTTAGTGTTATTAGTTAATGTGCACCATGGGACAGAGAAAAGGTGGTGTGAATACATTATGGAGTGAGTCAGGTTGTGTTATAAAACCAGAAAAATCACGTGTTGTCATGGCTTATGGGGGAAGTTCAGCTCATTCCACGTGCTTTCTTCTTACCGAGTTACAGCTTGGCAAAATATTTTTAAAAGAATCATATGTGTTTTTTGTGTTTCTCCCACCTGCTGCAGAACCCGAAACAGTTCCCAATTCCTAGGGACTTTTTACAGGTTGCAAAAAGGTGAAGTCATTGCAGTCAAGTTTTTAAAGCTGGTATAACGTCAACACCTCCAGA
Source organism: Taenioides sp. WSHXM2023 (assembly GCA_029959045.1). Lineage (NCBI taxonomy): Eukaryota > Metazoa > Chordata > Actinopteri > Gobiiformes > Gobiidae > Taenioides > Taenioides sp. WSHXM2023. Next base: position 936,630 of record CM057095.1, on the reverse strand, counting down.
TGTATAAGAAGTATATGCTTTGAAGAACTGCCTGCGCTGGCCCCAAAGAGAAAAGACTAAGACATTGAGCCGTGTGGATTACAATGTGCTTTGGTCAGTGGGCTGTGTGTGTGTGTGTATGTGTGTGTGTGTATGTGTGTGTATGTATGTGTGTGTGTAGGAAGTCAAACAAGGGGGAGGTAGTGCTTTGGGGTACAGGAAAATCCACTTACTCAGCACTTTTGTGAACTACGATCCCACACTCTTATTCTGACCCTTGTGAATGAGCGATGTGCAGGAAGAAGATTTAAGAGAGAATTAATGTGGTCAAATGGTGAAAGTGGTGAAATTTTATAAATGCGTTTTTCCATGGCTTTGCAGTTTAATTACAGTTTTAGGAATGTGCCCTCTCTTTTAAGTTATTGCCAAAGCAACTATTCTTTTGTGGTCAATTAATGCCAGTTCAGCTGACAAATTGACTTCTTTAAAATTGCAATTTTACTTGCAACATACTCAATCTGTATCTGAACCATGGTTGCATTGTCTAGTCATAGCTACTGTAGCTAACCTTGCTATATATATATATTTTTTTTTTGCTACTACACTTGGTTAATGAGTGACTGGATGATTTTGATTTGTCTATGAGCTTTCATCCTAATATTTATATCACATTGGAAACCTCACATTATATCTCACAACTAAAGCACTCCACAGCCAAAGCCTGGTCACACAGAGACCAGGCTTGAGAGAGAAGTCCGTCGTCTGTGCACAAAGGTGTCATTTGTGTCCTCCATCACACAGTGGATCTCCAGTGAAAGGGACATTCCTATTGGCCCAGACCTCCTCATACATACCCCGTAACCCCACTACCCCCCAAACCATAACAATCCACACATTATCCACTGTGATCCACTGACCTGTGCATTCATGGACACACTGGACTTCACAAGAGAGTGTACAGTACAGCTTTGTGAGACCAGACAAAGAAGTGCACAATTATAATTATATTTTAACCCACTTGGTTGTTATCTTTGGATGTTAGCCAGATTGTCCAGCTCTGAAAAGTAAGTTAATAGACTGCTAATGTTTACAATCTTCAGTTAATTCTAACTGGCTAAATCACAAATGATATAATCAGAGGATGATTTACATCTGAATTAAACCAGCATCAAGGAAAAACTGTAATATGGATACAATACGTACTTGTTGCTATGTGCAGATGTTATGTTTTGTCATCATGTTTATTGTCATGTCTATAAGATGTTAAATGTTCACTGTGGGCCGAGGGAGCGCTGCAATTTTAAATCCTGTGTGTGCAACCTGTACATATGGTTTTTGACAATAAAGCTGACTTTGAACTTTGAACTTTGAACAATCTGAAACCAAAAACACAATAATTTAAAAAATGAATAGTGAATGTATTTTTTACATAATAATATCAGTATGTGGAACTAAAAGTATAATCTTGTGATAAAACTACTCATAAAATTACACTTACCTGGCTCTGGATTGCATCACTCTCAACATTTGGGTGAAATTGGAAGGGGGTTGAAGTTGAAAGGTGCCAAGGTCAGCCATGCTCCCATGGGTCCTGTTGTCATGGGAACACAAAGACACAGATTAAATGACTTCCTGTGTCTAAGTGCAGGTAATAAGGTTAGACAAATGATCAGTCTGGAGGGATTGTCAGCTCCATTTCACGCTATCAATAAATCAATGGTTGCCAGTTGGAGTGGTGATTTATTTTATGCCCTTAAGGAGCTCATGCCTGTCTGCAGGACATGGAGTCAGGGACTGTTGTGTATCTAAATGTTAAAAGGAAGTTATTTTTTCTGTGACAATTAGTGTTATCAAATGGACAGAGCTTAATTTATAGTCATATTAGAAATGTACCAGAGGTTTTGGCACCTGGTACAGTCTGATCCCTGCACTGAAGAGGACCAACTGGACAGTTTAAAGAGGGGATATTACATTTCTATGGGGTATTCATTTCTAACACATTACATATTTAGATCACCATGTTACCTTTTATTGTTTTGAAAATGCTAAATTTGCTGAAAACAATGTATTACCATATTTCATAAGTTTCACTTTGTCTCTGCTAAGTCACTCGCCCTTCACAGCACTATCACATTACATCCCGCTAATGAAACTATTACACATCACATCAGGTTTATGAATTTGTGAAATTGTTGTGCGGGAGCATGGGTGACATGGGCCTGTGAGCTTAACATTGTACAGAATTGTACAGCTAACCATAAGGGTGGTTTGAATATAGAGCATAACATGGTAGAAAGCTCAAAAAAAAGTCAAATTTACTATGTTGAAATATGTAGTACACAATTTTCTATAGCCAATATTTTTTTAATCAATTTGAATGACTTAATATAAAGCCATTCATCACCATCTGACAATAAGAAATAATCAAAACTACGTGCCACAGGAGACCCAGCTGCCTTGGGCCTGAGGCAAAGTACAGCTTTTACAATGGTTCATTTAGAGGCTGACACTCACACTGACAGGCATTAATTCCATCTGACAATCATTCACTACAGAACAACTTTGCATTAACCAATACTGATGATACAGCCATGTCTGTAAAGGAACACAGAAACAGCCTCCAGGTTACACAAGTAGAAGAATGAAATCAGCACCAAAATATGTTCAGTTTAGGCTATTCCAATGTTACCCAGATTCCAGGGGCCTACTGAAAATCTGACCTTGTGTAATAGTGCTGCTTCCTGCAAACACTGCTAAAATCTACAGTACTGATAAAAAATCATGAGCTGCAACATATAAGCAGCAGAATGAAACACTTTACTAGTACTTAGTTTGCACCTGTAATGAGTCATAGAAGTTATTATTTAAACCTTTTACAGCTCAAATCATATCACATTGCCAAAAAATAACCACAAATTTCCGAGTTGTGCAAAGAAAATGTACACACGATAAATATTGACCTAAGAAAATATTGCTTCAGCTTTCATATATTGAACGATAAATCAATACTGTATAAACAGCTTACTTTTGCAGCGCGATTTGTATTGATTGTATTTGAAACATTTTATATATTTTTACCTGACCAGCCAGTAATTTTGTTACTTTTATTTCATAGATTGGCCTAAACAAACATCTACCTCGTAAATTCATATATCATAGAATACATATATACTGTCTGAAAAACATTTGAAATCCCCTCCTTGCGTCCATGTTCCTCTCTCTATTACTCGTTAAGTCAGCTTCTACCTCCCACAAGAATAAGTCCAATTATAATCCATTTCTACTCAATACACATCAGGCAGCCACTCTGACATCAAATATATTTGAATAATCTCCTGTTGATACATCCACAGTGACACATTTAGTTGTGGTCATCGCACACATCATCATTAGAGTTCTGATGCAGAGTGCTGAGTGGCCACAGTGCTAAGAACATTAACACAAAGAGCTGTGCTTGAGGTAACATAAACGCTGCATATATTACAGTGTGACCTGCTTTAACTGTGCCTCTACCTGACTCTGACAGAAAGCAGAGCAGCGCCCTGCCCTCACATGTGAACAGTGAGTAAGCCCACTGACCCTCGGCCTTTGATTTGGTTTATGTCCCATGCCTGAGCATGGGTAAATTGAGGGGGATATTTGTTGTTATTGCATGAGTCACAGGAAAAGGCAAACCAAACATTAAAACCCCAGTCAGTTCTGGAGCTCAATAAAACTCGGCACTAGAGGCACTGAATCGTATGTGTACATTTCTTGCTGCTGCAGTGTTGAGATGTTTGGTAACAACAACATGATGGATGAGTTTCCACAAATGTGTTTAGAAAGGAATGTCATTGTGAAACTGGAGAAATGTGAACATATTTGTATTGAAAAAATGTGTGTTATTTCTCATAGTATAAGGCTCAAGTGCATTATGCAATAACAAAGTAGACTTTAACTTATTTTCAACAAATAGGCATTACACAATTTTGGAATACCTTTCAGCAGTTTGTTTTGTCAGTTAAGGGAAGAGGGCATTACCATATGGTTCATTATTCAATTTCTCTGTACATACCAACATTTTGACTCTTACCAAATGCCATACATTCTTGGTCCAAACGGTTACAGCTCTTTCTATCTAAGGAGCCCATATTACACAACATAACACAAGAATCATTTGGATCATTCCAGACCTGGAATTACCAATCTCTACTAAACAAGGTAAAAGGAGCTGTTAACTTGCAAACTACCTCTTCATGACATCACAAGGTGGAACAGGGAATTTTGAGCTTTTGAGGTGTAGACAGACTAATAGAATAATAAAGGGTTTCTCAAACATATGTGAATGAAACAAAACACAACTCCTGGTATGTTTTTGAGGAGGGAACAACATTATAACATATTTAAAAGCTCACAAGAATCTGTGTTGTTTAATATGGGACCTTTAACATATTCCCTGTGTCAGGGGTCCAAATGCATACAAGCTCTAGTTTTTAAAATGGTCTTACTCATGATTGCTATTTACCAGATTAATTTCCAACTATTTATATTTTCAGAGTCAAACACAGGGTCATAACAATAGTAGATTTTAACAGAAATAAAATAAAATGTTTACAATGCGTAATATTTTCTTCTAATATATAAGGAAACAAAGTGTAACATGATTGAATTAAGGCAAAAATGTAGCATTTTACTTACATTTCAATATACCACAATGCACCTGTTATGACACAATAGCCTGTAGAAACGTTCATATTTAATGCTTTGAAGATGCCCTCATGGCAGTGTTTTTCAAAGGTCAGGACATTTTATGAACTAATTTAATTGATTTATAATGAAACATGACATTTCCTCCAGGCCTCTTTGATTGGCATGGGCAGACAGTCGCCACTTAAAAGAGCTGCAGCTGCTAAAAGACTATGCTATGATTCATTCATGTAACTGTAACTCAACCAGGGGCCATTTCTGCAAATGACTCCAAGACCATCCAAAAGACCTGGATGTCACATATAGCGTAATGGACCAAATAAGCATCTAAAGGGGTGGTATGTATTTATGAGTTTCAATTAAGGAAATGCCTGTAATGTTTAGAGAAGGCCTCAGTTACTGAAGGCTTTCATTGACAGGTGCAACTCTAATCACAACCTCAGCTGTCTGGGACCAGCACAAATTCAATGGTATGTCAGTCAGCGTGAAGAATGTTGGTGGACATATTGGGAAAGCCATGCTAGTCCTCCATGGATCGCTCATGTGAGCCACCAGGTGCCATTTTGTTAAGGCAGGAAGTAGGTCATCAATAATCACAAACATTCTACTGCTGAAGAGGAAGCCAAGGGCCGTGCATGTGTAATGAAGAGACACACCCTCTATCTGATCCCAGTACCCTGAGTGTAATGGTAACAATTTGTGGATGACTAAGAAAATCCAAAGAAGCAGAAATGTCTTAAAAACTTAGTGAGTCACACATGACAAAATCAGGCAATGTCTGTTTTGTGTTGTGGCATCACAACAAAATGTTATTGTCCAGCACGCCATCATGTTAAAATGTTAATTATATTGGTTCTTGTCTTAAATAAACAATGCCACAATGTTAATTAGGCAATACAAGTTGACTTAGAATTGATAAATTGGCAATTTAAGTGCCCAGTGGTATTGTTACCTTCCAGTATGATTTTGTGTGTTTAGTCTTCTGGCTCATAGGAACTTGCATGTATGGGTCTTCATTTAGGTATTTGTGACTTCCTGATCTGAAGAAATGCTCATCATGATTCTCTTCTTCATACCCTTGCATGTTCTGGTATCATATTCACAGAAAATTCACAGTCCTTAGTTGCACTGCATGCTTGAGTGGCTAATATTACACGTCAGATCTAAATGTTGCGGGGCTGGTGCATAGCATGGCTAGTCTTTATGTGCCAGGCATGCACACCTTCTCCTCTTACTGCCAGCCCTGTCTCAATAACACACGCTAAGCTTTGATCTTCGGACAAGTTGGCTATAAAAGAAAGTGACAACGACACAACTAACCACTCTGCCAGGTACAAGTATTGGCTACCGCTTACTCATACGTCTCTACTTCCACTGATGGGCCAAGTTTGGTCGTCTATTTTTATGAGAAAGAAACTAAGAAGTGTACCACAAGGTAGAATACTGGGCCCGGTAGATTTCTCATATCTTGTGAGCCCTTATATTTGAAATATTTTGATTCAGTAATTCTAAATTCACCCAGAAAGTTCTACTGATCAAAAAATCTTAAAATACCATAAAATATACTTTAATCTATTTTATGTAACCCATATAACATTCTGTCCAAACATTTTCCTAACCTCTAACTCTTCTCCATCAAAACAGCACATTTCATACCAATTTAACCTCAGCAGGTGGGAAGTTCATGACCCAGTTATCCACATAGCAGTGGAAAGTCGAAGAAGCCATTCCTCTCCAAGTGAAGCCAAGTGAAATCGTGCCTAAATTCTTCCTGCATGAAACGCTCCAACTCTCAGTCCAACCCATGGATCAGATTCAATTCAGGAATTAGGCATGTCACCACCAGGTCTGCTTTGTGCATCTCAGCTAAGCCCAATCATTTGTCTATCTTTAATTCAATGCCATCTTATTTTGTTCATGTAAGAGTTGCATCAGGAGCCAGGTTATAGATATGCTTCACTGGGCCCACCCTGCTCTGTAACAGGTCCCGCTTAGCCTTCCATTGTACTGTGTATGAGGGGGTCTTCCGGCATTTAGTTGTGTAAGTGTGAATGTGTAACAGCGGCAGCCAAAGGTCGCATTCAAAACATTCTTATGGGTCAATTGCTTTTCAAGAACCTTCATACCACAATCTATTTTGACAAGCAACAGTGACATGCAGCGCTCTGACCTTGGCCAGGGAGAGTCAGTGATTCCAGTAAAGTGAGGAAAAACCACCTGCTACTACTATTAAAAATAAAATAACCACTGCTACAAATACTACTTCTGCAACTATGATTATTTCTAAAATCTGTTAGAAAAAACATACAGACATACATACATACATACATAAAATACATTCAAGGACCACCTGCTCAACTACAGCTAGCATACATTTTGTCTGATTTGTTGGAGTTTATGGGCACTTGCGTGTAGTTGTGAGAAGTGTCCAACTCATGCATTCCTCGCGCATGTAGTCAGTGTTTGGAGGAGAACCTGCTGTGGGACTACTGAGCATGTCAAGGCTGTGAGTGAGGCAAGAGAGAAGAAGTTGGCTTGAGAGAATCAGTTGGGATAATGCCCCATACACATTATACAAACACCCCCCTCAACGCTGGAGGCAATTTCCTTCAGATATTGCATGTTAACTTAAGGCAGAAGTTGTTTGCAGATATAAAGATGCACTTGTCAACCAGTGCCCCCCAGGCTTTGGCCCAGAGCAGCTGAACCTGTCTTTAATCCCACTGCTGCAGTTCGTGTGGGTCTTTTTCCTCTTAGAAAAGCTCTTTGCAGGAGGCACAGTGAAGCACAACAGAAGAGGATTTCTGCTTTCTTTGTATGAGTATACTGCTTTCTTACACGAACAAAATGAATAGGAAGTTATGTTGTATGTTTGGTGCCCCGTTCCATAATAATGCCTTGCTTAATTCTTCAGAAAATATATGGTTAATCATTTATGCCTTTATGATAAAGGCATATGTAATTGAATTACAGTGCTAGGCAGTGGTTACATTATGACATACTACATTACTTTGTCTTCTGGCGTTCCACATTAGAGATATATTTTTAGGAAGTTAAAACAAGTTGGCCAGAGATGGAAAACGGCTTATTTTAGCTTGAATACCTTTGGCCTCATGGCATCCATAGACAATAACTCACTCAATTTGTCTGAACTACTGCTGTTTATCTACTTATATTCACTGCAGCAGCGTCAGAGACTGGCTATAAATCTGATTTTTACAATCGATTTTTCCTACAGTGAAACAAATGTTTGGAAAAACAAATAGTGCTAAAGTAGCCTACTTCTAATGGATAGACATAATCATTCATGTTGGAAATAGTTGGTGAATAAATTATAAATAAAATAGATGAAAGAAAAAAGTATATACTTATGTATTTGTGTAATTATCTGTCCCCACTGCTATAAACCAACATTTTCACTGTACAATTATTAATAGCACTGATGATGAAAATGCTTAAGTCTGACATCATGTTTCGCCTCTTGACGTCTAAACTGTCCCTGAACTCAGTAACATTAGCGCACTGTCCGACCCTCTCAACATGTATCTCAAATGCAAACAGTCATTTATTCAGGTGAACTTATGAACTCATGTCATATTAAAATATTGTCCTTCCTGTTTGCATGAATAGACTCTGCCCGACTTACCTAGACCCTGACTCAGATACATCAAACTAACCACAACCTTTCAGTCCAGTTCACACACCTTGATCCTGATATTTTCACAGCTATTACTATCAAAACAGAGACCTGAAAAAATTTTATGTTTTTACAGCTTCGTGAAGTTGGTGGTAGTTTGGTTTGAGTCTGTAGTCAGTAGCACCATCAAGGCTTGGTCAGAAGTACCAAGCTCGTAGTCTTTTAACATGCTAACTCCATACAGTAGACTACAGTATCTATTGCTCCTTCTGCTACTACCATTACTGTTACTACTATCCACTAATAGGCCTACTAAACAGTTCAATTAAAGTTAAAGTTAAATCATGGCCTAGTCAACTTTAATCCTATTTGCTCTGTTAGAAGTGTCAAAACATAGTTAGAAACAGGTAGTACGCTCTTGTTTAACAGCCCTGTGAAGTTGGCAGCATTTTAACAACATTGCTTTATAATTTGTACAGTTTTTGGCATCAGCAAATATCCCCCCTTTACTAAAACAGTGTAATTGCAAGTTCTTTACAAGCATAACGTCACACTGTTTTACAGCACAGTTTGACATGTACCGCTGCAGTCTTTCTACCTATAACTCCTTTGTCTTTGATGTTACTCTGTGGCTAATGCTAGGGGTAAATTATGAGGTAATTGGACTAAATGCACTCATATGGAATAACCATCAGCCCCCATGAATTCTGTTTAAGTAAAATCTGACCGCCTAAGTACTCAAGTAAAAGTACTGCATTACTGTCTCCGAAGCTTATTTGACCTGACATCTATGTTGGCTTTTTTTTATCAAATTAAAAATACTTTATTGTCCAAGAGAGATTATTGCTTAAAATAGTAGTACAAGTAGTACCATAATGGATTAAAATCACTACTATTAGTTCTTAAATTACTATTGTAAGTGACCCACTACCAATAATACTTTTCTGTCACAATAATCACTTCTGCAATAGCCCCACTCAAACATTACTTTAATGATACAGTTTGAGTTAGTACTCGAGTAATACTTGAATAGTCCATTTTGCTGCAGTGCTTGATATACATAGCAGTGAGATGGTGGTGGGTCTGAGGTTTCTATACGGGCAGATTACATCACCTAATTAGTGTAAGTCTACCCCTGCTATACCCTCAGTGACGTGACAGCGTGAGCGTGAGCGCCAAGCAGCTGATGCAGGTTAGTAACACTATTATGGCCAGCCACACGCCACAATGAGCTCAATCGAATGCTTCCTGAAATTGCTAGGATTTGTATACTACTACTTTTACTTATGGCAACACTTACTACTACAACACTTAATTTATTAACATATAATACAGAATTCACTATAATCACTATAACACCTACTTTTAAGTACTGTTACCACTTCAAATACCATATCACAACAGCATTGCTTATATGTTGAGCCCACTTCAAAGTTTATCACAACATAAACGGAAAACAAAGCTCTTGAAACTAAACAGTCTCACATTTCTTGGAAGTAAATGATCTTCTCTCTCTCTTTCCCCACTAAACATTTCTTTCTCTTCCATAACAGAGCCCACCCCACTCTTCCACATTTTGTAAAGATTGCCACCATATGTTCAGTGCTGGCGCTAATGGAGGTTTGGGCTGTAGCTTTGGTAACTTCCAGTGTATTTCCTCCGAACCTTTACATCAGCGTGGCAGAGGGCCCAGGAGACCCCATAATGACAGACCTATAGAAGCCTTTATTTGTAAACATGAGCTGCCCGAGAGCTTTGACGGTGGAAGTAAAGCAGAGCATTTTCAGTTTTGTGCTAAAAGTGCATAAGCTTTCAGCATTCAAATTTGATGTAAACAAACTGAAAAGGCAACACATTGATGGCATGCAGCTGCTGATGACTGGGTAGAGAAGACGGGCTAGAAACGATTCAGTACTCATAGGCTTAAGTGAAGGTAACTGGTGATAATGCAATAATTATAGATGTTGTCATGTCATGTAAAACAACACTACTTTACACTTCAGTGTTGAGACAATCTTAACAACATTTGGGTTTGCAAAATGTAAAAAGGTTTTATCTTACAAATTTGGAATAATGACAAGTAATTAGGACTTATACTGTACAATAGATAGGCCTACTATTCACCTTATTCCAGAAGTTGCCATGTGCGCCGCGATCGTCAGTGTTTTGTATTATTTTGCATGGGGCTGTGGCTCTTGACGGCAAATAAACACAGATTACAAAGATGTTTACAAAGCTCACAGAGAATCGTGCGTTGTTGACTTGTTGGTGCACATGAACATTGTACACAAATCTATTTTAGCTGTGAAACTTTTCTCAAATTCTCCATTTAGATTAATGAGATTCCTGCTTGACCACAACAAAGAAAGTGCAGTTTAGTAGCATTTAGAGGCAAAAGTGAGGGGGCAGAATAAGGTCAGTATTTTGGTTTGAATAAAAGTCCAGATGAGGTAGATAAAAAAGTGTATTTTAATGTGATTATATCAGACAAGCAAGATCCATCATTCTCCCCTGCAGAGTGAAGACCCGAAACACAAGACAGTTACTAGAAAAGGCAGGGGAGTCGTTTGCTTATACGGACCCTGTGTGTTAAACAAGAGCAGGTGGAGTGATGTGATTCATGAGGATGAGTCAGTTATCACATTTATGGGTTTTGTAGTTTTTTGGCACAGCTCTTCCTTGTCATGTTATTTGTACTTTTCTCTTTGTGTGTGTGGTTTTAGCTCCTGGTTTGAATTAAAGACTTCCCGACTGAAACAATATATTGTTCCCAACCCGAATAGTGCACAATGTCCTGGCCTCTGATTGGTTCAGTACACACACATGGACATGGCACATCAGTTTTATGTGTTACAGCTGATAGCAGTTAACTCTTGTTAGCAAATCACGGCACAATGTGAAAAGTGTAGCAGCTCTCAGCAAAAGGTTTAATCCAGGGGTCATCAAACTAAGGCCCGCGGGCCGACTCCAGCCCGCCACGCCCCTTTGACTGGCCCCCCAGCCCCTCTGCCCCCCAACACATGAACTGGCCCTATGAGGCAATCCTCAAAAGTTGTCATGGCCTATTTTTTTAAATTACTTTTTGGCAAATGTCTGCATCTTGTATTTTGTTGATTTTTAAATATATTTATATGAAGTATTTATATTTATATTTAAATCATTATATGACAAATTTACATTTGCCGCTGAATTTGCCGGCAATTTCTTTTGTGTATTTATTTTATAGGCCTATTTATTTGACTTTTATTAAGTGCTGCACACAATTATTATTAATATAATTGTTATTAATATTATTATTGTTAATAATTTGATAACAATTTGTAATTTTTCACTCTCCTTTCCTAGTGTCAATCACCACGTTTCTCGCCTTGACAGTTTCTTACCTTAATATTTCTTACCTTTGATGTTATTGTTATTAGAAAATAAATAAATGGAATATCTGTGGTATTTCAAATTAAAACAAAGTGTGAAGTACTTACTACTTTTACTACTTTTGCAAACCACTAGTAACGATAAACAAATATGTGCCAGGAATTATGTGTTGATTCAGTATTGTGGATGGCTCTGCCAGGCTAGTCATTTCTGCTTCACAATGAGGCCTGTTGGTGGTCATTTTGGTCTGGGTCATATAATTCTGTTATTCGGCCTACCCAACCCCGGCCCCCCATCACAGTCAGGAGCGATAATGGGGCCCCCAGAGAAAAAAGTCTGGTGACTCCTGGTTTAATCTGACTGTTGGTGTTAACTTTTATGGGATCTGCACTGTTTTCCATAAACTTGATATATTTTATTTGACAAACAAAGCTGTTTTTAAAGATAGTGTCACTTGTGCTGGAAAATGTAGGTAAAGTGTCTTTCCAAAGAACATGGCGGCAATATGCACCTCTGATAGCTTGTGGTCTTCTGGTTGTGGTTGAACATAATGAGCCTCTGCTTTCTCATGGTGTGATCATTTAGATCCTCATAGGTATCAATGTTGGACTATTGAAACAATTTACCATCCAAATAAAATACCGTGTCTGCCTTTTTCAACAAACAATTTACCTTCCAAATATAATACCGTGTCTGCCTTTTTCAACAACCATATTTTTCTTTTGAATTGTATATTTGAAAACAGGACCTCACCGGACAAAGAGCTGTCTGTTTTTCAGAGTAAGTATAATTTGACATTAGCATGCAGCACACATATTTTGTTTGTATGATGTGAATAATGAAGGATGTGGGCAGGAAACACTGTCCACCCTTTTTCTTTTCCCAACATCTGTTCCTCCTGAAGCCACACTAACTTATTTTTAGAGTTTTATCTTAGCACATACTGTACATTGTATTGCTGCGTATATGCATTTGCCTCAGTTGACCAAATGTATCCATGTTACCAACTTTATGGGAGGAAAGGAGGTTGTGTTGCATGCATTAAAGATAAGACTAATTGAAGCTGAGCCGTACAGTCTCAGAGGCTGCAGTTATGTCTAAGTGGATTATCTATGCTGACAGTCTAGTTATGGACCTAGATGTCTATAAAAGAGATATATGACTGGGTAAGTTTCCATAGGCTCCATGGAGACCTATATGGTGCACTCTCACAGGAGGCCCAGGTAACCAATCACATTCTCCACACACATTATCACGTGTGCAGAATCCATGCCTTAATCTGCTCTTGGGGCAGTGTGGAGAATCTGAACAGGCTGAGGAGGAGAGAGGAGGACTCTAGTGTACACAGACACCGACATATCAGTGGATGTGGGTTAGTGAATTTACACCAGGAGCGTCAGCAGCACGTAACATCGGCAGAGCTGCATACGCGCGTACTTTTAAAAGCTCCAATTTACACCAGAGGCAGCAGAGCTGCTCCTGTGGTGCCAGCCTCTGTGGATCCTCACGTTTTAACACTAAACTTTCACATTGCTTATGTATTCATTGTTGATTGGATGAATTATGTTTTAAATCACAAAACAAACGCTGACAACAAGAGAGACGATGCTTTGCAGCGATAACGAGCCGGCGTTCCGGTTCTCCATGATCATGTCAAGATGTAATTGGTTTACACTGGTGTTCACATTTTTGCTGCATCAGGCATATGCAAGATGTTTTATCATTTGTATATGCGGTGCTCGCATTAATTATACCACTCACCATTTAACTTTGGTTGCCTGCTCCACGCACCTTGTTCTTGTAAAGTTGCTGTCTGATGCCGTTAAGTGTTTTATAGTTATCCTCCACGGCTGTAAACTTTCCATAATCCATCACAAGTCATTCCCTTTAGTGACCGTATTTTGAAAAGGCAACGGAAGTTTATTTTGGCACCACGTGTTTATTTGCTAAAAAGCTAAAAAGCCTGGAGATGCTGTGTTGATGCTGCAAAATTAGAACTCCAACCTATTTTGAGCAGTGCGTAGCGTAATGACGCCGTTGGACGCGCGTATGACGCTGCTGGTGTAAATTGTCCGACCGGTTAAAATGGAAAGCGATGCTGTGCTGCTGCGCTTGCGCTGTTACGCTTTGGTGTAAATTGGGGGTATGAATGTACTTCATCTCACTCTTCACTTCATTTCCTGTGTAAAAAAATAATTGTTAAAGTAAACCAGTCTTTTAACACTTTTAGGATGTATTCATATTAAAAAAAATTGCTCATTTGAATTTGGCCATTTTGTTTGCCAAAAAAACGTTCTAGACACTGTACCATAGTTCATTATTTAAATGTTCTGAATTTGGGCTTTTTAGTTTGATATGGACAGAAATTAGGGCTGCACCAAAACGATACTGGTATCCAATATTGAAGATTTTGGTAGATCGGTCAGTCGATATCCCACTTTGGTCTATAAACCGGTGTAATAAGACAAAGAAGATTTACGTCTCAGAATACTAAATGTGTATTTTTACAAAGCTGTTGTATAATTGCAAAACACATTTGGATTATTTTACTGTACTCTGTTTGTGTTTAAAGGAAATAAATCATATCTGCACTGGTATCAATTGATATTGGATACTGGCAGACTTAAAGCCAAAGTATTGACATCGGGACAGAAAAGGCTGAATTGGTGCATCCGTAGCAGAAAGAGTTGAATTCATGAGTGGTGGTAAAAAATTACTTGAAAACTCATTTGGATTTATGTAGACTTAACATAGAAACATTGAAGTCTATGTTTTTTTAAACTAATTTAGCAAAGTAATTACCTTTAAATAATGCCAAATGATTACCTTTTTTTTAGTCCATCACATTTACATTCACTAAAACGTTTGGGGCATTTGGTCCTTTAAGCTAAACTTATGCTTCGTGTCATTCACCTTTATCTCCCCTCTCCCAGCTCTTCTCTTGTCTGTTGGCACTCCTCACTATCAGTTTGTGCGACTCGGTGCCTGCCTCAGCGCTGCCCCCACACACGGAGATTAGATTTGGATGGTTATGACAGGAGGCCATCATCACCTGTGTTTGTTTAACCTACGTGCCCCTTGTAGTCCCCTCTTCTTTCTCTCCTAGGATGTGACCTTTGACCTCAATCTGGAGGTCTGTGCTCTTCTAGGAAAAGAGCATAAACCTGCACACCAGACCAAACAGAGAGACACCCACAGATCACCCAGATGCCAACCCACTCCAGAGGATTGAAGATGTTTTGACTGAGCATAGTCACGCTTGTTTATGCCCGGAGTAGCTGTCAGCACTTGACTCATTATGTAGCTGTAAAATGGATTTAGTTAAAGACAAACACAAGCGTCAAACCACACCAGAAAGCAAAGAGAGAGAAAAACCTTTGAAGTTTTAATTTTCCATGCATGTCCTACATATTCCCATCGCCTCACACTGTTTCTAGGTTTGTCCATGTTTGGAGAGGCGTTTCAAAGTCATATAATCATATCAGGTGTTGTGTAAGTGCGCTGTATAAGACATCAGAAACACTATAAGAACTGAACTGCTACTGGAGTGTGAGCCAAACGGGATACAGGTGAAAGACATTTCAAAACAATTCTGGAGAATTATTGGGCCTTTAATGCACCAAGGCAAAGTGCTCTCATGTGTTTCAGCAGAGAGGTTTGTGGATTCAATTTTGAGGCTAGTTCACAATCTTTGGAGTGGAGAGTCCTTCTTCCACCAGTGTAGCTTAAGGGGCATAATGTCTGTACTGTATTTTGGAGTGTATTAATGGCCAAGGTTTTGATTTTTAATAAAAATGTAGTTTTTATGCTGTTGTCTGGGATTAAATGCCATTAGACGAAGTTATCACCACTAATATTATCAGAGAGAAATCCCCAAATCCAGCAGCAGCTCCTTGAATCTATAAACAGTATTTGTATTTTGGCATTTGCATGTAAAATTAGGGGAAACCCAGGCAGCATTAAAGGGCCTAGAATGTGGTTTGAATGTGGGCACATGCGGCTACAGTAATAGCAGCACAGAGCTGGTTAACATAGCAGACATGCTGTAGACCCACAGTGACCACCCACCTGTGTGTCCTTACCACCAACAATAAACATGTCAACAGGGAATTTATCAAGAAATCCTGCTTAATTTCCCACAGCAGAGGCTTCATGTTGGACATACGGTGAGCAGTACTGTACATATAGAGGAGGGGAGGGAGGAGACGTGCTGAGTGAAATATGGCAGGTGACTACTAGTCCACCACACACTGTAATGCAGAGTGTCTGTCTGGAAGTGTTACGTGTCAAAGCTGAGCCCAAACAGAAACATGAGACAATGATACATGTCCTTCAAGAATCACCATTTTGTCAAGGCAGTAAATCAGTTTATGGGCAAGAAAATGGGTCTATAGCTAAAACACACAAAATTATGTAAGCAAATAATGTATAGCATTTGGTAAATACTGGATAAGCCAGGCGATCTGTACAGTTAATGGTACACTATGCAACTTTTCCATCTGCTTGTTTCCATGGAGATGTTATAGCTTTGTCTGAAATTATCCCACTGTGTCAAGTTTTTATTAGCACAAGTTTAATCTTTTTCACTTCACAAACTATATCTTACATTCACTAGCAAGGACCACGCCACAACAATGAAATACGATAAAGATGTTTATTGACGGTGAATAGATGTGATGGCTGGGGGAGACTCAGGGTGGGGGCTCCGTCTCCAATCCAAAATGGTCACCCAGCTGATTCAGAACCCCGCCCTCCTTAAAGATGATGTCTTCTAATTGAAGGTGTGGTCGAGATGAGCTGTGATTGGCTGGCGAGGAGATTGAGGCGTGGTCCAGTGTTATAGAATTGTTGTCTGTATGGTGCATTTTCATCACCATCATCGCACAGTCCACTATTTTCTTTAAAAACGACTTCTAACCTACCTCCTTTAATGTTACTATACATACTGTTTCCTTTTTTCTCTACTTCCTTGTCTTTTCACTACCTGTTTTAACCATTTTTTTCTTTCTTTCTCTCTCCCTCTCTCTTTCTCTCTCTCTTTCTCTCTCTCTCTCTCTCTCTCTATCCACTGCCTTTGTCTCTTTAGCCGCAATTCTCTAAGTTAAGAGACTACAATCTTTAGCTCCTGAATCTAAGTTAATCATATTAACTCCACTTGATGTTTTTTTTTTTTTTTTGCATAAACCTAACTTTGCCTAACATTTTCTTCCATTTCCATATGTGTTCTATATTTAACTTTCTACCATTCTTTTTATACACACAATTTGTTCAGTGATTTCAATAGGAAGAATCCATTCCAGCAACCACAATGCCCTCCTTGACACACACTGTATGCACTCATTTGTAAACACACAGAGGTATCCAACTGTGCACAGTGATTGATGATGCCCACAGATCCAAACCACAATCAGAATATATGACTCAAACAGCGACAGGAAAAACCCGCAGACTCAAAGGACGCTGCCACCGCTGCAGGAGGAAGAACTGGAGGAAGAGGATGTTGAATGTCTCTGGACCAGTCAAACCCACCCCTGGTGCCAAGTCCGGACAAGCTCTTAAGAGTCATCTCCTCACCATGTCCTCTTCATCTAAAAATACCTCTGTGTAGGATGTGCTTGTTCCTGGAGCGCCTTCTCACGCCCCACGCAGCGTTTCCAAGGGAAGTCCAAACTTTCACCTCCTCAGACTGGACACTCCAAGAGGGAATAGGGAAAGGATAATACAAGTAGACCTTTGTGTACTTGAATGTGATTTGACAAAGCCTTTTGTACAGTAGCCAGTGGAGTTTGTAAATAGACTACTATATAAATGATGTGGCTTGTAGGTTTTGGCTTTATAATAAAAAAGCTACATTTCAACTCAATCTCTTATAATTTAAACTCAATAACATACAAAGGTGATGTGGAATCTGACACTTGAAATCCAGCAATAACTTCAGTAACAATAGCTAGTCAGTTCAGTCGGGTCACATACTGACATACTACAGACAGGGAGCATCCCACAAAAGCTGCAGTTTTGAAGATGCTCTCATCCCATTGACATACCATCACAGTCCTTGTCAAACTTGTTCAGATTTGTACCCTTGCACATTTTCATCACATTTCAACTTTGCTATGCTACCAAGCAACAGTGTCCACTTCCTACTTTTTGTGGTCACAGTGTTATGGCTCATTGATTGGACTAGTTTTACAGAAGAAACATTTTTTTCCATTGTTGACATGCACTAGTACTTACTCTTTGCTTTCATGACAAAGCACTCCAGACTGGAGACTGCTGACATTGCATCCTCTCCAGCCCCCATTAGATCTAATGGCTTCAGAAAACAACAGGTCCTCCATTAACACTGTGTAGTGTTTCTTTATGAATGTGCTGATAACATTGTAATGGTCTTGAACTGTATAACTTGCATTTCCTCTGCGCTGATGAATTTCCTTTAAACTAACACAAGTGAGTCTGTTACTGTAGTAGTTACAGGGACATCCTCTAGAGGGAGTTATGCCTTATTCATGTGCATTGTGCAAGATTTCAATAACATAAAAATAAGTTGTAGTTATTAAAAATGATACTGGTTTTGTTCAGAATTTGACATTTACTGACTCTTACATGCAGCACAGTACATGAAGCTGGAAGTGTTTTGTGGTGGATCTGACAACATTATAGGGAATCTAAATTACTACCACATTTATTATAATTTCCACAACCCACTTACTCCTGCCTCTCTGTTTCTTTGTGAAAGCACTGGGGAACTGTGGCTGAACTCTGATCCATAAGCCAGCCCCATGTGCTGCTGCTGTAGATCCACTGTTTTGGTTATTTTTGATGGAGGAATATGAGGGGAGTGTCCAGCCTGTCTCTGCCTGACTGATTTTGTGGACTGAGGCCAGGGAAGAGACCCTGCAGGGTGGAGGGTTTGGGAAAACTACAGTTGCTTGTGAGCCAACTTTATTTAATGAAATGTTGGGTATCCTACAGTAATGTAAATTGATTATATTAAAGTGTATAATAAATAGTTTTTGCATTATTTTACAAACTGCAAACATCACTGTAATGATTCTAATCTGAGAAAGCCCTCTCACAGTTTAATGGTTTTAATTTGGGGTCATAAAAGAGTGGGCCTTATGAGCGTAATCAGCAGTATTTGTGGGCCAAATTACACTGTGTTCATTAGAGAGATTGAGTGGTTTTGTAATCAGCTCATCAACAAACCAGAATGTTTGAAAAGGGCGTTTCAAACTTATGGGGTTCCTCACATCAAAAAGGATCCTCTAGACTAGACAGGGGTGCCATGTTGTGTCTATAAAATAATTTATTCTGGTTGATGTTCTATAATATCTTTATAAAAGTTAAAGTTTGCCAAGAGAAGGATTATGGAGTTAAATAGGGACACTGGGACAAATCAGTGCAGGGACTGGTTTTCTACAATAGACATTTTCTGATCCAGGACGCTGTCTTAAGTGTGACATAGGAGACAAAACCAATAACTTCAAACACGTCTCATTGATACACATAATACTTTGTGATGCACAA
Organism: Taenioides sp. WSHXM2023; assembly: GCA_029959045.1. NCBI lineage: Eukaryota > Metazoa > Chordata > Actinopteri > Gobiiformes > Gobiidae > Taenioides > Taenioides sp. WSHXM2023. The sequence continues at coordinate 917,429 of CM057095.1, read as the reverse complement.
AAATAACACATATGCCTTTCATTTAGTAGGACACAGGAAAGGGGAAGTGACCCGCGGGAAGCAACTGTCATGGTCTCCCTTCCCCTTTGAAGATGTGTCCAAAAACGATGGATCAAACTCATTTTTGTTGCCTGTGTTATTTATGCAGTCTTAAACCTGAAATCTGCACTGATTTGTGTTAAACCATGAAGTCATTTTCTGTTAAATCAACTATCAGTGCTTTTCTTTTTCTGTACTTTTTGAAAAAGTGGCCCTCCATTTCATATTGTTTCTTATGTCATCTTCTGTCTTTAGTTCTCTAAGTCAGAGGTTTGATTCACCTTATGAGCACCTAAATATCAACCACTGTAAGGAACTACCAAAGTATCCAAAGCAAAGTCAAATATGATAGAGCATGTTTTTATAATATTATGCCACTAAGACTATGTAATCCTTTTCCTGAATGAAAATGACTATGCTAATCCATCTAAATCTCTATCATTTTTAAAATATATAAAGCAACAATGCTCCATTTACCTGAGTACTCGTTCCAATGTCATTATTTTTGATTGAGTGTGAAATGGTTTGTGTTGGTCGTGTGAGGTCACCACACCCTGTCCTCCTCTGTGCACCTTCCTGTGGAAATAGGATCATTTAGTAAGAGTGCTGATAAGCCCAGGGAACTCAAGTGTGTGTGTCAGGGCTGTTTTTCAAATTTGTGACGCACGGCCAGTCTTTCCTGAGAGCCCTCTTTCACCAGGCCATCACTGAGGCTAAGGGTCACTGGGTTATTATTTCTATCTCTGCAGCACCAGTGTAATTACTTCAAGATTGGATACTGACAGATACAGAACAATACTATACTACACTATCCTCTGAGCTGGAAATGTAAGTGCAGTGGTGAAATTATTACATGAAAAGACGAGGTAAAAGCAACTGACTTTTTATGTGGTCTATGATTTATAAAGTCTAGATATGGTTACTACAAATCCACCACTACTGTACTAATGCTAAAACAATAGTACTACAGTAACTATTGGTCATTCTGTACCGCCATCAATTACAAAAAGGTACAGCTTAGATGAGTCAAGAAACCTTTACCAAGGACACAGTGATGGGTGTTGTCAGTGATAGGAAATAAACACCACTGGTACGAGAGAAAACCTCATACAAAACCCTTATAGAAGTTGCACAGATGTACTGATTGGAGTATAGGTCAAATGCAGAGGTCAAATTTTGTTCATCATTACGAAATGCAAATAATATGAATAATATGATTTTTTTATAATACATGAAAATATGCCTTAGAAATATATTCTGTTAGAAAAATACAAATTACAAAAATAAAAGTGATTTATCTGTGTCTCTAGTGCCTCAGTGATATGGGTGGACAAAACTAAAACAACAACTTTATCTAGCCTTTCTTCACCTCCTCATCACTCACTCTGTCCATTTTCCCTCCCTCTGAGTTTTCTGTTTCTAGGAAGTGCATTTCAAAATACCAAAGGCAATTTTTGCTTTGACCAAACTGAAATGTCTTCATAAATAATGACATCTGGAGTGGGGTCATGAGTGTTACAGAAGTACCAAAACCAATTAAATAAGATGATTGGAGACATTTGAAGAGCACTGTCAACAAAATGGGATTTCATAAATTCATGAGTTTTGGAGCAGACTGAAGAAGCCAAAGTGCGATTGGCCCATTTCTGATGATAGACTCTAAACCACGAGCTGAGATCATTATAGATATGAGAGCAGTGAACTATGGCCCAGTGGATAATGAGAATATAAACATTTTGTTGAGATGTTAGGTCTTGTGATCACTGAGGATTACTAAGGCTAATTTAAGAACATATACTGTTTCATATGAAGTACTTAATTAGATTTTGATATTTGATAGTCGCCACTATCTATCTATGGGGGTTTATATTAAGGGAAATAAAACTTTTACTTGACATTGTTAAGGAGAAATGGATTTCTTCTATGAATGCCAAATTACAAGTAAAAACAATGACCACAAGCACTGGTACATTTTAAAAACATAATTCGTTGTGATTTTTATTCACTTTCAATTCTTTTTATCTATCCGTACTTGTTATTTATACAACATCTACCAAGATATTAACAATGTTTTTTTTTTTTCATAGTGTCTTACCTCAGAGCACAATGATTCATATGCAGTGATCTGAATAGAGGTTAAACTGGTGGACATGCGCTTTTAACCTGGAGCCACTGTCTCATATCTCTTCTTTCAATAAAGCTCTTCTGTTCCATCCCATGCCCCTGATCATGCCCATTCATCTGCATGAAATCTCTGTCCTCTCCACCTCTGAGCTAAATGTGTGTGCACCAGAATGTCAGACATGTGATCAGCTGACTCTGTGTGTGCCTGCTGAGCTCTGGACCAAAACGACCAGCCTGACACCTCCATTGCCCTTCATCTGCTCCACTCTACACATCCACTCTCTATTAAATACTCTGATTACGCAGTGAATATGTTCTACAGATAGTTGCACATCCATAAACCATTGGGCTATCTTTCACATCAATTTTAAATGGAGAATTCATTTGATTTTTATTTATGGTCAGATAAGTAGAGACATATTGAGGAAATGAGGATTTGATTTGAGATAGAGTTGCGCCAAGGAGGATGTATTGCATAATGGTTTGGCTCCACAGTTATTGTGATGGTTCACATCCAGCTGAGTGCTCTACAGGATTTGGCTTCTGGGCAAAGCCGGAGGCAGGAGAGAGGCAGCGTCCTGTTGGTCTTGCATTTCCGGGTCCATCAGGTAAGGGAAAATATGTACAACACACAGTCTACTGCATTTGCATTTAGACATTAGGTATCAGCTTCTCATTCTGATTTAGCTGCATGCCTGAGGTAATCCTAAAAAACTCACTTAGCCCAGCAATTCTTCTGAGAACATTGGAATATGAGGCTTATGTAACTGCTTAAACTATTAGCTCTAACCCTGAAAACATTGATCCGTCTTGCCGACGTCGGCGTTGCCGACGTATAATCTTAGACGTCGAGCCGACGTCTACACGACGCAACGCAACGTCGAACCGACGTTGTTTGAAGTTCGCGATTTTTCGGTATTCCGTCATATCTGACACAGGTTAACGACGTTGGCGCGACCGTCGAGTCGACGTTTGTAATGACAATTCGTTTCAATAGAGCTCCGGGAGATGACGTCACGCTATCCCAGCATGCACCACCGGGCGCCATCTTGGCAGGAATTATTGTAAACAAACTAACTAACTAGCCTACAAAACTTCCAGCTTACAACGATGGTAGACTCATGCTGTGCCCCTGGATGTACAAACCACCGAGGACAAGTTAAAGATAAAGCCTTTTATCGCATTCCCAAAGATCCAGCTCGGAGGGGAAAATGGATTTCTGCGATAAAACGGGCAAGAAGCGCGCTGAAGAAAACCGAGCGTTGGAACCCGTCACCTAATGGATTTCGCTTGTGCAGTGACCATTTCATATCAGGTAATTTCACGTAAACATTATACATTTAATATTATCTTAAATGGTGCTGATAGTTATTGTTTTGGACAATAAATATCACCGACTAAACTGGGTGGATTGTGTTTCAGTCGGACGAGCCGAAACGTCCTCAACCTAATCTACCAACCCAGTCTAGTTGGCGATATAAACCTCACTGCGGTGGTTAATGTCCAGACCTAAAAACGTATTAGCTAATGGGTTGCATTCATGTGACATCACAACATTTTAAACTGCCTGTATCATTGAATAGTGAATATTTTTTCTCAGTGTAATCTTAGTGGTTTCTTTACTTAACGTTACTTATTTTGTGTCCCAGGTAAAAAGAGTGACAACCCGCTTTCACCTGACTACATCCCATCGGTTTTCAAGTATGTGCCGTCACCCGTGAAAAGTGCTAGATTACTCACTGAATATTGACTAATTATCCATTTTCCAACTGGATATGCATTTATGAGTTGCTTACCACAATTCATCCCAAATGATAGTTATCCCATTTAAAACCAATGACCACACTTATAATGAGAGCCATCGTAAATCATAACATTGAAAGGACTTCCAGTTTAGACCATTTTAACAAGCTAAAGAAGTGTTTTGCAGATCATTCAACATCTGTTCTTCAGAGTTTATCCGAAGTTTGGCAGTAGAACCAGAAGGTGCAACCAATACTTTTCAGTAAATCCAGAAAGCACACACAAGGAAATCCAAGATGGCAGCTCACCTTAGCAGATGTTATTAGTTTGAGAGAATGCGTTCCTATAGACTTGAATGACTGAAGTACCTGTTCAAAATGAGTTTTCCTTGCACTGCGATACTGTTGGCCAAAGACTGGGTCAGGAAAAGGCCAGCACTCTTTCACCACTGCACTTAAATACAGAATACACATGAGGGATTACTTAATGTGGTTAACGCTGGCTAAATGTAGGAGCTCCTGTGTCTTTCGGCATGTGTCAAAGACTTAAGTTATGATCATTTTGTGCATTTTGTTACTTAATATAGTTTTGTGACAAACAAAGTGAATAAGTATATCTCTTATTTAAAAGTCCTATATTAATCCCAAATAGACTCTTGTGAGTTTTACATCATGTTAAACACAGGAGTTGTGTTTTGTTTCATTCACACATGTTTGAGTAATCCTGGATTATTAGTCTGTCTACATCTCCAAAAATCAAAATGCTCTGTTACACCTTATGATGTCATGTAGTGGTAGTTTTCAAGTTAACAGTTACCCTTTTATCTTTTGTTTAGGAGAGGAAATTCCAGGGCTGAAATGCACTTTCTGTGTAATCACATGACATCACAAGTTCGCACAGAGAGAAGAACTCGGCCTAAATCTGCAGGGTTTGTGTGTTAAACATGTGAATGAAACAAAACACAACTCCAGGTATGTTTGTGATGAGGAAACAACATTATAACATATATCAGAAAATAGCGTAATACTTTAATCAAATAATTATATGCAAATCACAGTTCAGAAAGAAGCAAATGCTTAACTTAAGTGAACAAAAAATTACATTTGAGTATTTTAGCGATCAGTTAGTGGTTAGGTGAGATTCTCCATAAATATATGAAACAGTACAGAACAATATGAGAAATGCATGCTGACTGCATTGTGATAGCGCTCTGAAGGGAGGGTTAACTCAAACCATCAAAAAAGGTGAAACTTATACAACGTGTTAATACATTGTTTTCGGCAAATATAACTTTACACAGTAAAACATGGGGATCAAAATATCTTATGTGTTAGCAATTAATACCACACAGAAGTGATATACCCCCTTTTTAAGTAGTCAAAAGAGGAGCAAAAACTGTACCACTTCAATGAATCAAAACTCTACCACTTCAGTGTAACATTGGTGTAGTTGTTGTTGGTTGTTGTTTTTTTTTCCACTAGCACAGCTTTTTCAGACGGAGAAGTGAAATAGGGTGGACCATCACCTCATAATGACAGCATGCAGTAGGCACAAAGTTGTCCTTTTACAACACAAGAGAAAGTGACTTGCTTTTAGTTTACATCCTTCTGTTGTAGCATGAGGTAACTACTGTCTTGTACAAGTGAGAAAGTAGTTGTAGAAAAACATTAGCAAACAAGATTTAAGTGATGTATCTGTGTATCTAAATTGCAAAATTGAGGAATGATTCTCTTGGTAGACTCCACCAAGCTTGAGTTCATTCCACGTAAACTTGCGCAAACTATCCAGAAAATAAATAAATTTAAAATGAATTTCTCAGTAATGACCATCCTCAGACACAGCACACTCATTGTACAAGTATTAGAAAATGTGTGTGTGTGCGTGTGTGTCTGTCTCATTGGCTAGACTTTTGCTGTTTTTTCCCCTCTGTGCTTTTAGTAATGTAAAGTCCTAACCGAGGACTACAAACAACTGTGCATGTCTCCAGGGCCCACTGAACTTCTATTCACCTCTTACAGTGACACTGTTTCTGTTGTGATCCATCCACGTTAATTCACTATAGCCTGTCTGCTCTTCATTAGAATGCACCCGCTTGGACCTTTGCATTTCATTATTTTCTTGGAGACAAATCGTGTGCAGCTTTTGGGTAAATTGGGAATAGATGACATCTGGATGACTGTGTGTATTTTGGACATGGACCGTACAAAGCCCACTGTTCCGGACCCCTGCCGAATCTCTAAGGACGCCATCTTGTCCTTACCAATAATGACATAAGACACTTCCTTGAAACCTAAGAATGAACTTGCCATTTTCCAGCTTTTTTGCACAACTCATTTGTAGTGTTTTGGGCTCCTTTAAACCTCAGCGGAGTACGGTTACAGAGTGGGGAAAGTGTATTTGTGCCACCTATAATTTAACACTAAGCATGCTCAAAGAAAGTGCAGAAAAGGGTGAAGATTGCAGGGAAAAGTTTGCATAATACAGACATTTACAACCTACGGGGCCAAGAAAAATCAGCCCAGCGCTATCATTATGTAGTGAATAAAGATTTGATAGCGAACAATTTACTCTAGATCTATTTGTGATTTCAGTTGTCACATTGAGGTTCAAAAATATTATAATTGCACAGTGCCATTTTAGCAAACAAGAAGTAAACTATATGGAGTCTGACAGCTGGTGGTTAGTACATGCTAAGACATTCTTGTGGTCAATAACTGAATGAATCTCAGCTCATATAAGCAGCATACTTTTAAAACAAAGTATTTTTTTGTTTTTGTCACATACCAGAAAAATGCTGGATATAGCTAGATATAGCAGATACATGGAGCAATTTCTGTTATCTTAAGTTCTATGGCGATGTGATATTAACCCTGGGTATTGTCCAGGTGGAGGGAATATTTTAGCCTGGGACAGACTTTGAATCTTGTCAATAATTGAAACCAAAACGTCCAGTTGAAGGTCCACTTTTGGTGGACCACATGCGTTCTTACTGTGTGAGCTCGCCTCTCCACAGATCTTTACCTGTAACTTGGCCTGGTTGTGTCATCTGTTGGAGATGGGCAAGTTTAATGCTATACTGTGGAACATGCAGGCAAAGCAATCACGTCTCCATGGAGACAAGAAGAAAAGTTAAATAGTGCACTTTTCAATAAATCAAGAAATCAGTTCTTCACATTTCACTTTATTACTCACAATAGCACTTACTGATTTCTTTGTATGTGTGGACCAGATCACCTTTTATCTGTAAACTTTTCATGCCAGTAGCACCATATCTCCTGACCCATTCATCCAAACAGTTCTTATGATATGAACATATTCCATTTTGTACAAAATTTTGCACAGTGTTCTATTAAAACATTTAACGGAGTAGTTTATTGGGTTTATTGGGTTCCTTCCAATCAGAGGAAATTAAATTATAAATTATAAATTAATTAATTTCCCAATCCCTTGCACATCAGACCAACCTCATAATTACCCAATGACATGCTATTGTGAGTGCTTTATTATTATATAAGAGATGCATAGATACACTTTTAAAATGTTACGTTATCTGGATGTTCAAAATTCTGAAATGGAAGTGAATGGAGACAAAATTAATTAGACCATGCTATGTCTTCATAACAATGGGATATCAGGTCCAAATGCTAATGATTTTTAGTCTTTATAACAAAATCATTTGTCAAACTCTCCTTTTTATAGTTTGTGATATTCTGTGGCTAGTCATAACTTGTCCATTGAAATCTCATCATGTTCACTTCACTTTTGGATTTTCAGAATGACAAAAATTAGGACCGTTGCCATAGTGATTACCAATTTAAAACAAAAATGCAAACAAAAAGGAAGCTGAAACCCATAAACAGACAGTAGTGACAGTAGTAAAGACATTTTAGCTGACTCTGCCCTGACAGAGCGTTGATCTAATAGTTCTATAAACAGAGGGATTAGCTCAAGACAATTAACTGTAAACCTCAAACACTGGCAGCCCCCTATTCAGGCAGGAAGCCCATTACCTTACCACTACAATGGTTTCATGTGTCAGCTGATGAGAGATAAATACAATGAAAAACATGCTCATTTGACTGAACACATGGTTTATATTTCTACAACTGCTATTTGCATAAATACTATATCTGTCGAGATTCTGGTGGTAAATAAAGTGACTGTTTTAATTAAAAACCAGAGCCGTGTATGCCTCCAGGCCTGAGGTCCACTGTGTTGGAAACTAATTTAAAAAGGAAAAAGGATAATGAGCTCTGTCAACTTGTGAGCCTGTAACAAGATGGAGGCCATGATTACAGTCATTTGCCAGATGTGGGTAAAGTGTATCTAAGAGAGAGATCGCTCTTCGGAGCTATGGCGACTTGTGAAAATAAATAAAATGCCTACAAATTAAACAATCAGTCAAAGAGGTTCAAAACAGTGGAGGAGCAGGGGGCATGTCAGAAGAGGGTCTGTTGTTTACCTCCTGCAAAGTGAATGAATAGTTACTCAAATTCATTTTGGCTAGTCAAATAAAGTGTTGCAATTGCTAAAAGTGTCTTGTGTTTACTTTGCATGATGTTAAAATAAAAATTATTTAAAACTCCACCATGTACTAAAAGAAATCCCAAAAAAACCCAAAACTTCACCTCATACTGGACACACCTCTTGCTTGTCTCCATGGAGATGTTAATGCTTTTCTGGGAATGTATGGCAAACCGTGTCTATCTCTATGGAGAAAATTCCAAAGTATGGCTTTAACTTTCTCTCCTGCATGCCACCAGAAATATGCAGTGGGGCTTATTATTTTTGCAATAGTAAACAAATATATACGTGGAACATGTGGTTAAATTTGCCATTACAGTTAAATTCATTGAAATGTGAAATGCAGAAGTGTCCAGATGTTCAGTGTTAACACATATTCAGTGTCCTTGTTCCTCCCTGTAGTCTTTGAGTGAACATGTGTGCGTTGTATGGGGTCAATACAGATATTATTATTACAGTTTGAACTCCTACACTGCCTATTCAGAACACATTGTACCACAAAATCACATATATGCACAAATGCAAGTATCATGGGAGGTACATTTGCCAAACGGCCTGTGCTGTTTTCTTTTATGATATATTTTAAGAAAACCTTTGTGACACAGCATAAATCATTTGCAGCTATACGCAACTCAGCTGGCTTCTATGTGAAAAACTGATCTTGCAAAATCTCTCGTGAGAATGTGCATAGTACTTGAATGGAAGGCTGCTTATATCCTTCAGTATTGTAAAGTTTCCAGCTCTTGTCTCTGCTGCGTATCTGTCTTCTTCTACTCTCTCGCCAGTTGGACTTGGCTCCGACCGGAACTGGATCAAGAAAATATTTGGAATCCATTTTAATATAATATATGATGTGTATCTTAGTTTACAACCATGTAAATCAGTTGAGATTCGTTATTTGCTGCATATTACCTCTACCTTTATAAAAATGTCTTGTGGGTTGACTGATGTTGCTGTTCAAGAATCTGTCTTCCCAGTGTTATGTGGGTCAATTATCAAATGGTTTCTTAAAGACACAGTATGTAGCTTTCTGGAGCTGGCATGTCACCTGCATGATTCCATGGAAATAGAAAGTTCGAGTCCATGATATCGGTTCAGTCGATATCCTGGTTGGGGCTTTATTTGGATGTAAGAAGAGTATTTACAGGCTGCTTTTGTCCTGGAACGTCTCATAATGTTTGAACTTTTATTCATACAAAGCTGTTCACTGGTTATTTGAAGGATAAACAACAGTTACAGAACACAGTTGGACCTCATGTGTATAAGTTAACTGTGTTTTAAGGAAATAAGTGTCATTTTCTGTCCCCACACCGGTATCGGTTAATATCAGGTATCAGCAGATACTTAAAGTGAAAGTATCAATATTGGTATCGGAATTGAAAAAGCTAGATCGGTGCATTCCTAGTTAAAACCATACTTCAGTACTTTCATACATTACATTACATACATTACATGGCATACATTTTATGCCATACTTTGGAATATTATACCCAAAGGAACATTCAGATTTGTTTAGATAGAACACAAGTTTTTCTGTGGAATTAAAACAACCAAAATGTCTATTTTGGCTAAAAAGTTACATACTGTGGCTTTAATTTTTGAAATATAGGAAGAAATGTGAAATTATTATTGCCAGTTAGTGCAAGAGACATTGATTAGATTTGAAATTTAATCATGAACACCAGTGTTGAGTTTCTGAAAAAAACAGAGAGAAAGTATGTTTTACAATAACATATCTGAATTATTCAAGGTCAGACAATACAAAATCCGATTTCAACAAAATTATAAAAACTTTTGTGAGAATTTTGTTTACAAGTACTTTCACCTCTATATTTTTCTAGAGCACCATTTGAACTAAAACACATAAATACAGAGGTCCCGGTCGGCAGACGTGAGACTAAAGCCAGTTCACAACAGGAAGCCCAGACACACTGTCATCTCCAACAGACACAACTGCTGCTCTCTCAGGGTCCCCTCCTATACTTCACTCATAAACAACCCTTCAGCTTTCATCCCCACTACCTCTTGACCTCTTGACCTTCAACCCATGCCCTCACCTTTGAACTTTCACCTCTAGAGGTCATGGTCAGCCCCCTGTTCTTAATCAGTCACTATCTGTTCTCTGTTTAGTCTCATCTTGACTAATAATTATTTGGATAAACATGAAATTCCCAAATGTCCGTTGTTGCTAAACTGTCATTGCGTGTCTGCCTGGAAGTGAGCCGCTCAGAGTTACTCCACCACTGTAAGGGGAGAGAATGGGAGAAGGGGCAATGCTGTTGATGCTTGCGTCTCTAATCTTGCCTCAGATTGAAAGCAGATGTTGGAATGAGGAGGAGGGGGAGGAAGAGCTGCTGAAGGAACTGTGTTAAAACTATGGGACAGATGAAAAATATATCAATTAAGTAGAGAAATATATTAGGAAATCTCCCACAAGATCCCTGAATGCTCAATATGTCCATAAAGTAGCATCTATAGACCGTGAATGACATAATGAAAGACGCCACATCCTTTTGTTTGACAAGAATTTTATTTTTCTTATTTTTTCTTCTTGGTTGGAATCAGCATAGAAGTTTTAGTTAATCGATTTTGCACTCTCTTGGATATACAATATATTATTATTATTAAGTTGGCAAATACTTCTTAAGAGTTGAATTGAATTGCTCATTGTAACATATTTGAAAAATGTGAACACAGGTTTGATTGTGTTAATAAGGTTAACATTTTATTGGCCCAACATTTGTTTATCATTAGAGCCTGCTTGCTATGTTTTTTTTTCTTAGACAGCTCTTTTTCTGTCTCTTGCATAACCTATTCATTGATTGCAATCAATTTATAGCCCCATCGTGTGACTTTTTAGTCAAACAATAGAGTAAAATTAAAGCTTTTTTGGGTGTGGATGGATGTTCCAAAGTGTGTTTAACTTTTTATTTCCTTGGAATCATGTAGGTGACATGTCAGCTCCAGAAAGTGTCACTTTAAAGCAGTTATAATGCAATATGAGTATGCAAAATATTATAAACTGCACAATCTAGTAAAATATCTTTTGATACTTTTAGCTCTAGGTTGAGTAAACCTATTGTTCAGAGCTGGCTGCGTCTTTGTGTTTCTATCTCCTCATAGAAGCCAGTGGGTGTAAAGGCTCTGATAGGATTTCAGCAGCTCCTCGCTCATGGAGCAATGGAGCAGACGAAGTGCAGATGTGACGCCTGGAATGCCTTCATCTACAGCTCTGGGATTGAAGAGCCGCTCTCAAGAATCAAAACAACATGACGAGTGAGCTTTTCAATCAAGACAAGGAGAGGCAGCAGGGAGACGCTGCTGCACTGTTGTGTAAATGGATGTTTGGAAGCCAAGCCGGACATGAGATAATGGGAATGGGTTGGTTATGAAACTGATGTTATGGACTATGTATACACTGCAACATTGTTAATGCTACGAAATAAGTTATATATATATTTTTTTATTTTAACACTATGACATAAAACTTGGATAACATCAGACCTAATGGTATTAAAGTGGTATTTTAGTAAGAGCCCCCCAAATGTCACTATAAATGACTAATGCCTGATATTCACGTCAGTCTCTCATCCCACACCCCACACATCTTTTTTTTTATTTATTCAAAATGAAATGAAAACACCTTCATACCCACACCCAATCCTGCTTAGCTTCCAAGATCTGACGAGACTGAGCATACTTAAAGGTGCACTACGTAACTTTTTGGTTGGGGGTCCGTCATCTACTTGTCTCTGTGGATATGTAACTGCTCAGCCTGGAATGTTCCACAGTATGACATCAAACAGATCTACTTTACATTTATTCAATTGCAGGTGCTTTTATAGCTCAAAAATATCTAGAAAAACAGGCATTTTGACTGTGAGCGGGGTTGCCTCTCCATAGATCTAAGCTGTAACCTTTAAAGTAGTATGGCAGGCCTTAATGTCCCTTCTTGAATCTTGAAAAATAAGAGTGTACATGTTTCTCAGGCGTGGATGTGGATAACTTAAGATGCAAATGAGTAGTGTAATTTAATTTAAAATGGAACACTATCTGCTTCACACTCGGCTGCGAACCGAGTGTGAAGCGGCTGGGATGAAGATCAGCTCCTCCAAGTCCGAGGCCATGGTTCTCGACCGGAAAAAGGTGGCTTGCCCTCTCCGGGTGGGTGGGGAGTCTTTGCCTCAAGTGGAGGAGTTCAAGTATCTCGGGGTCTTGTTCACGAGTGAGGGGAGGATGGAGCGTGAGATTGACAGGCGGATTGGTGCAGCGTCGGCAGTGATGCGGTCGCTGTACCGGACCGTTGTGGTGAAGAGGGAGCTGAGCCAAAAAGCAAAGCTCTCAATTTACCGGTCAATCTACGTTCCTCCCCTCACCTATGGTCATGAGCTTTGGGTAATGACCGAAAGGACAAGATCGCGGATACAAGCGGCCGAAATGAGTTTCCTCCGTAGAGTGGCTGGGCGCTCCCTTAGAGATAGGGTGAGGAGCTCAGTCACTCGGGAGGGGCTCGGAGTAGAGCCGCTGCTCCTCCACGTCGAGAGGAGCCAGCTGAGGTGGCTCGGGCATCTGTTCCGGATGCCTCCTGGACGCCTCCCTCGGGAGGTGTTTCAGGCATGTCCCACCGGGAGGAGGCCCCGGGGAAGACCCAGGACACGCTGGAGGGACTATGTCTCCCGGCTGGCCTGGGAACGCCTTGGGGTCCCCCCGGAGGAGTTGGAGGAAGTGTCCGGGGTGAAGGAAGTCTGGGAGTCCCTGCTTAGACTGTTGCCCCCGCGACCCGGCCCCGGATAAGTGGAAGAAAATGGATGGATGGATGGACACTATCTGCTGGGACAAAATCAGACAAAAACAGAGACAAACAAAACACTTAACTACATCCTGTTTCCCAAAAACCACCACTAGATTTTGAAATATACCACTGTTAGAATTTGTCTCTCTTGTTTACAGCAATAAACATCTTTTGCTGTGTTTGTATTAATGGTTTTAGCAATGATAATGATAGTGTTTGGGTACAGAAGCCAGTGGTTAGAAATAATCACATCTCTTCACAGATTGAAACCACAGCCACAACTCTGTAAACATTATCCATCCTGATCTTGTTTACAGAAAGAGACAATGAAATAGACAGTGCTATTGTCTTATACATAAACAGCCACATCTAGAAATAACATGTAAACACACTGATGAGCCATTTGGAAATACTGTTTTACTTACACACATCGAGACTGTTTCCGAAGAAGACTATTTTATTTGCCCTAGACCTTCACTGTGGTGGGGCAACAGGGCAACCATTCAGACTGTTTGTAATTTTTGGCGTTGACTTGGTTGTGGTTTAAATGTCTGGGAAATTTGTATGATTGATTAAGTGAGTGATTTTTTATTTATTTTTTTAAGGTGCATTGTGTCACTTTTCCAGTGGAGGGTCCGTTAGATGCTTTTCTCCATGGAGATATTATTGTTTCGTCTGGAATGTTTCACAGTAAACCTTTCTGTCATTACGGAGATCAAACCAGACCAAGTTACAGGTTAGATCTGTGGAGAGGCAACACCGCTCAGTCAGAATGTCTGTTTTTCTAGGGATTTTGCAGCTATAAAACTCCTAATTGAATATATGTAAAGTATGTAAAATAGAGCTGTTTAATATCATATTGTGGAACATTCCAAGCAGAACAATGACTTTTCCATGGAAACAAGAAGGTCATGGACCCTCTACCAAAAAGTTATGTTTTTTTGCTGCATAAAAATGAAAAGTTGTGTACATTTGTTTTCTAAATGACAGTCCTATGTGTGTTCACATATCAATACAAAAAAATATCCTGGGAAATTTGTCATGTTGCAGGAAATAAGGACATATTTATGATTCATTGTATTTTTTCCCCCCAATTTTCCGTCTATGATCCAAACATAAATACTGCTTTCTCAAGGACATTTCACCATCATGTTGCCCACAAGTTCTTAAAATTCCAGTGAGAGTGGTCTTCTGTAGCTGTCCCTGACTCACTTCCCCTTTACACAACAGGGGGTGCATGGGTGAGCGAGGAGTCATACATTGTAGATTTGTTTTGGGGCCATCTGGGAGCTCATTCCTGTAACTCCAAAACACATGTGACTTGTGGTCAGATAATGGGTAGTAGATTACAAAAGAAATATGGACATTTGTGAGTGTGGGAATTTTCAGTGTTTCCTTGGGGCAGAAGATGGGGTTAAGTACGGGCCGAGCTGAGACAGGCGTGAAATCCTCCATGAAGAGTTGTCGTTAGACCATAGCAGTCGCACCCTTTAAGTGTATCTGCTCTATTTTCTGTCCATTTGTGTGCGTAAGAATACATGTCACTTTAGACAAATCACAGGACCATTACAGAGGCAAAAACATCACTCAGTTGGACACTTTTGTGATTCTGTGATTTGTGACTGATTTGGCACTCACACCTCACAGCAAGAAGGTTCTGGGTTCGATCTGTGTTTGCTTATGTGTGCTATATTTCACTATGGTAACTGCTCAACATTCTGCCAATAGAGATACATGTAGAACACCCCCAGCGTGAGGTCACAAGTATCAATATAAGCATGATACAGCCACGACCAAACCAGGTTTAAAGCAGGATGTGACTAAACCAACTGCAAAACCTCATGAGATTTAAATCTGGCCTAAACCTACCATATGTCAACTAAACCAGGACTAAACCAGGACTAAACCAGGACTAAACCAGGACTAAACCAGGACTAAACCAGGACTAAACCATGTCATGTTCGACAAATCACAGAACCATGGCAGATTCAACATTAGTCACCTGGACAGATTTTGTGTTTGGAGGGAGAGTATAAATCTGTACTTCTGGGGTTGAGTTACTGAGGGGGAAACAGTGCTGATAAGAACTTTTTTTTTTTTTTTTTCTTTACATTTCTGAAGAGGTATGTCATCGGAGTATTTTCACATCTCCACAGGGAACTGCAAGAGAATTTCTTTGCTTAAGTAGAATACAACATATGACACATGATATGCAGATGATGTAGTACGCCTGAGTGGCTGTAGGCAATGTTATGGATTTGACAAAAACAGTGATGTCATATGGCTGTAGAGGAAAACTAAAAGTGGACCTCACCTTTTAGTTTGCTCAGTCTGACATTCAATATTCACAGTTAAAAGTCCTATATTATGCTATTTTCTGATCTATGTTATAATGTTATTTCCTCATCAAAAACATACCTGGTTCTGTGTTTTGTTTCATTCACACACGTTTAACACATAAAACCTACATTTTTAAGAATTACTCAAACATGTGTGAATAAAACAAAACACAACTCCAGGTATGTTTTTGAGGAGGTAACAGTTTATGAAATTAACCAAAATAAAACAATGCACACAGTAACCATGAAGAAAACAAAATAGACTGGCTCGTATTGTGGTTGTTATTATCCGCCCACAGTCTTCAATTTTCAAATCAAAGTGTTGAGAAACGGCTAAATACAACGGGGATCTACCTTATCCACGATACTTATAAATTACTATACTTTACTATAATTACTATCCACTTTTTGAGCTGTTTTCAAAATACACTAGAACTTGATGAAATGATGCAAATAAATACATAACCAAAATGCATAATTGATCCTTTGCAGTGACATAGCCCTCGGGGTGTTCTACATGTATTTCTTTAGAGGAATGTTCAGCAGTTACCATTATGACACAAACACAACAAACAAACAAACAAAACACACACAAAATGGATTTAAACAACACATTTTCACGGGCCTGTGATCAGTATGTGGTACTTAACAGTACAAAACAGCTCACCTGTTGTAGTTCCAACTAAGACAGCTCTTTCTGGTCAGATTGTGTTACAACAAAGCTCAAATTAAAGTCTAACTTGAGTAACACAGCTTCAGACAGAGTAGTGCTTTCAGTTAGCTTCACACCCATAGGGATTGTTGATGACATCAGCTGCAAAGTATCAATAGCATAAAGAGGTGGGCAATATAGACAAAAATGAAAACTGAAAGAAAAATGCAAGCTCCATGTTTGTTCAATTTGTATTTTTACTCCTTTCACATTCGTTTTGAGAGTTTAAAATGTAGCGTGTCATCTAAACAACATTATTATGGAAAACATTTGGTGCAAAATCCATTCAAACTGTAATTACAACTTTTCCTTTCCCAATACAAAGTGCGATTCATCCCAGTCTTTGATAGTGCCGTGGATTCCTCTGAGTGTACTGAGAGGGCCAAGTGTCTGCAGAGCTACTCATCGCATTGTCAGAGGCAGATGTACGGCCCCACAGCTCCACTCCCTCTGTTTTTTCATGTCTCACTCAGACACATACACACATATTCTCCGCACTCATCAATGAATGCTAAATCATGAAACAGTCAATGGGCTCCTGCCAGAAGAACTCCAAATAGTAATGAGGTGTTCACAGTCAAATTTAATCTTTTAAAAGCACTGGTGGAAGAAATGCTCAATTTTGTTGCTTAAGTATAAGTTCAGATCCTGGAGCAAAAAAGTACTCAAGTAAAAGTAAAAGTTTCACATGAAAAAGTACTTAAGTAAAAGTTTTAAAGTACCTGGTTAAAAACGTACTTAAAGAGGAAAAAGTTTGATTTGTGCTGAATTTTGTCTAAAAGAAACAATATTTTTTTCCTACCTGTTTTTATTTGTACATTTCTCTTTGCTCAAACTATGAACATGTTAAAAGTCTCAAACAATAATAAAAAAAATACTTTTACTTTTCAGTCCTGTTCAAAACTGTAGTGTGGAAAGTACAAATACCTGCTCTCAAATGAAGTAAAAGCTATCCACTTCTCTACTACTGAAGTGAAGTACAGATACTTCACTACTTTTACTTTGGTACATTCCATCACTGTTTAAACTGCTCCTTTATGTAAACAGTTAGATTTGGATTTGTGAAAACAGCAAATACAGGTTTCTTGCACTTAGCTTAAGTCTTATTTCTTCATGGTGGCACTATTTTTATGTATTACACATTATTGTTTAATAAAAATATGCGTTAGACTTAGATACTCAGTTGTACTAGGCAAGGTGGATGAAGTGTCTTGCCTAAGGACACAATGGCAAAATTTGGTCTGAGCGGGAATCAAACTTTCGACCTTCAACCTTCGACGAGTGCTCTAACCACTGAGCCACTGTCAAAGAGTAATCCATAAACTTGAATGGTTTTAATCACAATCTAAGCCATAGCCATACTTCTTGGTGATTTATAAATTATTAAGATGATTTATGAAATACAAACCAATAATGGCTCAGTGTGTGAACATCTTTTGAAAACATATGTAAATTTCTCCAGTAAATTTCAATATCAGTAACTTAAAAACCTGGATGACATACCATATTATCTGTGCTCCTTTAGGTGAACCATAAGCAACATAAGCTCCACGACTAAATCGTCCTTGACAGGCATGAAAATCCAAAGGGAAAGAAAAGCGATACTTGTCTGGAGGTATTTTCTGCCCACACAGATGATCACACACTTCTTTGAGTCAGTATTTTTGACGCTGTTGTTGCCTCATATTCTGTGCAAAGTGAAACTGGCAAGAAAATACACATTTCCCAGAACACCTTTCTCACTAAGACTTTTTGGAATTATTTATAGGAAAAATACTACAAGGATTAACTGTAAATCCTTACCTAACATTAGCTGGACTATACAACTCAGAGCTTCATTTGTAAATCTGTAGTTAGTGGAACATTTTTGGACTGGTGACATAGTTGAGTCAACTAGCAGCCAGGACATTCCTATTACACACCCTTCTAATTTCTCTTATACTGCCAAATCATCTTTTTAATTAATCATCAAAAATCAAATAGAGGAGACAAGCCCTGGTACAGCTTCATGAGGGACATTTACTGGCTGAAAAAAGTAGAAAATAGGGAGACAATTTTTTCCCTTTTTTCCCCTCCATACTGCAAAGTAAGCATGTAGGTTATAGTGTTGTCATGATACTAAATTTTTGAGGTTGATACAAAAGAATAGACTCAATACTCAATGCTGATTCCGATACCACAATAACAATTAAAAACACTCTTTATTTAGACAATAGAATGTGATTTTCAACATTAACTCATAGCACTTTCTTTTATATTACAATGTGGTGTAATATCTGTGTACTCCCTCAGTGCTCCAGGTAGGTTCCATAGTGGTCCATGGGCGTACACTAGTCTATGTGCTTTTATACTTGTTCTGAAACAGCTTAACGTCATTCTAAAGCTATTCAGGAAACACTGATTTCTGTCGTGTGAATGTGACTGTTTTTAGTATTGATACCTGCTCAAATCAAAACGTTGTCTTTGTCCCAACAATACACTGAATATCCATATCAAATGACTTGCATGAGATGACTTCTTGATCACTGCCCTTTTCCACATTTCACTTTTAGCTCTATAAAGTCCCTGCACCACCTTGTCCTTTTACAGACCTGTTGCAAGTTCATAAGAGCACTGTCTCTGTGTCACTGTCCAGTCGTCCTCTGCCATCTGTGCTTCAAATCTGTTTTCCCTGTTCTTTCAGTTAGCTTGACGTTTCACACATAAAATTTTGATGAAGGAAATCCTTTAAGCTGTAGCAGTAGGCTGGAATTGAAACACCTGCAAACCTTTAACAACCTTATATAAAGACCACAAGGGAAAAGGAGAGAAGCAAAAATGTATGAATGGACTTACCATGCTGAGACTTGAAAGAAATACTCCAATTTGCACCCTCTACTACAGGATTCTGCTTAAATATTCTTTAATGTAACTATTCTTTAATTCCGCTACTAAACCCTTACCATTGCCACTATTCCTACTACCACGTATGTTGTTAAACACCTAAACAGGACCATGAACGCTCGTATTCATCACAGACTCCGGAAAATCTGCTGTTTAAATCCTTTTTGTATTTTTTCTTATGTTTTCAGATGATCTTCAAACTTTTTTTTATCTGTGTTTGCTAATGTGTGCATTGCGTCAGCGTGGTTACTGAGGTGGAAATTGTTCAAGGGCTCATATACAAAATTAAACTTTACACAAAATTAAACTAATCTTTCACTCCCTCACTGAATATCTGTAATTATGTAACCTTGAATTTTATGGTATCATCTTTCTGTAATCTCATGGCCACTGATTTGTCTGATCTCATAAACAGAATAAAAGACAGTTGATAGTTGTTGCGTTATATGGACTAGGCCAAGGTAATGTACGTTAGAGGAATATTTGACCTGTGGAGTGAGGCGTTCAGGGACACAGAAGCCATTTATGTGAAGATGACATAATCACCTGTTGCCCCCACGTAACGCCAACATCTGCTTAATTTATTACCCCTCTGTTCTGAGTTTTCTCTGTTTTTCCATGAGGCTCACCAGCTCCACACAGACACTATGTCACACTGGGACACTCCTGCTGTTTGCATGCAGAAGCCAAGAGGGTTCATGTCCAATCAGTTGTCACGCCTGCATTAAAGATACAAAAAATCAGGAATAAAGAGAGAGAGTTTGAGAGCAAAGGAAGGCTGTCTCCATATGACGTTTTGAAGTCCACAATGTATCTACAAAAGTGAGTTTTCTCATTTTAACATAAACAGAAACATCACCATTATGCATGATATGCAAGTGACTTTTTGTGACTAAGGGATGGAAGCCACAAAATATCAAATCAGTACATTTTGTGACCAAAGATATCATTTTTAAAGGTGAATTGTGTAACTTTTCTGACCCTCGCCTCCCTCCACCCACCTGTTTTGCCTTGATTATTCCACAATATGGAAATGAACTTGGTACATGGAGACAGGATAATGGTCAGATCTATGGAGAAGCACATGGTAAGAATTAAAGCTTTTTAAGGTATTTTTTGAGCTATAAAACACATGTAATTGAACAAATGCAAGGGAGATATGTTTAATGTCCTACTGTGGGACATTCCAAGCAAAAACAATAACATCTCCATGGAGACAAGCAAGTAGCGGACCTTCCACCTTAGAAGTTACATAGTGCACATTTAACATTATTGATTTTACTTGGTATTAGATTGCCCAGGAAGGCGATAGGACATAGTGTTCCTTTTACTGTAAAAGACATTGTTTAAAAGGGATTATTATGTATGTCGCTGTTGTGCGGAGACATCACAGGAATTAACTGTCAATAAGTAGGCTGCAATATCTGTTCTCCTGAAATAGAAGAAATGGGTTAATCCACTTCTTGTTTATGTTTGAAAAGCTTGGATGAAAAACACTAGTGTTTCATCAATATCAAAGACAGCCCAAATAGTCATGGGCATCAGACTTGAATGTAGAATCATTATAAAAACACTCATTAATCCCCAAATTTAATCCGTATGTCTACACAAGGGATTTGAACATGGTATGAATGTCACCAGCACATTTAAGCACTTAAGCTCCCACAGTCTGTAGATTTTTAAAAACAGGTTAATAGAAATATTCTCGACCTACACCACCAAACACTGACACACATTCACACAAGATAGGTGAGGTGTCTTGCCTAAGGTCTTCTGACCAGTAATAGTCATTTAGTTGCATCCTTGTACACCTGTGGAGTACTTTTCCAACTTTGAACACTTAAAGCCTACATTTTTAGTTGTATACAGAAATATCTTTAATTTTGTTTTTACTTTGTCTATCCAAATGTCCAGTGTTATTCACTTGTGCATATGTCCTGTGATTCCTGAGGGTGTGTCATATTATGTCTACCTCTGCAGTTCGCTCCATAGACACTGATGCTACTGTGAGCTGTTCTCCTGAAGGAAGTTCAGACCCCCCCCCTCTCTCGCTCCTGGCTCTCCATCGGTCTATTTCCTTTTACCCAGAATCCACTGCTCTGACCCGCGCTGTAGAGAAAAGACCCTCTGAGCTCTGGGCCACACTGGTCTCAGGAAAACCCATGCATTTGCTACGTAGGCTAAGGCTGGGCTCTATACAGTAGGTGTCTTGTTATGAGGCGATGCTTTTTATATCGTACATGCCAGTGGGACGTCCTGTCAGGGAATCTAGACCAGAGCACTACATGGAGCCTGTTCACCTCTGGTTTGCCAGCTGACAGCCCAGTGACCACATGTACACACGCTGAATACTGAGTAACAGTAAATATATGACTACTGTAATGTTTAATGTTACAAAGCAAACTTCTTTTCCAAATGGACAGGCCTGTACGCTCTAAGACATATGTGATCAATCTTTTTTACAGAAGGGATAAGATTTCCAATGCAATTTCACAAGAACCGCTATCACAGTCCAAGTCGTAAAAACTGGGCTAAAAGTCAACAGCTGTAAAATGAAGGTTAAATAAAATGCAACTCTAACAAAAGTTTATCTATTCTTATTTTCATTGTGGAAATTACTATTAAGAAAAGCAATAGATAATGTGTAAGATTTAACTTAGATCAATAACAACTTACACTATAACTAAGCATTTGTCACAGGTTTCCATAGGGTCCGTGTACACATCATTTTTCCAATAGTCTAGTGATGCATACATGTACTAATTCATTTAATATATAACACAGTTTTCTTGTTAGCTTCTTTTAAACACTATAAATAAAAGCTGGAAGTATTTTTGCCCTACATACACATCAGGCTCACATGCCAAATACAGTATGAAGTAAGTAAGTGTAAACCAGCAAATTTTGACCGCTTCACTGAGGACTCACCCACCTCTCCTCTCTGCCTCAGCCCCAGTGCATGTGAGAAGGGTACGGTCCAGTGGAGGCCTTCCTGGTGCGGCCCACAGCCAGCTCCTGCTCCGCTCCACTGCTCCACTGCTCCAAACACAACCACAACAGAGACCTGCAGTGTGCACTCTGTGGCAGCTCTCCATCACAGCCGCGCATGAGCAGGCCCAGGTCCACTGCTGTTTGAGGGCTTTCCCACGAGCCTCACATCAGTCACCGCCCCTAAACAATGCACTCCACAGGGGGCGCTCAAACCATGTTATCAGGACTGTAATCATCTTGCACTGATAGCCAAAGTACCAGCCATTTGTGTCTGTGATCTTGTTTGACTTATCTTATTTTACATGTGCAATTCAGATAATTACGCCAACCAATATAGTGATTTTGGATAAAAGCTGGCTGAACTGGGAAGATGTATTTTTAAGCAAACACTGAGGTCAAATGGGGCTTCTTGTTTGACTTGAGAAAATATGGTGGCTCTGGTGTTTGCCAGAGTGTGAAATCACACATTTTTCCAGCAACAGTTACGCCCAAATCTCACTATACACTATACTTATAGTAAGCAGAGCCATGGTGTTAGTATTGGGGAAGCTAAACATGCAGAAATAACACACATTGTGGGGATTTCTGTTAGTAAGTTGTTAGTAACAAGTATCTACACAATCAATAGTCAATATTGTTATGATAATAATGCTGTAGAATTTCCTGATGGCGTGCTAAATAAAAACAGTTCGACAGTCTCCATGACACTGAGACTGTCGGACATCACTTCGATTTTAAAATCTCTTCACTGGTTGCCTGTTTCTTATCGGATAGATTTTAAAATCCTGGTCCTGACATTTAGGGCGCTACATGGGCAGGCGCCTTCTTACATATGTGACCTGATTCAGACCAACAGATCAGCGAGAAGCTTGAGATCTTTAGAACAAAACCTTTTAATTGTCCCTCGCACACATTTCAAGACCCGAGGAGATAGATCCTTTCAAGCAGTTGCTCCCAGATTGTGGAACAGGCTTCCCCCTCACTTGCGCTCATTAAACTGCGCTAATACATTTAAAAAACAACTAAAAACATTCTTTTTTAGACAGGCGTTTCAGAGCCACTAGACTTAGGGTTGCTATGACAGACTGTATTTTGTTATCATGTCTTTATTGCTCTGTATTTTACTTATTTTATTTTTATGCTGTTGTCTTTTACTGTAAAGCACTTTGTGACCTATGTCTGAGAAAAGCGCTATAGAAATAAAGTTTACTTACTTACTTACTTATTGAGCATATTGCTTTGAAGCTTTAGTTAACATAAACGCCTGTCGTTGTGACCCCTGGAAGAATGCAGTTAAGGATTTCAAATGGGTTACTCATACTACGCTCTAGTCTAGAGTTTAACATTGTTAGTCATAGTAATGCACAGGACAAGGGGTCGAGTCACAATGAGCTTTTTATTTAAAAGCACATGTATTAGAGCTAAGTACATTTAGCAGAACAACAGCATTACTACTATTCTTTTGTACAAAAACAAGACAATACAAAAATACTAATATTGAATTTTAATACAATTGGTGTATTTATTTTGATGCATAATAAAAACTAATACAAACTACAATAGTTTATTTTTCTAGATACAAAAATCTGTCAATCGATGCTTCGTAAGCAGCATTTTGTAAAGAACACAGGTCTGTAATAGTGGATATATCTAAACATGTTAAACACAATATTTTACAGAGTTAAGTTTACTGATCTATACATTATTTATATATTTATAAAAAGTGATGAAATGAAAGGACGGACTATACGAGGAGAAGATGTGCAACATGGCGGATTGTGTTGGAGTTTATCTGTTGTAAACAAACAGGGCTTGTATGTGTGGTACTGTACAAATGTTAGTGATCATACTGGATGTCCCAAAAGAAAAGAAACAAAAGATCCACAGTTTTTAGACCGATGACACACACACATTCACACATACATCATACACCATGAGACAGAGCGCACGAGAGGTTTCATTTGACACTTAGTTTGTCACTGGGGTTCACTTCACAAGGCAAACATATGTACACACACACACACACACACACACACACACACGTCCATTGCCGATGAGTGATTGGGCGGGTGAGTGAGGGCCCCTCCCTGCCAGCGGAAAGAACTCACTTCATCCCAAAGTAAAATGTGCCAGTTTAAGCTCCAAAGCATCAGCCTCTTTCCATGGCGACAGATCCAAGCACTTCACTGTAAGTACATGCCCCTGTCCCATTTAGGGAGAGGAACACAGGGGTCCCGCACCAGGAGGAACAGGGCACAGCCGCGTCCCTCCTCTGAAGATGCTATGACCGGACAGCTTAATGATCTGACTGCATTCTTCCACAGAATATACCCCCCCTTTAACTAACCCTTAAGAAATGCAACATCCCGAGTTAAGGCTGCGCCGATGATCCACCACAACATCTTGAAGTGCTCATGTTAAAACACTGAAATGTTGTCTTGTGTTTTTATAGGATTTACGAAAAAATATTAAGCTTTTGAAGTTGTAGTTTTTGCTTTGATTAGTTATGTTATATGAGCATCATCAAGAACTGTTGCAGTGAGATCTCTCAGGCAGCAAGTGGTGATGGAAAAAAACAAACAAAAAAAAAACAGTGCTATAAGTTACAATTTCTATACTGTTAATATTTCTATGCTGCTTAATATTGCAGTATATCCTTCCCATAGCTTAAGGAAGTTGTTGTCCTATGGTGTTTCAAGGCCACAGAGTTCACAGGGAGAGTAGGCATCCTTCTCTCCTGAGGCAGCGGGGTTGACTCTTCATATTTTATAGTCTTTTCTTCAAGTGATTTGCCTTCATGTAGTCAAAACTTCGGTCATACTTCTGCACCCGCGTCTCTGCCTGTCAGGTCAACAATTCATTCATTTTCTTCAATATTTTGTGCTCAAAAACAATGGGCTCAAATGTAGATTAGTAGTTAACATAATGGTTATATAAGGAGTCTTGATAGTGAGAGTGGACTCTGCTGTGCAAATCTCAAATGCGACACCGCGGCCCATTGAGAAGCAGCTATAGTCTCTCGTCGCTACATTCTACTGTCCGATGTGAGGTGAGCGGCGCCCCCTATTGGCTCCTTGCTCTGGGGGAAGAGGGCTCAGACCATGTTGTGGTGGTTGTTCCTGTCGATAATGTCAGACGAAGGCAGGAGTTCTTTCTTGATGGGCGACGGAGGGGGCGTGGCCGGCTTCACCCGCGGCTTGAACAAGTCAGAGACATAAAAGACCTGGAAAACACACAGGAGGAGGAGAAGGTGAGATACAGGCATGAAGCAAATGAATATACTACGACAATGCAAGTTAAAACTAGTGTTAGTATATTTTTTTTGTAGGTTTAGCTATGCATTGTCGTACATTCTTTTAATGCTACTGGGATAACCTGTTAAGAGGAGCAGTGAGAGCCAGAATCCCAGTTTGGAGTCCCTACCTGGAAGATTTTTTTTTTTCAAGTAAATAAATGTCAGATACCCCCAAGCTACAAAACCCAATGCCATGTATTTTATGTGCATTTATAAAAAAGCAAATAATCAATTCCACATACTTGAATTACTACCTGGCTTTATTGATTGCCGAGCTGATACACAACCATTAACTTTGACATGAACTCGCTATGAGAATACTGATATACTGTAATAATTTGAAACAACTTTATGAACCAAATAATCTTGAGTCAGTCTCACTATCAAACACAAACACAAACGTGCATAGTCTAATTTTCCTATGGGGTAATATGTTACATCACTCTGCCAAAGAAAGGAAAAAGTCCCTTCGACACAATTTGTACAGTCTCCTAATCTCACATTTGCATCGCTGAGTAAGGTATGACTTTAGTGTAGCTCAGTCTATATCAACACTGACTTCCTCTCAACTCAACTTAATCTTCTATTCACCAAAATGTAGTGGTGGTTTCCCCTTTTCTTATCAACCCAGACCGTGACATCAGTTCTAGGGCAGTGGACATTATGAACATGACGGAAAAGTGTCAAAAAATGTCTTCCTGGGCTGGGAGTGACATCGTAAGTCAAACAGGAAATGGGCAAGGGTGGACAGGATGAAGGACTATGGAGGGTATAGTTCACTGTACCAGCCTTTTCATGTACAGAGGTCAACTGCGGCCACAACACATAATCATATCAACACCTAAACGTATTTAAACACTATTTCGACATGATTTTTGATTTGATTATGCATTCAAATGTCCTTATTTCCTTCCACTGACTCAATTGAACTATTGTCTAGAACGCAATCGTGAACCCAAAGATAGGACATAACAAGTTCCATTCATAAACATAATACAATAAGTTCCTCTATGGGAGCCTGACATTTACAGGCCACAATCTGGCTTCTTACAGATGACATTTGGCCCATGATGTCATCAAGGGTTGACAGCTCTTTTCAGATTTAAATAGCCTCTTTGTCAATATCATACATTTACTGTTATATATAATTGAAGAGATAAGTCATATGAGGTAATGACAAACTATTTTAGACATATTTTGTTGACATTCTGCAACTTTGACCCTACCCTGTAATGCTAATCGCCAGCCTACTGCTTCGTTTTACATAGACCTCTATTGTTGTGGGTTGCAGCCACAAATACGCCAAGTTTATAGCCCATAGCATGTGTCTAATAATGTTTCCATAAGGGTTATTAAACATCAGTGGTGACACATAAAAGCACTTAGTCACAGAGGAAACTCGCAGGAAGCATGAATATCTGAAAACCACTACACTGT
This sequence comes from Taenioides sp. WSHXM2023, assembly GCA_029959045.1. Taxonomy (NCBI): domain Eukaryota; kingdom Metazoa; phylum Chordata; class Actinopteri; order Gobiiformes; family Gobiidae; genus Taenioides; species Taenioides sp. WSHXM2023. The sequence goes on along the minus strand of CM057095.1, from coordinate 890,550 downwards.
CTCACATGACTGGTGGGGTTCTAAGAGTAGACATAAGTATTTATAAGCCGTTTATGTCAAATATACAGCAATACATATTTTTTCTCTATCAAAAGGTAGTATAAATAATATCCTCTGAGTTACAATATGACTTTTCATTGTACATTTTAAAGTCGTTTATAAATACAATTAAATCTTCCAAAAAAAGCTACCTGCCGTCATATTGGTTTTGGTTGGTAATGTAAACAAAGTACAAACAAAACATACATTAACAGCCCAAATGATTAGTATTAAAACAGTTTTAAGAGAATTATGAGCTTTCAGTTCTTAGATTAATAACCAGTATCTGTGCTGGGTGACGTTCGTTGGCAAAAATCGATTCCAATGTGTGTTGCAATGCAGAACAAATTATATCCACCCATGTTGATGGTTAAAAGCCAAACATGTGATGACAGAATAGTTCTGTGTGTTTACCGCTATTTTAGACAAAGCTCACTGTTGGCAACATGTGCATCCTGTCCTCAACAAAAATAAAAATAGGGAAATGATAACACCTCCTCTGATCATCTCCGTCTGCTGTAACAAAGAGGTTTTCACAAACAAACTCTGAGCTTTCTCCCCAAAACAGCTGCTTCCTGTGGCCCTCACTTCATTTGACCTTCGTTGCCACATATGAGGACAAGAAGTAGGTCAATGCGTCTGATACGACTAATCAGGTGTAGGACAGGCAGACTACACTTCCTGTTTTGGTTCCTGCTCTTTCTTTGGAGTCTGGACTTGAGAGTTAGATTATTAATCTATCATACAGTATACCGCGATTATCTTTGTAATTTTGATAATATGACTATGGCTATATATGGCTGTGACTACATATAAAAATATGTGTGTTACTCTACTTGACTCAAACTGGGGTTCACTAAATGTAACTGGAGCTAAGGGAAACTTTAAATAGCTGTAACAACATAATCTAAAAGCAACACAATTACCCAGTGTTAATTGTATTTTTGGAGAATGCCCTTTCCACTAGACAATTGCTGCAAGAATAATTTTAGCAGAAAAATGAAAACAGTCTGATGTAGAATGGGAAAAATGCTAATTGCCATGTGTTTCTTAGTACATTTGTCTAATTGAAAATTGCATCTTGCTCACTTAATAGTTTACATGTGCTAGGTTTCTTGTACACTTATAGTATACTAGTGTACTATTTGATTCTTCAATTAGTTGGGTTAATTTTTTTTTTTTTTTTTGGCGATTCCATTTTATTTTTTAATTTTAATTTAAAGATGCACTGTGCACCATTTCTAGTGTTGGGTCCACCACCTGATGTCTCCATGGAAATTTTATTGGTTTGTCCAATGTTCCGCAGTATAGATTAAACCTATTTATCACGAGGGAGATAAGCATGTTACAGCACTACGCTACTTTACAGTTCAGATCTGTGGAGGGTCGCCCCTATTTACAGAAGGAATTATTGTATTTTTGAGCAATAGAAACACCCGTAATGAATAAATGCTACATGGAAATGTTTAAAGTTATACCATGGAACATTCCAGGCAAAGCTCCATGGAGACATTTTTTGGAAATGTCAGGGTCAATATGTCCTGCAATAAACAGTGATTAGAATAGACTTGGTAAGATTATAGACATTTTCACGACTGTTTAACATAACAAGATTTAAGAGATTAATAAGCAAACCTGTACATTTTGATTTACGAGCTTTGGATGGCTATGGCTATACTTTTGTACGTCATAATCTTCAAACCCCTCCCTTTCTTCGCCTCCCTCTTGTGCTGTCAGCTCTTTTTTGCTGCGCTGCTTATTGGGCTAAAGCTAAAGTGGTCGCAGATGTGTGTTTCTACCAAATCAGTAGAGGGGTGTCAGGGATTGTAAAAACGTGCTATGTAGCCTTGATCTGCACCAGTTTTGACCATGTATTTGAGTGTGTGCGGTGTGAGAGCGCGTGACTGTGAATACTGCGTCTTTATGTTTATTAAGTTGTCTCTGTGAGCAGGGGCCTATGTGGGATAGTTGACTTGGATCGGACCCATGATCGTCCCAGGCCAAGCTGCAGACAAGGCTCCTCTCTGCTGTCACTTCCCTCCCTCTCTTCCCTCAGATGTACATTGAAGGCTGGAGCGTGTACTTCAAAATAATACGTTACCTGTCAAAGCTCATGTTTAACAGGAGCGACGTCCAGGTGAAGAAGCAATATAGACCAGGGTAATGTAATAAAAGAAAGAAATATGACAGTGTGGTGAGGCCTGTAGTTGGAGTTTGAAGAAATATCAATTGATAAAGAAAAAATGGGACTCTAAACGAGATTGTTTTGAAGATCAAGATTAAATGTTGTTACTTCTTAAACTGTAGCTCTGGGGGTTCTTCAAATTAGACCTCTAAATTGTACTTTGCAATTATATTCAAAATATACAAGATCTCTGCACTGTTCTGAAACCAGGCACACAGAAAAATTGAATGCTTACTTATTTATTTCTTATTAATGTAGATAGATTTGCAACAGTTACACTGTGTTTGACAGGTATACGAATATTTTCATTGTATTGTTATGTCACCCCAGAGTACAAACTGAGCATGGTACATAGGATGAAGTAAGCTATACTTAACGTGCAAGAGCAAAAGAAGTACTTCTTTGAGGAACAGACATTGAAACTGGAGTTCTGTTTGGTAGAGATTGTACAGACCAACTTATAGTCTTCTGTCACTTCCCTTTTTGAGCTCAGGGTCCCTTTCCAATTCCCAAATAATCCTTGCATTTACAGAGTCGACATTGCATGTATGGATGTAGCCGTGCCAAGGTCTGTGCAGGCGCCACTACTCCGCTCCTAAAGATTTTTATGAATCTAATCCACTCCACTGGCTCTTGTTTTGGATGGCTCTGTAAGGTCACTTATGGGTGTGCTGCAGGCTCACTGCCTGCTGTGCTGATAGAAACAGAGCCACCAAATAAAAAACTCAAAATAATTAATAACATCATTCCTGGTTTCAAAGCCTATAGAACGCTGTCCCCTCCCCCTCCCTTTGCTATTTTTCCTCTAGACCAAATTTAATTTTCCTTGGCTCCATGAAGCCCACTGTAACGATGAGGCTTACAAAAATCTTCTGGCATCGGCTCTTACGATATGTCACCAAAGTAGTCCTAAGTGGAGTACAGATTTACACATAGACACACAAAAACTAACCAAATCCAAAAGACTGTTGCCCTGGCTCCAAGCAATGTGTTTCTCATTATAGGGAATAGGATTCTCCTCACTTTAAGGCCTGCAGTAAATGTGAAAAAGTTACATGGAAGATCTCCAGTGGTTACTCACAACAAGTTTGGGTTGCAGTTTCTGGCTATATATATTTTATAATACATGTGGTGTGAATTTAAATGGGTCAGGGGCGGTGTTTTTACATACAGACCACAGCTATCTCTGTCAATAAGTTCTACTTGCCAACTTAATATTCAAGGGATATAAAACTACATTGTTACAAATATTGACATCTTTGTAACCAGAACTGGTCAACCAACCAAATGTTTGACTGCCTACATCTCAGATTTTAACCACACATCTTACATTAATGATATGGATTAGAATGAACAATTAGTTAAAACATTCTGAAAAAAATGTATGAAGCTCATGTGGAATTTCTATAAATTAAATAAAATGATTCCCACAGAGTAACATTCGTGTAATGCCAGGGTAGAATACATTTTTACAGTATTTATTGGAAGGATTTGTGCTAGCAAAGCTTAACCACAGGTAAAATAAAAAGATTCAGATTTTGCTGTTGTGTTCTGTATACCTGATAATTGTCCAGTGTCCATCTTAAGTCCTAAAAGCAGATATTAAGTGTGTCAGGCTGTACTTACTATGCAGTAGGCCACCAGGGCTCCCTGCACAAAGCCTGCCAGGACGTCAGTGGGGTGGTGCTTGTGGTCAGACACTCGGGACAGTCCCGTGTAGAAGGCCATCATCAGGAGGGTGAACTGGAGAAGGGGGCGGAGTAGACGAGCGCCACGCCACGTGAACCGGGACTGGAGGTAGAACTACACACACAGAGCACAGACATGGGTCAGAGCTGGCACACACGTGAGAAAATACCTCCAGGAAATATGTACGAAGCATAATATGTAATCCACAAGTTCTTATTGATGGCTGGATCAAACGCCAAGACGTGACATGCCCCATCACGCACACACCTGTCTGGAAATCAAAGTCATTCATTTCTGCAGTTTGTATTTTTGACTTTTTAACCTTGCACCTGCGCCGTGTGTGAGAGTAGAATTTTGAATCCAAATGGCAGAACATGGGAACTCACACACACACACACACACACACACACACAATGCCCAAGACCCCGACACGACTGGCTTCAACTCCCCAGCTGTAATAACATGACGACCACAGGGAGGACCGCTCCAATATTAACTCACTGGCTCTTACATAGACTGACATGCTCCTTCCAGCACATTGAACTTATAAAAAAACAAAATATACTTAAAGACAAGAGGATGCACGGTTCATTTTCTGGGTCATGATAAGAATGGATCACTGGACACTATCTCACTTCCAGCTGCTGCTTGTGCGTTGTAGGACTGTTGTAGGCATGACCGCAGGAGCCAATACCACATCATTACGCAGACCAGAGGGAACTAAGAACCCACAACAAGACAGGACCAGACCAAATATCGATGTTCAGAGACTATTTCAAGTTTAAGGATGTTTGCATTCCAGTCATAGTAATGGCATTTCGTTGTAGTAGTTGTAGTACTAGTAGCAGCGTTCCCATATACTGATTAATACAATTGATCACTATATATTTAGCATGACCGCCACCATTAAATAAAGGGTTTTCTTCCTTATTTCTAGCCATTTTTTGTCATTCCATCTCGTTTTCATCTCACAATGTTTTTTTAAAAACCAGTTGCCCATCACCCCCCGCAAAATCAATGCAACTTATGCCATCACCACTTAAAGTCTTGGATCTTGAAAAAGGTACATGAAATACAGCTACTCTTATTTCTAATAATAAAGCATCTTTTTCAGTTTTACAGCAGTGAAGGCGAAGTCAGTCCAGGTTCCTCGGACCTGTAATACCTCACTCTGAGCTCTCACTTCCTGTCTGCCTCTCCCATACGCACAAGCACACACACGCACGCACACACACACACACATACACATGTACACGTGCATACGGTCCATAAAAACCCTGCTTTAGCCAAGGTCTGCCCTGCCCAAAGCTCCAGACCTGCCCATCATTCTAACAATACCTTCAGATGACCACAGCTCCTCCTCTGAGAGACTAGAGGCATGTGGTGCTCTGAAAATCACGTTTCCTCCATGACACTTGTTTCATTGTTGTGGAGAAAGAGGAAGCAGGGGAAGACACACGCCCATCCCCTCCAGACACTCCTCGTTCTGGGGGAACATGTTTGGACTTCAGGCTTCCTCAGGTACAAGGCTGCATTAAGTACCACCAACAATAACATCTTTCATGGCCAATAATGATAATGAATAAAAGATAACCTGTCCAAATTGTTGAATTTGGCATTATGTTGTCAGAAAAAACAATATGGGTTTTTCCATTTAAAACACATAAGATTTACGTTTTAAATTGTTATTCACTGTCAACGGTTGTAACTCATTGATAGAATAAAACCAAATATTTCATCTGCTGACAGATGCGATTTTGAATATAATGAAGCCTCGATATAGAGAAGTGACAATTACTTTTAAAAATTCTTAGTCAATTTTTTTTCTTATTTTAATAGAAATAGAAATATTTGTAAGTATATTGGTTAAAATATGCTCATGCTCAGATACTGAATTTCATGTACACAAAATGATAATCAAACAATAACAAGTTATAAGATTATTGGACATGGATAATGTATGTGTATTTTGTTCACTACTGCCCTAGTCTGAACTGACTTAGTAAACATGACTTTATCTCAATGGAGGGCATTGACCGAGCCAAAATAACCAGCTCGTCCTAATTCAGCAGCAGAACTTCAGTTTGTGATAAGACCCTGCCCCAACCGCCTTCCCCTTTTCAAATGGCTTCCTTCACAAGGCCATTTAAACAACAACCTCAGGAACTTTGACACTGTGGCGTCTTAGTTTCTCTGCTGTTTCCCAAATAGTTACAAGTGAGGAAAACAACAATAAAACCCCAAAACAGCAAAACAACTAAAGGAATCTCTTTACATTTACAAAGTGGTTACTGGTTAAGAGAGGCACGTAGACTAGTCATGTCGTTCTTTCAAAGTGATGGCGTTAAAAAGAATGATTTCATTCTAGTCCCCTTTTCGGTTCATACCACACTGTGACAGAAATGCATAGCAGTGGTTGAATTACTTGTATTTAAGACTTTGGTTTTCTCTATAACAATACCAAATGTGCTTTGTTTAAAATTATGTGGTATCAATAAATATCTCAGGTCATTTCTGGTGAAGAGCTAAAAAAAAGACACATGATGAGAATGTAGACCAAACAGAAGATTGCTGATAAAAAACCTCAGCGCACGCTTTGTCTGTGGTGATATCTGCACCACCTCTACACGAGGATGTAACTGAGGCATGACAAAACCACACGCTAAAATATGCAGTCAGCAACAGGAAATTAAAGTATCTACTGTCACGACATCTTCACAAATGTCATTATACATTTTCTGAATGATGCAGGTTGATAAGGTTAAAACATTTCTATGAATTATCTTGGGTTATCATGGGTTTCCGAATGATGAAATTAAGACTGCTGCAATAGCTATTAACAAATTAAAACAAAATATTACATCTGTTGAATAGTCCTTCAAGTTTAAACTCATGCATACATACCTGACACCTCTATGCTATTTTGGATTAATAAGATGTAAGTGAAGAAAACTGATCTTCATTAAAAAAACAAAAAAACAAAACTTAAAAAACCTTAATTATTTTATTGAGAGAAAGTACATGGGTATTTTTTCAAGGCAAGACACTGTATTATGATTGGCTAGTTAGGGGAAACTGTAAGTCATATTCATATTTAAGGCTTGGCTCGCCCAGTTAAACATTCACAGATCCTGTTAAAATATTTTAAATGAAACAGAAGATGATTCAAAATGTGAAAAACTTCAAAAGGTTATGCAAAAGGTTATAGAGTGTATGTGACTTGTGTCTGTGCAAACCATTTATGACATTAAGATCTATTATGTAATCATTTCTCATGTAAAGCAATAGCCTATTAAATGCCTTGTGAAAATCATTACTAGCTGTGAGCGATTTGCTTCAGATTTACGGTGTTTATTTGGTTTCGTATTGTGGCTGTGGCCGTTGTTATGGAAACACTGTCTGCATGAAAACAATAATTTGAACTTTTGATGTGAAGTAAGAGGACTGGCAAAAACAAAGGATGCCGTGGATTTTTGTTCCACTGGGAATGCCACCACTATTGGGTTGTGCTTTTGGTTTTATATTTCCAAAACATAACATTCATTCTCTCCTCGGTGTCCTCTGGCCGGAGTCCTGAGCTATAGCCGCAGCTGGAACACTCGCTCTTATGTCATTCTGTGGTCTGGACGCTTTGGGTGAAATTTCCCTTTTTCTCATTCGCCAAATCTGTTCCTATGGCCTGACTAGAGCCGTGGGTCAGAGAGAGGCTGGGAATTACCCTCTGCACGTCTGCAATATGGCAATACGATCTACCAAATCCACTACGGAAAAAAAAAAATCCAATGATTCCAAATTTTATGATTTCATTTTCATTACAAGAAAACTGCAAGTAATTTAAATCTTATTCATACAAGTTAGCATAACTAATTCCCATAACACAAGAACTGACAGCTGAACGCTCTAATATTGGAAATGTACTGTAATATTTTCTTATTCTGAGTGGAAAAATCAAGTCTAATAATGAAAGAGAGATGATTCTACATATGAGATTTAAATGACATGTACAGAGGAGGCAGGGGGATTGTCAAAAAATGCAAAAGATAAAGAAATAGATAAAGTTTATAAATAGGCTATAAATGATAAGAACAAACTGGCAGCCGTTTGCAATAAGATTGAATCAGTGCAGTGTGTAGAGGGTCAGGCCCCAGCGGACAGCCACAACAGGTGGGAGGGACAGAGGGAGGACAGGACGTTCACACACAGCTGCTCTCAGAGAAAGCAGGTGGAGCGCATCCATCCCTTATGTCCTTGGGTGAATTCCATTTCTGTTCTCTGCCTCCTCGAAGCCTCAGCTCCTCACTCCCTCAGTTGTAATCCCCATCCACTAAGAAGATAGAGCCATAGCAGAGATGAGCAACTTTTCTATCAGTTCTTTCCTTGGCGGATGATTTACTGTTGAGGAATCAAGGAGTTGGGAGTGGAAGGAAGCAAGTGAACAAAAGTGGAATGCACGTGATCTGTCCAGGGAGACAGAAGAATAATCACGGACTTGTAAATGAGGACAGAGGAAGTGATTCAGATGTTTGTATAGTTTGACAGTCCCTTGATAAAGACCATCCTCCTTTAGTAAAATGTGTGCATCTTTGTTAAACTGTTTTCTCATAAAAAGGGGAAAAACATCAGCATTAGTCAGAGCCAACCTCACAAAAGATGTCTGTTTTATTTGGAGTGTACGAGGGACTTTAGGGGCTTGAATCATCAATGGAGAGATTGACATTAAGTAGTTTATGTGCCCTTGTAGGCTTCAAGGTAAAGTTTGTGGGTGCACAGTACTATAAACTCTATTTCTGATACTTTATAGTGTTTCAAACTCAATTTCAATACTAAGGGACAGACTTGATGCTCAATACCAATTCTAATACCGCAGTGATAATAAAACACACTGATACAGAGATCATTTTGAAGCTATTCATGAAAAGTTCATTTCTGTCCTGTGAATAAGACTTATTTTAGTATCGATTCCTGCTCAAATTAGTATCTAGTTTCGATACTAGTTTTAGTATTCATCAGTATCTGATTTTTGATACTTCTGACAACTCAATAACTTTATCATGTGTTACTTTTTATATGCGTAATTATTACACTTGCCTTTGTAAAGAGTGAAAGCTTAGTCATCCAGATAAGTCAAAAACACTATTCAATATATATTTTTTACACAACCTCAATGTATTTAAATAAAGAACAAACATAGATATAAGTACTTACAGCCAGGTAGAGCATGGTGTACATCGAAAAGGATGCGTGTCCTGAGAAGAATGATTTCCTACAGTGAAACAAAACAGAATTCTCTCTTAGTTCTCGGGCATTAATAAAGTTTCCTGGATTGAATAAAGCCAATGAGGTGGTACTGACCTGGCCTCCTGCACCTCACTCTCCTTCCCGGTGCACGTGTACTGGGTAATGTATCCCAAAGAGCAGTCGATGGTGGAGAAATCTGGTTTACACACGTCTAAAAAGTGAGGCCTCATTCTGCCAACAGACACTTTAGCAATGTCTGTGAATGACTGGCTGATGGCACAACCAAATATGAACACTCCCATCTGTAAGATAATGTACAGTTAAGTTATCTTAAGATATCCAGGAAATTAGCTGTTTGTTTCTATGTTAATGAAATGTGTAGTAACCTGTTTGTATAGAGCTGCCACATATGGATTACCAATAAAAGACTTGGTTCCTTCATGAAGCTGGTGAATTCTGAAACATTCTCCAATCACAATCTACAAAAGAATTACAAACATTGGAGACAGAAAATCAGCTAGATGTTACAAACAAATAGTACACCAATCAGGCATAACACTGTGACCAGTAAAGGGCCCATATTTTATGATCTATGTTAGAATGTTGTTTCCTCATCACAAACATGCCTGGAGTTGTGTTTTGGTTCATTCACACATGTTTAACACACAAACCCTGCATATTTAGGTAAAAGTACAGAAAACACTCTGTTCCACCTTGTGATGTAATGTGGTAATACAGGAAGTGCTCCACTGTGTTTTAAACTCCATACACCTTCACTAGAATCATTTGGATAATATCTGCACTTTAATTTCCAATCTCTACTGAAGTTCAGGTAAAATGTAGCTGTTAACTTGCAAACTACCACTACATGACATCACAAGGTGGAACAGAGAATTTTAAGCTTTGGAGATGTAGACAGACTAATAATAAAATGTAGGAATGAAACAAAACACAACTCCAGGTATGGACTCACCAGAGTCCATTTTGTGTAATATAGGACTAATTTACACCTCTCCATGGTCATAAAGTTAAGCCTGATCGATGCAAATAAAAAGTATTGCATAATTGTTGTTGCAAATATATCTGATACCCATGCAAAGTTTGAGTGCGTATCATGCAGCAGTTTCTCAAAGTGGACACAGCACATGAAGTCCGGATAATATTTGACAGACACAAACAGACAAACCAAGACACAACATGGAGTGAGCGTGGCCTGCCTTTCCCTCAGGCAGTTGGAATGGGTGAAGTGGTGATGGCGGATTGATGGATATGATGGGGAACAAAAACCAAACATACAATCTGACTTGAAAGCAACATGGCTCTCAGTGGTGGTTATGGTCTGGGGTCATAGGGCGTAACTTTGACTCACGCAGTATTCGAGCCAGGTGGTTTTAAGTAATGTGGGCCCCCACATGTACACCACAGTAGCCCTGGAGGTATGAACATGTCAATCATAACTGTAGCAGCTCTGTATCTATCAGCCTGATGGGGTGCTGCTGCTAACCACATCTCCACTTCCTTCCTCTCTCCACACAAGGGCCCAGTCTCTGCCCGAACCCAAAACATCGAGGGAGTCCAGAAGTCGGGTCGAACCGCAATATTGGGATTTAAGATATCATTCAGCACAGTTATTTGCATTAGTTGGATAGGCTTGATAAAAATCTTGCTTAAGGATTTCGCAATGCTAACAAGAGAAGAAAACACTAAGAGTTAGTTTTGTAACTGATGCTAATTGAGCTAATGTTAAATCTGAAAATGAATATTCAGTCGGGAGGTAATTTTCTATATGGCAACAGTGAAATAACCCGAAATAGTGGGTTTTCATTGTTCTTTTCTGGGGTTTATGTTATACATCTTGCTTGGCTCTATTGTGTGATTCTGTGTCCAATTTTGACTAGATAGTTGGCCTACAGACATTGTTAAATCATCATGCTGGTGTAATCCCTCAGTCAGCCAGGTATAAATTCTATGTCACTTAAAAATGGATGATTGACATTTAGTTAGAAGGTCTAAGTTTGGCTATTTACGCTGATTGTGAGGCTCTCCTCTCCATTGACAGAAGAGCCAGGCAGGTTGTCAGTTGGCGGGCCCAACACCAAAGAAAGCATACGCGTGTGTGCGCTATTGTATCATTGTTTGGATCTGGGTTACAGATTATAGCCACAAGGGAGTGAAGCTGCTTGGATATGTTTATTTACCTTGTCAACATTAAAATCAAACCTTTCTTTTGCTTGCCCTGAGCTTTTTCCTTTGTCGACAAGATTTAGAGAAAAAACCTGTTACAATTCCTATAGGCCCATGACAGTGGAAAGTTGTCTGTCTGGGTAGGTCTGTAGTGGAGAACCGCTGGGATTTCCCTCAGTGGGGAGATAAACATAGGCAGACCTGAGCCGAGCGCGTGGATATGTGTGAGTGCGCTAAAGGCAGGAGACGCTGTTAATGGAGCGCAGCTGTGTCAGACACGCCAGCACTGCCACACGTGAACACCAGAGGCCCCCACATAACACCCGGGAGGGGCGGGCTGGACTACTGTATACAGTGTATGTTTTTAAAGTGGGGTTGGTTTGAATCACTGCAAATGACACTTGATGACTGTCCTATTGCTTTGGCATAGGTTTCACATCAATGTCCTGAAGCGCGCGATTCTCAATTCTTTTGCCAGGCTTGGGACTGGTACAAAATTCTCTGGCTGCACAATATGTAGTGCTGTGGTTGGCTAAAGAAATTTTTGGTTGACTAAAAACTGTGGATCAATTAGTCGACTAAAAAGCGGGTATGTGTATCTGACCCATAAAGCACAAAATTATAACTATAGTAGAGTACATGCAAAAACAACTATTTACAAACACGTACCACGTACCAATCCTTATAAGCTAAATGTTAAAAAGAATTCGTCGACTATTTTACAAAATTTTGGTCGATCAAGACTCCACTGACCGATTCATGAACTAAATGACTAAGAACCTGAGCCCTACTAACACGTTTGTGATCCTGCAAGACTGGACTTTTAGCTATGTTGCAAATACATTACTTTGATTTATGCCCTAAGGATAAAGTTTATAATGGTAAAACAAAATTAAGAAGAAAGGTACTTTATTGTCCCCGTAGGGAACTCTGTGTTATTGAGCCAGTACACATGGCAATGAGCTTAATCATTTAATATGCTTGAATTGTCCAATTTTCTTGGCTTAGCTCACGTGTATGAGGATATTTTAATAGCTTAAATATTGGCACTTCAAGACACCAAAAGTTATACCTATTCATATTGCAACCTTTTACTGAATATCTATTAGTAATGGAAATAATTAAAGATTAAGACTAGGTTTAACCCAGGCTTAATCTAAGTCTTAGTGCCACGTTGTGTCCCCTGCCTGTAAATATTTCTCCTATATGGTCCCAGTTCTAATGGACATGTCATTAGCACATGTTTCCACCAGACAGGTCATTTGGCACCCCACTAAAGCCATTACTGCTCAGAAATAATGAGAATAATATAGTCTATAAGCCAGCCCTATAGCCTAGAGCAGCTACAATATGGACACATAGGGGCGTCGCACAGAGGCGGTCCGGGACGGCAGCCTGTAAAAGTGTCTTTGGTCTCAGTAGCATGTGCGCGTCACCACACACACTTCCTACTGTCGCTTTGGGGGGGCCCTTTTACTACCACTGGCTCTTAGAGAAGCCATAAAACCAGGCTCAAATGATACAGACAACAAAGGAAAGACTCGGAATGACACGAAGAACAGTCATGGAGAGACAGAGCTGCATGATACGACTCAAACGTGTGTGATGGGGGCTATAAGGAGGTGTACTAGAGCTGCACAATATCATTTCGAAATGACATAATTTGTCAACTGGACTGGGTTTTGGAGTGAATACCCACTACTCACTACTCAGCTTCTTCAGTTTGCACAACATAATTTTTTATGAGAATAAAGTTTTATATGTTAAAACTGATTCTCCTGAGCTCTTCCAACTGTCCAAAGTAAAATTAAAGTCGTCTGAACTTGTCTAAGAATATTTCTTTATTTCGGGCTTTGGTATATATTGTAGTGACCGGTCAATTCCTCGTTTTGGATTTATCTTGTTCTACATTTTGCCTTAGTTTAGACCGATTTTTGTTTGTTTGTAGCCCAGATTATTATGAAGTCATTATTGTTTATATTATTGTTTGTATAATTTATTTAAAAATGTCAAAATATATTGCACAGCCCTGAAGTGTTGTGTAATATTAAAATGTATGGTTGCACTTACAGAGAAGATGGCAATAAGAATGCCTACTGCACAGAGCACGGCATCGCTTATGGTGTCTCCCTTTTTTTGGGGGTACCGGATGGACTCGTCCGAACAGTAAAAGCCGCGCCGGTACGGAGCTATGGTGCTAGTCTCAATGATCAGGAAAGGCAGGCTAGCTACAAGAGACAAAGACAGGGCAGTGCAGGGGGGAGAGAGGGAGAGAGGGAGGAGCAGAGGGCATAAAAGCACCAGGTCAGTGACACAGACATAAACAGACCACACCACAGGGCGCACCAGGAGCACACCGCCACTAAAGGATCATGGGTAACGTGTGTGTGTGTGTGGGGGGTTATTCACAGGCAGCTTCAAGCACAGAATCCATTGAGTTTTTGCATATTCTAATGTATTGAGATGGTTTGTATTGCTGGTGTTTTACACATCAACCAACATTATCGCACATAATAAAATGCCATTATGGACTTTGCCTTAATGTTCTTTTAATTGGAAATACAAAAAATGCAGGAATACTGACTCCTCCACCCCATCTGACCGAACCAATTCTTGAACCAATATTGCTTTCATATTCTGTGCCACTCAAAGCTGCTGTCCATCTCTCCACCCCAGTTTCCATGATCTTTCAGTCTTTGCTGTGGTTGCTCCTTGGTGGTTGCCCCGTTCCACTTACAGACACTAGGGGCAGCGTTAGGCCCACACCGGTGAGCACAGCGGAGGATATGGTGCTCCTCTTGTATGGGAAGTACAGACTGGAGTCATTGCAGTAGAAACCCCTCTGGTACGGGTTGAACAGACTATGATGGAAGACCAAGGAAGGCAGCATGGCTATGTACAGTACAAATACATGGGTCAATGCATGTCAATTACTTACCTGTTTTTCCATCATTTGAACTTTTACACAATTTCATGTCCAATCTGCCAACATTATTTTGACATGCTTTCTTTGTTGGATGCAGTATAAATGTCATGGCATAGTCAGAATTTGGCTTGTGTCTTTACAGTGCTAAATAATGGATAAGTTGTGATGTGAAAATACTAGACAGACAAAATTGAATCATCATCATCATCATCATTTTTAATTACTATCCAACTCTTTGCAGCATTATAAACAATAAACTTGACATTCTAATATATACGGACATATTGCCCACCTATGATATTAGAGATTTTTTAGAATATGTGCTTCAGTGAACATGTGTTGATATTATGTAGACTAAAATCAATGCCATACTGACTTTTGTTGTGATCATGTATATGTCTATCTGTGACCTGACATTCTACCCACATCCTTTCACAGGTGTGTGTCAAACTCATTCTGAGCCTAAATACTAAGTCTAAGTCTAAATACAGTGTTTACTCTGCAAATCCTCTCCTGCCGCTCATGTTGACAGAGTAACACCCAGTGATTCAGACATGAGGTTTGTCTTTTAGCAGAAGTGGGATACCCCCCTCTGCCAAGGCAACTACACACAACACCCACAGGCCAGGGGTCCATTATGTGGGACAAAGGAACACACACATACACTCATTGGAATAGTGTCAATGCATTATGTGCTATATGGAAGAGAGTGCCATTCCAGCCATTACCATACAGGATACACCAATTCAGATACTATACCTTTAAAGTATCTGCCAATATCAGCCGAGACCAGTGCACACTGAAAACATTTGTTTTCTTTATACATAAATAAAAACGAGTCCAAATGTGTTATGTAACTGTGATTTATCGTGTAACCACAGCACAGCTTTGTATAAATAAAAGTTAAAACACTGCGAGACTTTCTGGGCACACTACGACAAGTAAATAAGTCTTTTTACATCAATTTATGTCCAACCAGGATATCTGCTCAACCAATATTGGAAGCCAACATCCAATCTGGCAAATTTTTCAGTATCAGCGCCGATATCCAATACCAGTATCAGAGCTGTCCAACTCTATTAGGAAATGCTATTTATTACAGTAGTGTTATGATTGTGTTTCGCCCATCTAAAGTTAACCATGCTAACTCTCTTACGTTAGTCAAAACCTCCAAATCAAAGGACTGCAAACGTGCTAATGCTCTGACATACTAGACCACCCTCTTGGGGATTTGACATGTGCGAATAGAAAGAAAAACAAAAACTTAGCCCACCCAACTATGGAACACTTTTGGAGATGACAGCACTTTTGGCATATATGACGACAACTATAGCCTTTAAAAAGAGGGATTTCTCAAGACACGCAGGCGTCCCATAGACACCACTGTATACATTCTCCATTAGACTACACATTAGAAGTTCCAACATGTGGTGTGTGTGGTTAGCTAACTTCACAGGGCCTGGCTGACATTTGGGTCAAAGGCACAGATCTGCTTGTGAGTGCTCCTAATTTGGTGCCATGGTCATCATCTCACCAGCAATGGGAATGAGAGATTGTGTTACGGAGAAGTCTTGCAAAACAGTATAATTCACTAGTATAACCGCGAGTATGGGCATTCCAAGCAAACCTCAAACTCACTATGTTATGCATGAGTTCTCAGACAGCCGGACCCACTTGAAAAAGAGAAAGTGTTGTTTTAGGTGTCTGCAACATCAGTGGGTGAACTCTGGCTAAGACACTGAGGTGCAAAAACATGCCATGGTTAGCTTATTTTGTTATTAACTAAACTGTTAGAAGTTAAGATATTATAATGAACCCTTTGAGCATGTTAACTTGTGGAATGTAAGCAAAATTGTACTTAATATTGAAATATAAATAAGTGCTAAGGTCACTTGAGTTGGAAAATATGTTTAATATTTAAGTACATTCAAAACAGTAGCTTATAAAATTGCACATTGTAAATTGTAATTAAGGCATTTTACCACTTTATTTCAGAACTGACACCTACTAGTATATGGAAATGGTTAAATTATGGACAAATGTTTGTTTCTATGTTGCTGCTGCTAAACTTTTTCTTCGAGATCAATAAAGTATGCATGCATGCATACCTATTAATCAATCAAACTGTAAAATATATACTTCCATATACAAATGAATATATCAAGACACGTAATGTATGTAATTAATTGACTTACCACAATTTGGTTGTTTTGTTGGAGATTCAGTGTTGCATTGTTAAGTGAGATCTGCAGCAGCATTAGATAACTGCTTAACCTAAGCCCTAGTCAGAGACACCTTTTATGCCCCATGTAAACAGTCTGCTGTCAGTATTTGGTGGTTGGCACTAATAGACACCTGCAATAACACATCCCACAGACCCATGCCACTGTCTGGGAACCACCAGGAGGTTAGACATGGGTGAGCCTATTCACAAAACACAACCTAAGCTGCTGAAATCAACGCATTTATTTTCTTTTTACAGTTAAACCTGGCTGTGCTTTTTCAAACTCCACGTGACTTGAATTTGGACAAAGTTGGAGATCATGTTTTCTCTCATGCCAATCTCTCCCTCTTTCTCCCTCCTCACTTCTCTCAGCAGTGGCCTACTTGTGGAGCTGGGGATTCACATGCAAATGAGCAGACGTAAAAGGAGGTCACGGGCCTAAGACATGGGAAACCCTCATAAACAAACACATGCTAACTAGTGCTAAAGCTAAAGTGATGGGAAAGTGAGGAGTTTACCCACTGAATACCTGAGATTTTAGAGAGAGTGAACTCGAATCTCCATTGAGACGAGTGAATAGGAGCTACGTGAGGATTTTGGGGGTAAAATTCAGCCATCGAAATAATCACTTTAGATTTATTCATATACAGCATTGTTCAATAGACAGAATGAGGCAAGACCTACTTATTAAAGGACCCATAATACACTATTTTCTGATCTATGTTATAATGTTGTTCGTTATCAAAAACATATCTGGAGTTCTGTTTTGTTTCATTCACACAAACTCTCACAAACCCTGCATATTTAGGCTGTGTTCTTCTCGCAGACTGATGTCAGACTTGTGTCATGTTACAATGCAAAGAGTTCTCCACTGTTTTTAAACTCCTTACACTTTTACTAGAATTCATTTGGATAATATTAGCCCAGGTATTTTCAGGCTCTTCTGAAATAAAGGTAAAAGGTAGCTGTTAAGTAGAAAACTACCACTACATGACATCACAGGGTGGAGCTGAGCATTTTGAGGTTTGGAGATTTTTAATAATAAAAAGTTACTCAAACATGTGTGAATGAAACTCCATCTCCATGTATGTGATGAGAAAACAACATTCTAACATGGCTTAAAGCTCACAAGAGTCAATTTTGCGTAATATAAGACCTTAAAACCAGTGTTATCGAATGGTTAAAACATAATGCCAAAACTGAAGATCTTCTAGGTTAGGGGTAAATGAGTTTTCTATTGAACAACAAAGCCTCTATCTCTCAATAGTAAAGAATCTACTCAAACTAATATCTTTACTGCCCATGTGATCTTCATCCTCAAACATAGACTCTAAGAAATATGACCTCCTTCATTATTGTTGGATAAAGCCAGGGTGGCCCTCAGAGGGCCCGCTGACCCAGACTGAGAGAGGGAGACAAGAGGAGGAGTGGCACAGGAGAAAGATAAAAAAAAACATAAAAGAAGGATGAAGAAAGAGGTAGGACGGCCCTTTGGTACAGCTCCAACACTAAATTAAAAAACAATTATTTAACAAGAGTTGTCGTCAGGTCAGGGAGAGTAGAGACTGCCATGGTTCTTAAAGTGAGAGAAGAAAAGAACATTTTAGTTCAGTGGTGTTAACTGATATTGTTGGAAATGTGTAGCTCATTACCAGTACTGTGTTTGTGATTTGTTTGACAGTAAAAACTACAATTGCAAACGTACAATTTTGAGGTATATCTGCTTGCTCAATTTAGCTTTATATGAACTTTGTATGTTTTGGGAGGACTTAATTAGTGTCCACACAGTGTACTTATGCTTACTGAAGGCTCTGAGCTGCACAAGGGCATATATACAAGGCCAAAGTGCTCTGTGCAAGGGAGATTATCCAGCCGGGCCTGTTTGATTGGCTTTTGGGTTAAATTTGGTATAGTGAGTGAACATTTAGATTAACAGGCCAAGCCAAGTCTGATTGGACATTTTTATGCAATGGAAAAACTACCTTGTAAACAATCAAAGGCATATGCTTATTTTTATACATGCGATATTGTCACAATATTCATTTCACAATGATATTTATTATGATATTTATTATGAAATACTTACAGAATTTAAAAAATGCTACTTTTTCCTTTTAAAAAAGCCTTGACAAGCTTCTGGTGCTATATTTCATATATATGCGCTCAATCATTGCAAAGAATTAAGATAGAAAAGTTAACTTCATATTGCAATGAAATGGAACAAAAGATCGTGGCCTATGCAGTTCCCTTTTTTTTAGCTGTTGCTGCACCATAACAATGAATTTAAGCAAAGAATCTTATAATTCGATATATATTGTGACAACCCTCTATAGTATTGTGAGACTTCTGACCTTACGATACCACGATATTTCGGTTATTGTTACATCCCTACTGACCAATATGGCTTTCATAAGCGCTTTCATTTTATACAGAGAAAGAAAAGGTGTTCTGTTGTACTCATATTTCACCCAGGCGGTTAGGTTCATTGAGGTTGCACTGTTGTCTTTTTCTTATTCAACAATCAGATTTAAGTCCCTCAAGACTGCATTGTATTATCTTCTTTCTTAAGAGCATTTGTACTTTCCAAAACAGGAAACAATGGCTATTCTTATTGCAGCTCGAAAGGTTAATACCTTCTGCCCCACCTGTACTTTCCCTTGAGAATACAACATCAAACCTTTGGCCAGTCCTGTGACTTTGAGCCTGGAGATCTTCCATTGACATTTTAATGCGTTTTCATGGTTTTCGACTGCAGAATTAGACTGATATTGTAATTATGGAGAGCATCCAGGACTGTCAGGACCTCAGTGTGAGAGGTGAATAGGAGGCGGGGCTGTGCAGAGGAAGACGTATTGTGTGTTTCTAATAGAGGATTTCCTTGTCCTGTCTTTCAAACGTATCATGTGACCTGTCCCGAGAAGCAGAAGGGGACAATTCAGAGGAAGGTTAGACAGGGGTCCCAACCAGTCATTCAATAAAGACGTATGTTTAGCATACTAGAGTGTCTTTGTGCTCTGAAAGATGATTCCCATGTTTTGGCCGGGGTAGGTCTTAAAGGCATTTGGGAACAACACATAATAAGATTTCCATATTCACTTGGTTATAACGGTCAGTAAGGATGTATCTGCACAAGTTAAGTTTGTTGTCTGTGAATTTTGGTCCAGCTTTCCATTTGCTAGAATAGTATAATGAACACAACTTAACACAAAGTGAGGCTCTATATTGGGCTTGGCAATTCATTTCTTTCTAATCAAATCAAGATGCAATAATTTCAGTCAAATAAATTATGCTTGGAGTTTTTCCAGTTGAGAGGGTTATAGCCAATCCTCTGTCAGTAAAAGTGGTAGCAGGTGCAGAGTTCACAGTTTGGAGTGACACTGACCTCAACTGACTTGTTTGTCTTCATAAAATCAATATTGTGAAAGCCGTTTTGTTGTTTTTGTAAAGAAAATAAAATAAAAAAGACTGATCAATACAAGGGAAAAAACAAATCACCCAATCCTGCTTTATTTGATTTTATATTTAAAAACAGATTTGGCTCCAGCACATATCATGAAACTCGTGCTTTTTATGTGCCACTGACAGAAGGATCTCTTACACTTGTGTTCTATGTGTCCCTGTCTCTGTCTCTGGAGAGAAGTGTTGACATACTTCTAACATCCAGGTCCCCACCCTGCAGCACATCCCGTTTGTCCACTGTCAAATGACACCCTGCTGGTTATAACACTGTATGTCTATGGGAGTATTTTGGTGCGCTCCATAATTAGACTCTTATTGGCCTTGCTTGAGCGCTACTTCTCCAAAAGGCTGTAATCTTACGTGGAAGTGTTAGTGAGACATTAGCCTAGCATGTTTTGTTTTGTTGTAATCAGATAAGTTAACAGGATCAAAAAGAATGCGTGGCTGGGTGCCCAAGCCTTCAGTTCATTGTTGAGCTAAAATGTCACTGCCACTCTTGAAGCTACTGTCTTTACAGATAGCAGGCTTAAGTACATGTTTAAAGTTATATTATACACTGTAGAGTCATAATGAACTATAATAACAGTAACTTATCCAAATTGGTTTGTAATTTCCTCTTCTTGTTTCAACATTTAGCCAGGCCACACATTCGGAGCAGCACTCTGGTGTTTTAAATACGGGGCTGGCCCGTGGATGCCTGGATCTTATGGAATTTGTCACACTTCCAGCTCCGCATAGATGCCCACACACTTCACTTTATCTTTAGTGCGCCCAAAACCAACCTGTAAGTATGTGTGGCCTTCTAGACATGTAGGAGTAGAGGTTAGCTGAGGTGCTCTGCCTGACCCCGGATATGCTCAGAGGGTCAAAGGTCAAAGGGCAGACATGTGACAGGATTGTACTGTACCATCAACTGCTCTCTAGGACTGTCTTTGAGTGTGCAGTGCTCTGTGGCCTTTTGTTCTCCATTTGGGACCAATATAAACAAGATTTTGGTACAATGGATAAGTAACAAAAACACCAAAGTACAAAGTAAAGACAAATTGACTTTGACTGTGATTCCATCTTTGCAAAGCTTCTCTCCACCATTTAAAGCTGTTGAACACAATGGGGCTTCTAAAATACAGGATTCAATTTAAAACAACAGGAAGCCAGATGTGGGTCTTTTGTTTGTCCTGTGCTGATGTGTGCCTCACATGTACTCTTTCTCTGTCTTTCCCTCTCTCTGTGTCTCTCCCTCTCTCTGTGTCTCTCCCTCTCTCTGTGTCTCTCCCTCTCTCTGTGTCTCTCCCTCTCTCTGTGTCTCTCCCTCTCTCTGTGTCTCTCCCTCTCTCTGTGTCTCTCCCTCTCTCTGTGTCTCTCCCTCTCTCTGTGTCTCTCCCTCTCTCTCTGTGTCTCTCCCTCTCTCTCTGTGTCTCTCCCTCTCTCTCTGTGTCTCTCCCTCTCTCTGTGTCTCTCCCTCTCTCTGTGTCTCTCCCTCTCTCTGTGTCTCTCCCTCTCTCTCTGTGTCTCTCCCTCTCTCTGTGTCTCTCCCTCTCTCTCTCTCAGGCAGACACAGGAGCGGCTGAGCTCAGCACTGTCCACTCCGAACTCTGTCCCTCTATGTCGGAGCTGAAAACTGTGGGGCCGCAATTGAAGCATCTGCTTAGTCAGTACAAACCAGTGCTTTTACTCAGGCACCTGTGGATACTGTGTGCTCCTTTAACAGCAGCCACATGGGCAGCCCCAGGACCAGAGCACCGGAGACTCAGATACACTGTGGTCAGGAAGAGTGAAACAGGCCTTAGTGTAGAGGCATGAGGGTATTTATAATATTTGAAACGATCAGTTGTCATGAACACATTCCTGATGCTGGTGCGCTCTGCCAGCTGTAATGGGAGGATGCACGGCTGTTCTAGGGGCAGTAACTCGAGCAGTGCCCAGGGGCGGCCTCAGGTCTTGGGCTCTGGGATGGGTGGCTGACTGGGCGTTCCTTTGCTGTGTCCATAATGGCATTATTGCCTCCTGGGACAAAGGGGTGCTGTGGAGAAGAGCTTGTATAGTCTTTGAAACCTGACACCTGTGTCTGGATAATGCTTAACATTCCTCACTTTCCTCCATCGTCTTGAGTTCTGTGTCATTTTCAGAGAACTGCAGCAGTGTGAAAGTTCAGCCTGGTCCCCTCTTGAGGTGCACATTTATGGCAGCTTCTTCTGTATGTGAATATAAACAAGATGAAGCTCGGTGGCTACAGTACAGATAAGACCTCCTCAATAAAGATGCTCAGCTGATTATTGCACAGCACGAGCCAAGAATCAGAGACAACCTGCAATCTAGTCAAACGACAGCTCACAGCTCTGTGAAAATGGAGCAGCCCCATAAAGCAGTGATAGACCAGTGAAGAGGGGCACTCTCCCAGCACCTCATAGTAACCTTCTGTCTGCTGTGGCCTTATTGGAGCTCGTTAGTGAAACAAAGTGCTCTGAAATGCATCAAAAGGCCTATTGTTCAGAGTAAAACAGAAAAATGAGCCTGGCCCCTCCCCCCTCTGTGTATGCAGGCAGCATCCACACACAGAGGCCTGCTGCCAGTGAACAATGAGTGAGAGAAAGTGATAGACAGAGAGGCCAGTGAACCACAGGAGGAGGCCCAGGATGGGACACTGTACTGGGCACCGTTATGGAGCATGCAGGCTGGGGCTGGAGGAGTGCAGCCCTTCTCAATCTGTGTCGCAACTCAGAATTACATATTCCAGTTGACAACTTTTTCCACTATTATTCAGTCCTAAATGTTCGTGTTTAAACAAAGAGATTAGTAAAATATAATATAATCTGATAGTTTAGAGCCACAAAAGTGCATGGTTGTAAACTCAAGACGTGCTCAGTGACTGCAGTTTGTGTAAATAGCACTGAAAAACATATGATTATAGAGACACAGACTTAGCTGCACTGTTGTTATCAAAGCATAAACTCATAAGTCACCTCTGATCTAATGGGCTTTGATTCATGAAGTCATTTATTTATTTCAGAACGGAGACAGTGAAACAAGAGGTGCCCAGATCGATGTGTCTGGTTTGGGACAGTCACTTCAGTGTGTGCCTGGAGCTGTCCCACACAAACCACAGGGGACATAGACTGAAACCAGCTGTATCACACATGCTCCACACAAACACACATATACACAGGCCGGTGGGGCAAGAGAAGCCATAATGACAGTTTTGGGCTCTCCGTCTCTCCCAAACCTCATGGGACGCGTGCTCACTCACACGCCTCTAATCTACACACTCACCCTCAAGGCCTCATCATTTAACTCCAACACAGAGGTTGACAAGAACGATTATCTGATTATTTTTCTGGTTTCTCCCGTTAATAATAATTGGTCTATATTTTTTGCAATCTATCAGAAATGTGCCAAATTGTGCTGGTAAATGTCTTGGTTGAAATTCAAGTATTGCACAAAAAGTAAATGGACTGTAAAATTACACAAAGTACTGAAAATATAGGTGATTTTCAAATTCTAAAATGATGTCATACTGTCAGATGGGAGACAGTTTTTCCTATTGATGACGCTGATAAATTCAGAAATGCTTAAAGGTCCTATATTACGCAAAATTGACTCCTGTGAGTTTTTAGTCATGTTATAATGTTGTCACCTCCTCAAAAACATACCTGGAGTTGTGTTTTGTTTCATTCACACATGTTTGAGTAATCCTGCATATTAGTCAGTCTATCTCCAAAGCTCAAAATGCTGTTCCACCTTGTGATGTCATGAAGCAGTAGTTTTCAAGTTAACCTTTTACCTTTTGTTTAGTACAGATTGGAAATTCCAGAGCTGAAATCATCAGCTGGAGCTGGAGTTTAAAAACACAATGGAGCATTTCCTGTATTACCACATGACATCACAAGGTCGAACAGAGTGCTTTCCGTCTGAGAGAAGAACTCAACCTAAATATGCATTATGACTTTGTGTGTGAATGGAAAAACAACAACAACAACAACAACAACAACACAACTCCAAGTGTGTTTTTGATGAGGAAACATTACAGCATACATCAGTAAATAGTCTAATATAAGCCCTTTAACTTCATTTTCTCATTTAGTGACTAGACCCAAGAACTGACTGCATTAAACAACTCTAACTCTAACATATCAAAACACTCCCCCACTATATGCATACATGTGTCTCCCAATTAGATTAACTGCATTATTCACAGTCTGGGCCATAGCCTAGAGACAGGGCTGCTGTTGTCTGCTGCATCTGCTGATCTCTATCTCTCCCCATAAAACAATGATGTGATTCTGCTGTGGGACACTCCTAACCTTTGGAGGGGCACGGGCCTCGCCTCATCCTGTAGACAGACTATAAACACACACACCTCTACCGGCCATCCTCAGATAACAAGTCTAATCACAACTTAACTACAGCTTCATAGTGGGAGGTTGTCAGGACAGATTCTTTACAATGACATTAAGCATACTTTTGAAACACATTTCAGAGTTAGGTTTATTTTTTGGGTTGATTCAGAAGAGTATTTGGTAAATTGCAGGTTATTCTATATTGTGTTTATACAGTTTCTCCCTAAGCCCTTGATTATTGTTGTTGGCTAGACACTTAAGTCCAGTAAATGCTTATCTTGAATTTTTCCAAAATACAGGCTCAGTGCTCTCCAGAAGTGGGATTATGAAAAAATGTATCATATCGTGAATGTTGTTTTGAAGATATGCTAAATTTGCACTTTTGTGTGACACTTAAACCTCACAAATACATTTAAATACAGGTTTTAGCACATTTCTACTGGATTCCCATAATATCGTCTGAATACTGTTATTAGAACACAGTAGTTGAAAAAGTTACATTAAACACTGCATTATAATCCATGAATGGAAGAAGACTGGTAATTATCATACATTAATTGTGAAATTTAAGTTAATTGAACAAATCCAATTCAACATGGTGTGAAATGTTATGCTCGGAGTATTTTTATTTCATCTCATTTCAGTGTAGATCCATTACTGCAATACAGGCTTAAATGTACCAGCTCCACTCCAGCTCAAGTGGACCAAGGCAGAGGATGATGGGAGAGAGATGGAGAGAGAGAGAGGGGCATAAAAAATGGCCAGGGATTTCAGGGACACACCCACCTCCGTCCAGCACTACCCTTCCGTTATCCTCCCTTTCCTGAGCTCCACTTTACACACACAGTGCCCCCCGGTTCACTCGCTCTCAAAATTACACCAGATGTCATGTCAAAGTCCACAGTCCCACAGCCAGATGAAGAATGTGAGAAATTCTGGAAAATATTTAGAGTACTGAGGTAAAGGTTATAGCGCTCAAGCCTTAATGAATGACTGTGTGACTGGTAAATGTAATACTATAGCTGCTAATGGCTAAGACTATGGCAGAGTTAATGCTCTGAACTGCATTGTGCTGATTCGCTTAGGTCAAGAGGTGATAAGAGGTTGCAGATTAAGAGGTTGTGACAAAGTATATTGTGGTAAACGTGATTATACTGAGCTGATGTAGAAATATGAAAGAAATTGGAAATCAACTTATGGTTTCGATGTGAACTTCTAATAAAACAAGATTAAAACTTTGAACAATCCACCAATAGATTTCATTTATCACTTTCAAATGTAAGAGACCACTTGATCTCACACTGTTTTGGTGTCAAAGTAACTTAGCAGGGGTGTCAATAATAAAAAATAAAGAATGCTATGCCCTATTCTGGAGAATGGATTGTATTTATAGTGTGTAGGGCTTGCGTGTGCTTCTTATAGACTTGCTAAATCAAGTCAGCTGAACAGTGCCAAAGTGAAATCAGCTCACGATGCTCACCGCTCAGCTGCCAATGTCAAGTCACTCCAGAACCGCACCATTGTGTTTCAGCATGTCTTTATAATGTAACACTATTTATTATGTTTTTCTTTACTTGTAACATTGTATTATAAATCTGTAATCTACAACATCTGGACAGCTAAAAGATGCACCTTATTTTCAGATATTTTCACATCATTGTTGGTCACATGAATGTCTATTCAGTTCAATGCCAGAAATTGCCTCTAAATCACCCAAGATGTCTTTTATACAAACACTACCATTACGGGTCAAGGCCTGAGGCAAAGTGACCATAAAGTAACACCATTCTATAAACTGTCAATGTGTCTGACACCAGCTGGCAGATAGGAATAACTTAGCAATAATAGGATTCTTATGCATCTTATTAACCAAAACAAAAGATCTGTATCCCGTATTCTTCATTTGCCCTGATAACCCCACCTTTTTTACTAGCTTTTCTCTTCTCTGCCACCTCCACCCTCTCTCAAGTACGTACTCCTAAAGTGGGACGACGCTAGCAGACAAGCATGTATTTAGCATGACAAAGAACAATCTGTGTGAACATTTGTGACGGTGTGTGTTTTGGAGCATGCAAACTGTATGTGTCCCCAAAGAACCTGATACTGAATGGAGCTGCAGGAAGTTAAAATCACATCTGCATTTATACAAGACCAGATGAAAAGCAGTGTCCCTAGTTGAGGTTCTTTAATAGACAAAGCAATATAAAAGCCCACTGGAAAACTTTGAGGTTGTGCAAGAAAATGTGCGTTTAATCTACTCCATTTGTAACATCCGGGCTAATAAAAGCTAGCTCCTGTGTGGTAATGCTGTGTTTTATTAGCAATGTTAAACCCCAGAAAAAGTGCAATGGAGCTAAAGTGCACAACAATACATCAGGCTACACAAATGTTACTTTTCTTCAACCGCTGAGTACAAATGTTGACTCCTGCAGTACTACAATACTTCATCTAAGAACTGTTATTGCTTGTACGGCTACTAGTATACTATATTAGACACTACTTCAGCAATATCTCAACTACAATGGATATCTCAAGCTTTCAACTTCTAGTACACACACAGATTCTTTGGGCATTATGAACATGGTCAAAAGTAGAGGTTAAATCAGTCCCAAATGTACTTAACTTCACCAAAGTATCTAGTTGCATACTTTATCCACACTGATGATCAATAATTTCATCATTATGGTATTCCACCTGCTCCTGTAAAGCCCGGTCAGCCGAGGGTCCCTGCTGGCTATCGGAGCGGCATTCCCTTCAACAACACATGCTTAAGCAATTATTCCACACATTCCCCTGTGGACGGAGCAGCATATAGAGATACAGAGGTAGGAAGAAAGAGGGGGGAGAGAGAAAGAGCCATTTCAAGTGGAGGGATCAGGGGCAGCTGGCCAGGGATTTGCAAAGTTCTGGAGGTGAATGTGTAGAAGTTAAATGCAACCCGCCTAATCCTTTTCCAAATTGGAGAATAGGGAAAGGGAAAAAGGGGTGGGGGTAAGGGTCCCAACTCAAAAAGAGGTTTACAGTGACAAGAGCCAAAAACAAACGCTCAAGACGCACAGGACGCTCATGGAATAACAAGTGACAACAGCCAGTTTTGGTAGCGGTACATAGTTGAAATGGCACGTCTCAACTTTAGGGTCAAATGAACAAGGCTATGGGGCAAATAAAGGGTGATTAAAGATAACGTTTCAAATTCTCCAAACATTCATGCCCGAGGCGCCTTGGCAGCAAAAGCATCAACACTCAAACCCCAATGGAATCCAGTGGACTTTGAAATGGACACTATATTATGTAATAGCATAAATGTAAAAACAAAACAAAAACAAAATATTGCACTATGTTCAATATAATAGCATACATAACGAACAGTGAACAGCCCATTCCACTTACAATGTACCTATAAAGATGACAGGAACATCCTCAACGTGCTTGTTCAAGTTAAGATGTATATGCAGACTGTTATCAAATGTATGTCATTGTTCTGTAGAAGTGCAGTTGGCAACATGAGCATTTGTGCTGTGCGATAAGGGGATGCTGGAGATATCGTTTTGTACGCTACTTGTAGATAAGATTTTATTCTTTTAAATCGATAATTCTTTTATGGTTAACTGAAAGAAAGCGCGGGTCTATAACGCATTTACTGTTTGGCCTTTCATTCTTATGTAAATCCATTCTGCCTGGCGACAGGCGTGTTTTGTATACAGAGCACATCAGCTGATAAAAGGTCACAATGAAATGTGTTAAACTCAGAAACTCTAGAGCTTGTGTGAACTTACCCAGCAGCAGGCAGAAGATGTCGAGGGCTATGAGCATTTTCTTCTTGCTGTTGTCAACACCATTGTTGTTGTTTAACGTAGAGGATCCTCCGTTCCTTGTCTCTTGAGCCATGGCTTTCTCGTACATGTACTTTTGCATTTGAAAGTGTCCCTGTTCTGACTCCAAATACCGCACCACGCGGTTGACGGCTGAGTTCTTTGCCAAAGTTTAAGTCCGTAAAACAAGTGTCACAAAAGCAGATCTGGTAAAGCAACAGATGCGTCTTTTTCTCTCGTATCGTATCTTTTTCAGTACTGACAACAATTTAGCAAGTCAAAACAAAACGCGCGTGATCAACTCAAAGAGTGAAGTTGCCTGTGAACAAGATGAATGGAAAGCCCGCTCCCCTTTCTCCGTTGTTGGTTCAAAGACTCAGAGAGTGCGAATTGCTGCGCGCATCGACAGACGCTCTTGTTTTATCAATCCTCCTTCGCCTCCTCCCCCTGCTCTCTTCAAGTTCCCCAGCGGCTCCAGGCTCAGCCCTCTTCCCTCTTCTAGCGGTGGGTAGCCTCCTCCATCCCACATGGAAAACTTTCTCACACTGTGGAGCCGCGCGGCAAGCGTGGACTGGACTCACGCGTAAATAGTGCCCCTAGCGGTGCGTTTTAGTAGTACAACGAATGCTGCTCTGTAATGGTCATAATACAATACTACTGTTTACATTGAGTTAACCGGTCATGACACAGAAATTATGTTACTTCACTTTCAGCTTTGTCTTTCGAGAAGTAGCCTTATTGCCCATAGAGATGACTGACTTCTACAAGTCGGTTAAATCAACCAGTGGCTCGATTTCTTTGCTTCCAGGTTTATTTAGCGTGGAATTCTCCCTCAAAATAGTCATGTAAGTAAGTCATGTACTTTTTTTTCTTTAACGGGTAAACATTTGTGGAATAAAGTCAGTCGCACAGCTCTTATGGACATATAACATTTTAAAATGTAAAATACTCCAGCATGGTAACTGAACATAATAATGGCTGCCCCGTAATATTAAAGCGCATTACCTGGACGACTGAGGGATTTCACGAAAATTATATTTTCCAATGTATTAAAATCAGAATATTGCTGGGATTATCATAATATCCTTGGCATGTCTGCCATCTAGTGGTCACAAATGCTTCGCTCATATTAAGGTCAGTCGATAGACAATATTGTATGTAACCTTTTACCTATTTAACTTTAGCCCACTTTATAGAGGAAAAAAGGTGAAAAACTATAGCCACATTTATTGTAAAAATATAAATACTGGGGTCATCATACTATTCGATTTCATTAAAATGTCTATGTCTTAAAATAGACAGGCACATTGGTATTTTAATCTATTGAAACAAACTTTTACGCACGCTCTTGATAGCACATACAGTATGTCATGACTATGTGGTGGCGGATCTCAGTCCTTGATGGGGAGGATTTTGGCTGGTTAAAATACTTAATATCAAGAAGGCAACGGGCTGACTGAAGTGATCGCGCTTGGTGCGCTCATCCGGGTATATCTCTCAATATGCTGCGCGTTACGACAGATGATCCGTCTTGGAGAATGGCCTTTTCTTGAATTTACTGGCTGCCGCGCCACTGTCCTCCCCACTAACCTGACTATGCATTTTCAGAGGTCGCCCGCATGAATCCCTCTTCCCAGGAGCGAGTGAGAGACGTACCCCGCCCCTCTGCGCGCCCCGTCGGGAGGCAGACAGCACACCCACCAAAGCGAACCCAGCCGAGTCGGTAACGGGAGAAGATGGCAGAGCGGCAACAACAGAAACACGAAGGCAGGGTAAAAATCGGCCATTACATCCTCGGTGACACGCTTGGAGTGGGCACATTTGGAAAAGTGAAGAGTTAAGTGATTTCTTTAACTCGTGTCGTGGAGAATGCATGTGTTTGTTTGTGTCAGGTGTACAGTATACAGTATATGAAGTATCGCCCCCTTCACGGAGAGTGCTGAAGTTACCGGTGGTCTGTAGGCGCGTAGCGTAGCTGTCTTGGCTCACAACTGCAGCGGAGGGGATTTAAAGCGTAAATTCGCTTAGTGAATGCGACAGTTTCAAAGTCAAATTCTTTTCGCCGAAGCCCCCAGACGCGTATCTGTGTGCGAGTGTGGCAGGTGGAATTACCTGGGGGATAAAAGCTCGCCTACCAAATGTGCACTGTTTGACAGAGTTGTTAGTGATAACATTCTCTGTATTTGCACAATGGTAGTTTTCCCTTGACCTGCCTGGCGTAAAGGGCATTTGAAGCTTGCCAAAAACAGGCGCACACGTTTCTTCTTATTACGCGAGCAACGTAAATATTTGACGTATTCTTACAACGTCGTCCCCTTCAATGGAGTCAGGCACCGATAATCAGCGGGGAAACCCCCAAATGTAAATAAATACACATGGGGCATTCATGTTGCCCATTTCAGTGCACTTGACATGCCCTTGTGGTATTTAAGGCTCCAATTTTAAAATAAAAACAATAATGACCATAGGCTGCATCATTTGCAGATGAGATGAGACTGAACTAAACCTTTCTACTCACCAATGAATCTTGTTTTTCTTAGCTGCATTGTAATATCACCACGCTTTTTATTGAGAGGGGATTTTAGTGTCTGTCACAAAACCAAAGCCTCAACATAAGTATTCATCAAATAAAGCCAAGGAAAGTGCCCACTATGTTTTCTAGGAAAAAAGATTTAGTATAGGAGTAGCTCTCTTTTACCAGTGTCTTTCCCTGTATCTCCCATCTTTATCTTATCTGTGCTGTTTGTATTGTACCCTCACTGCTGCCGCTGCTTCATATCTGCTTTATTCTGCTTTTAGTCGGAGAGCACCAGCTGACAGGTCATAAAGTGGCCGTGAAGATATTAAACAGGCAGAAGATCCGCAGTCTTGATGTGGTGGGCAAAATCAAACGGGAAATACAGAACCTCAAGCTCTTCAGACATCCACATATCATCAAGCTGTGAGTGCAATAATCCTTTTGCCTGCTACACGCTCCATAAATATTCTATAATGATACCATAATATGAGCCTGTGCCATGTCCAACATTTGCCGACTTTGTTTACCATTGTCACCCACATGATTCTCAGTATGCTGAGTGAAGGAACTTGATAAACAAGAGCAGTGGTTCTCAAACTGTGGTACATGTTCAACTGATTGCTTCTTCTGGTGCAATGTTCATTTCGCCAGCAAACTTTAATCATATAATTCTTTTCTGTAGTTTCAGACACAATTGACTGTCAGCAAAAATACTGACTATGACAAAATTTGACACAGATTAGCTTAATGGTCAATCAGTACCGTTAGTCTTGTGTAGTAGTCATGGAATTTAACAACAGGTTAGTTCAGTTTATTTTAAACCAATGTTCCCATGAAGGTCTACTATTTTTTGAAGTTGCAATTTTAGTTTAGAATTGCTACATATAATAATGCCGATTCCAAATCCCAATAAAATCTTACTACATGTTTTTAATGGTTTTAGGCTCCCTTGTGTTAAATTTGTCCTGCCCTTCAGCTTTCCTCCTCCTTGTCTATTTGACTCTCAACATTCTCCGTGATATTTTTAGTCCTGGGTTAGGGTTTGTCGACTCTCGTGTTAGCTACGGCCGTAATGTGGATTGCCAGGTCACAAGCTGTTGCATGTTGCTATACATTCACAGACGTGTACACATAAACATTTGGGAGCATTGTGTATCGTATTACTCTTGGTGTATTTTGGTCTAACGAATCAGACTCAAAAGACTATTGTAGCCTATATGTGTGGCTAAATGGTATCGCAACTATTAGCTATAAACAACAGTGATCACATATCAGAAAAAGTTTAGTTAATAATAAATACAGAGAAATCCATTCAGCATTGTCCCCTTCCTGACTGGGTTTTGTTTGGACGCCCCGGTTTCCTCCATCAACCAAAACCTATTAGGCTAATCCAATGTCAGGTTGCCCATGATTTGCTGTAGCAAGTAGCAGAGGGCAGGTTATAAAAAATAAATAACATTATAAATGCTATTTTGAAGATATGCAAACTTTGAATATCGAGAATATCACTTACAATAAAGATGAGATGATTAAAGAAAAAAAAAATGTTGTAAACTTCCAAATAAAAAGTTTTGTGGATAATTTAATAGTCATTTCACATGTGTCTGATACTAAAACCCCAACTTAACATGTTTATGTAGGATTTACATAACACTGTCTGAATATTGTCTACATTTTCTTTTGTCAATATTGGTATATTGCCCATCCCTCGTGGAAAGTTGAAAAAACAAAAGTCTAAAAAAGCATTAATAAAGTGCTGTGTCACTGGAGCATCCATTTGTGCAACTGCATCTGTAAATAAACCTGACCTTTTAGATGATTCTGTGCTGCAGGCTTCAGTGACAAGGCTCAAGGCTTTGTTTGAACTCTGTATGAATGTGTTGGCAGGTACCAGGTGATCAGCACTCCTACAGACTTCTTCATGGTTATGGAGTATGTCTCTGGAGGTGAACTGTTTGACTACATCTGCAAACATGGAAGAGTAAGACAAGTTTCAGCTTTATAAAGACAGTAATATCCTTTAAAAGAGTGAAATACATGCCCCTCATTCATGCATGGATATATTGTCCTTCAGGTAGAGGACACAGAAGCGCGACGCCTGTTTCAGCAGATCATCTCAGCCGTAGACTACTGCCACAGACACATGGTGGTGCACAGAGACCTCAAGCCTGAAAATGTCCTGCTGGATGCAAACAAAAACGCCAAAATAGCAGACTTTGGTATGTACTTTATTAATCTAAAATTAGTTTGAGTTGCACTATGTAACCTTTAGGGGTTCCACCACCTGATTGTCTGCATGTTGATGCTGCTGAATGTTTTACAATATGGCATTAAACTGATCTGTCTTGAATTGACTAAATTACAGGTGTTTTTATGGCCCAAAAATACCTTGGAAAAAGGTGCTTTCTTATTGTGAGTGAGGCTGCCTCTCCACAGATCTAACTTATAAGTAGGCCTTGGGGCCACCTGCTTTTCCCCATGGAGATAGAAAAGTTTACTGCCATACTGTGGAGCATTCGAGGTAAAGAAGACATGCTGGTGACATACACTACTCCAGATTGTGTAAGGATCAATAGGAGGTCACAGGAGGTTTTCCTTATTATTATATAAATATTGACTTAAATAAAGCTCAAAGTGTGTTAGATGCACAATGTGAAAAATATTTTATTGCTGAGTCTATTTTATCCTATAGGTCTGACCCTCCTCGGTCTCCTAATAATAAAAGGTATATAGGACACATTGAAACACGCAGCTCTGTAAATTTATACCACAAAATTTAATTTTAGATTTAATTCAGCACAACAGCCTTTTAAATCATCACCCTGCCCCTCCTGACCTTATAATAATGTAGAGTACATTATTCCCACTTTATGACAGATTGGTGCTAACATAATTAATCAGCCTTGGTTTTGACACTGGGGCTGATGCAATATGACCCCGTTAACAAGAAATATTTCCCAAAACACAAGGCTGTCCTCTCTGCAGGGTGTGCGCGGTATGTTCCCTTAGCAACGCACTGGATCATATCAAGCCTGGCAGGAAGCCTTGAGGCCCGGTGTCATCTGATATCTGATAGGAGAGGAGCGAGAGGAGGGGGGCCTGGGTGTTTTGGCTGACACTGGTGTGTGTTAAAAGCAGCATTATGGAGCGGAGAGGACAGATAAAGAGAAGGTCAGGTCTGCAGTGTCTGCTTTTGGCACTGCATGACAGAGGTTGTGGCAGCAGCAAAGAGGCTCATCCAATTAGAGCAGCTTTGTGTCTCAGCTCAGAGTCTTTACTCGTGAACCAGGATAAACTTCAATGTCTCACTCTTAACTCTTGCCCCTGTACATGTACAAATGTACATGGTCTATAGATATTAGGAGAATGAATGACTAAGTGGTAATATGTTTGTGTTATACATCATATTTCCAGCTTATCTTTATGACTGACATGCAGCCGCATATGCAACAAACTGCAATGTATATTCTGGCATTTCTATCAGAACTAGCAGTTTGTGGATGAACACCACAGGCTTAAATTAAGCACTTGTATTTCTGTATTTTAATAGCTAAAAGATGATTATAATTAAGGCTGCAAGATTTATCGCAATTTAAATAAATCAGATTTGAATGGTCACTATTATTAGCAAATGGCAAAGACAGCAGTCTTTCCTCTACAAACAACAAAATATCCATTGTTATTATGAAAAACCTGCTCACCCTGCAGACCTCTTCAACAAGCATGGTCTAAAAAAAAATTGGTCTAAAAAAAATTGTTCCGGCCAAATGACAATGTTACCCATTATTTTCTTAGGTAAAAGCTTTTTCAAATGTCTGTTATGTTCAACAGGTCTGTCCAACATGATGTCTGATGGGGAGTTCTTGAGGACAAGTTGTGGTTCACCCAACTATGCAGCTCCGGAGGTTATCTCAGGGAGGTGTGTGTGTGTGTGAATACACTCTTCTATACAGTTTTTTTTTTTAATCAACTATGTACTTTACTCTGCCAAAGGGGTACTTTTTACTATAACACATTTCTATTCTATTCAGTAATCAAGGCCTTGTAACATCTGATTTCAATTGTCCTATTTTCTGAAAGAAATCCAAAAGGTAAAGCATTTTTGATGTGCAAACAAATTGGACTGTTTTTGAGGAGCTAACATGAATGAAAATTAATCTACTGAAATAAACTGAATAACAAACCATCGCGGCTGGTCAATAGGGGTCGCAAGTGCATCGCACTGCTTAACCTAGGTCAAAATTAATAATTATTTTGTATTAGGCTATTTATTCCATATTTTGTTTAAAACTCAATGTGTATCTGCATATGCTTATTTTTATAATTTTACTTATTTTTGCGCACTGAATGGAGTTCTATGGCTTGAAGCTTTGAGAAAATTTGGCGTCAAATCTAGTGCTTGTACCCATTTACATTACAGCCCTGACGTACATCCTTGGGGCGCAGGCAGGAGCTTATTGAAATCAAGTGATTAGACTTCATGAATGTCTATCTGAGCTATCAGAATTATTCTGCTGCTGCTAGTTATGTCCCGTCTAGTCGCCAACTCTTCACTGGTGGTATTTTACTACTATAATGAATGGATAACAGTGTGGATGGATAACAGTGTGACTTATGGCTGTTCAACTCTTAAGTCAAAGTGCTTTTTTTGAGGTAGAATTCTGTGTGTGTAGAATTCATTGGTGCTGGTTATGAGCTGTTGATCAGGTTGTGCTCATGTGTAAACGTTGCATTAACTAATTATTTAGATCCATTCAACATATAGTTCCGCCAATAGTTACCAAAATTACATATCTATCTATGTGTATATATATATACACACACACACACACACACACACACACACACACACACACACACACACACACAGGGACTGACTGTCATATATATTATATGCTTACTATAGTATATACAGTGGCGGGTCTAGGATTTTTCTGAAACAGGGGCCATTAAGGGGCCACATGTTACATTAAGGGGCCAAGTACAGGGTAGATCCAAGCACACAAATGATTAAATCAGTATTCAGGTCTGTTTCTTCTCCCATTAAGTTGTATTGACGCAATAGGTCTACTGCCACCAAGAGTTTGGGGGTGGAATTGCATCAGTGATCATTGAATTCTCCGGTTCTTCTCATCAGTTGATTGACAGAACAGGGGCACTTCAGGGGCCAATCAGATTAGAGGTGGGGCCCCTAGAACCGCTCCTGAGTATATACTACCAGCCACCAGCCACCACAAATAACAAGAGGATGCTTTTTTTTGCATTGGTAAAAATACAGAATTAACTGTTGTATTGACATGATGCCGTTCTTGCACCCAGACTCTACGCTGGCCCGGAGGTGGACATCTGGAGCTGTGGGGTGATTCTGTACGCCCTCCTGTGTGGGACCCTGCCCTTTGACGATGAGCACGTCCCCACTCTGTTCAAGAAGATCCGAGGAGGGGTCTTCTACATCCCTGAGTACCTGACGCGCTCTGTGGCCTCTCTGCTCATGCTCATGCTGCAGGTGGACCCTCTCAAACGAGCCACTATCAAAGACATCAGGTACAGTTATCAATATGTATGCCACATCACATGCCAAAATAAATAGTTTTTTGAAACACTGGTAACGATTTATTCAGTTATGATAGCTACATGGTTAAGCTTAGGGTCTGCGTCAGGGTAAGGGGTCGATAAGTCGATAATTAAACCCAGCCGTAAGTAGAGGCAGTAGAGCTCCACTCTCCCCATTGGCTTCAGCTAGAGCCGTCTCGTTATTGTTGCTTTTAAAATTCATAATGCAGACAAAACATGTACTGTTACCCCAGCAAGTCTTTTATTTTGTCTTCAAGAGAAAAACATTTTACCACAGCCCCTTGCTTTTAATTCAGCAAACCAATGACTCAAACGTTGGCACCTTGCTGAAAACTGAATTGCTAATATTCTTTCGCATTTTAATTTTTTAATTTCTTTGTTTTCTTTCATACACTGTTTATAAGTTTGAAACAATTATTCTAACCAACCACTGTCCAAAATATAGTATTTAGTATGATTAAAATAATCATAATAAATACTGTGTTCCAATGTTATCTTAATACAGTGTTAAGACAACATTTAGATCGGACATTTGGTAATTTTAAAATTGTATTTATTTGTTTTCAGAGAACATGAGTGGTTCAAGCAGGACCTGCCTGGGTACCTGTTCCCTGAGGACCCCTCGTACGACTCCACAGTCCTGGATGAAGAGGCCGTCAGAGAAGTGTGTGAAAAGTTTGAGTGCACTGAGTCAGAGGTGGTGTCCAGTCTCTACAGCGGAGATCCTCAGGTAACACACCATTCACGGATTTGATCAATTTGTCATTTTCTTTGGTGTTTTCTGCCTCTGGTGGCCGTTTTAAAGCATTACACCACCGCAATTGCATGCTTCTCTATATGTGGGCAGAAATAAATCAATGAAACATTATTCTGACCCTTATCCTTATGTATATTTAGGACCAGCTGGCTGTTGCTTACCATCTGATCATAGACAACCGACGCATCATGACTCAGGCCAGTGAGTTCTACCTGGCCTCTAGTCCTCCGCAGGGGTCCTTCATGGAAGATGGGATGCCCCTCCCTCCTGGAGTCAAACCTCACCCGGAGAGAATGCCCCCCCTGCTGGCCGACAGCCCTAAAGCGCGCTGCCCCCTGGACGCCCTGAACACGACTCGGCCCAAACCTCTCACAGTGAAGAAGGCCAAGTGGCACCTGGGCATCAGGAGCCAGAGCAGGCCCTATGACATCATGGCCGAGGTGTACAGAGCAATGAAGCAGCTCAACTTTGACTGGAAGGTATCACACACACCTCTGAATGAAAACACTGTACGATGGGCTACTCTAACTGTGAAACTGTGATCCTCTGTTGTAGGTGGTGAACCCCTATCACCTGAGAGTGAGGAGGAAAAACCCAGTGACAGGGAACCTGGTGAAAATGAGTCTGCAGCTGTACCAAGTGGACAACAGGTCTTACCTGCTCGACTTCAAAAGCATCGACGGTAGGTGCTGTGAACAAGGTCATTACTATAAAACAAGCAACAGTTTGAATGTGAGATTTTAACTCCCTTGTGTATAGAAATATAGATGTTTTATTGATAATATGGCTCTATTATGGTATGAGTCACCAATAAATAAAAAACAAAGTTATTATATTCCTTTGTTGCATAAGTTGAATAATTGACTCTATATATTGACTGTATATTGATATGGAGCCAAAATTATGAGGACAGAATTATACTTTTATGAGCATTCACCTTGTAATATACTAACATACATTACAGTAATCACATAGTTATTTTTGTGATTCCCTGCCCCTCAGATGACATCATGGAGGCAGTGGGTTTTAAGTCGGGCACGTCGACTCCTCAGAGGTCCGGCTCCACAGCTGGTTTACACAGGCCCAGGCTCAGTATAGACTCTCTCAGTCCGGCTCTGGACCTGTCCCAGCTCAGCTCATCTCTGCCCGGCACTCTGTCCCTGTCCTGCAGTGCCCCCCAACTCGCCCCCCGACAAGGCTCTCACACCATGGATTTCTTTGAAATGTGTGCCAGCCTCATCACCACTCTGGCCCGCTGAGGCTCTAGACCGAGGCTCTGGGCTGGGGCTTAAGGGCTGGGCCAGGCCAGTTACACATGTGCTGGAAGTGCTCTGTCTCTCTTTAGTGTTTTTAAAGTGCACTGTGCGTCCAAAAAGGCAGAGACAGAAGTACAGGGAATTGAAAGCATTTATTCTTATTCTTGCAAAGTCATTGGGTCGAGGTAAAGGCCAGAGATGTTGGATCTGACTCAGCAGAGATAAAGTTAACTGTAGCTCCACCCGTCCCTCTCTTTCTCTCTCCCGCACACACCTGCCCACAGCAGAGAGCTGCAGGACGTCCTTTAGAGGCCTGACAAAGGTCAGATTTACATCTGTCTTTATTTTATTAAGGCGCCACGTGTTAGACCTGATAGTATAGTAATGTCAGAGGAACACAATGCTTTTTAAGTTCAAATGGTTTCTACTGAAACAGTTTTTGTTATTCATGTATATTTGTATTGTGTACTACATTATACACAGATAAAATACCAAAAAGAGTTTATATATTATATAGATGGTGACTATCAAATGTATTTATTTTTAGAGCAATTAGCTTTGTTTAACATCTGTTTAGAGAGAATCATGAAAATATTTTAGAACTATTATTTATGTTGGAGACGACATATTGTGCTGTTGAATGGAGGTGTGGATATAGTTTTTCACATCACACATACTACTCGTCACAAGCCCTCCCTCAAGATTAGTCATTAGTTTATACAGCATTATTAAAATGTACCATGCACCTCTCTCCTTTCTCCTCGAGCTGAATCCTTTAGACTGACATGTTGAGTGACTGTTAATGTGCTGCTTGCTCATGTGTGCTCCCAGTGTAATTAAAGAGAAGACGTACGGTGACACGGAGAGGACACACATGTCACACTGAGAGCTGTAGTTACCATCACTCCACCATTTTGTTTCTAATACTGTACAATGGAAAGGTTACTTAAGGCTATCAGTGTTGCTGTTTTTCTTACTGTAATATTTATACAATACTATTTAGCAGCACCCTAAAGCTGTATAGAGAATAAGCCACAGACACTTTGCTCCAGTTGCCTTAAAGAACAAGTTTGAGATTGAATGTGATGAGGGAGACTGATGATGTTTGACTTTGGAGTTTTCCATAACAGACTGGTTAGGGGTGGGCACCATGGCCTTATAAAAGTTAAATTGTTTTCAGATCCAGTGATGGTCTGCTAGTCTGGGCTGATCAAATATTTTTTTCTGTTTAATTTTTCTCTGTTGAAACACTTCTACTTTTCCTCAGTATCTCCTCCTACTGGTCAGTCTCTGTCATGCTCTAATTTAGTGACAGGAGGATTAAACCAATCACAGTCAAGGAGGTGAAGTTTTAGTCACTTCTGAAAAGCAATATAAAGGTATGAAGTGTAAATGAATATTCAGAAAATTTAAATCACAAGCTCTAAAGACTAGTTAAGCTGTAATGTTAAGCCCTGTTACTAGAACCTTTAAAATGGTTGCAAAGTTGACAGAAAAGCCATGAAAAAGCAAAGATTAATAATAAATAAATAGCTAAGTTGTAGTGCGTAAGCGTTGTTATGAGCAGTTTACGGATATACTACTTATATTTGTAGCCCTATGTGATGACTGCCATGTCTTTACCATTCTCCTTTACTTTGGTAGCAGAGCCAGCCAGTGTGGTGTTGTTGAGATAATACTTTTTGTCAGTCTTTTGTGCTTGAATATAAAGAGAGCTGAAGATCACTGGACTGTTGCCTTGTGCTGTTCTTTCACAGAGTATTTCACAAAGTATAGACTAGTTTTGGACCTGCTGACAGACTATCGTTACAAATGAAGGAGCAGCTAAGAAGTTATGCAAGATTGAATAGATACCGTGTTGTGGAGAATACAAAGCATTTCGAAACAGTTTGAGAAGAACGGATGAGAGATTTTTGTCTTGAGAAACAGGACATAGTTTGTAAATTATTTAAAATTTTGATGTGCATTTTATTGATTTTTTTGTGGTAATGTTTCATATTTGTCTTGTGTTTTTATATATTTAACTTAGATCAATTTGTAAGAGAGAAGACCTAAATATTTTATGGACCTACAGGAGTTAAACCTTGGTTAAAAGTGTACTAAGACTGCTGTGACTTATATATTTCTGAGTGCACAGAGTTTGCCTTAAAAAGCATTTTGAAGGATCCTGGTTTGGTTGATTGTTTGGTTGCTTCGCATAAATCCCTTTATTTGTTGTAATGACAGACTATTATATGTAACAGTACAATTACCCTCAGTACCTCCACACTGCAGGTCAGGGCCACACATCTACAGTGGTTTAGTGCAATATTTGAATCATGTCTTTGGCAGGCTGCAGTCGGTATTGAAGAAGTAACATTACATCAAGATGCACACAGTAAGAGTGAAAATTAGAAGTAATGTATGTTCATGTACTTAGATGTACTTTCTAAAAAGGATATGAGCTGAAAAATGTAATGGTAAATAATCAGTGTTATTTCCTTTTACATTCAATATAATAAAGTTTTAAAGGTCCTATATTATGGAAAATGGACTCTTATGAACTCAGAGCCAAGTTAGAATGTTGTTACCTCATCAAATGTAACAAAACACAATGTAAACTCAACACAACAAGTTTAAGAAAGAAGTTCACAAGCATGACAGTTGCAGTTGTATTAAACATTGTAATTGTATTAATTGTATTAGCAATTGTATTAAACATTGTAATTGTAAATTTGGATAAGAGACCAGTTTACTGTCACATCCATAATG
The DNA here is from genome assembly GCA_029959045.1 of Taenioides sp. WSHXM2023. Classification (NCBI taxonomy): domain Eukaryota; kingdom Metazoa; phylum Chordata; class Actinopteri; order Gobiiformes; family Gobiidae; genus Taenioides; species Taenioides sp. WSHXM2023. The sequence continues at coordinate 849,604 of CM057095.1, read as the reverse complement.
AGCACACACAAGTCCTAAATGTAATTTGAAATATCAAAAAGTTCTGCTTAGGGTTCAAATAAACTCACCAGTGTTCATCTCTGTTGTACTGTATAAATATAAAACATAATATGCAACTTGGAGAGGCATGTGTGTTGTATCAGTGCCACAAACCCTCATGTTGTACCAAAGTGAAGATCTGTCTGTCTTTAAGTGTAACTCTTTGTTGTGTGTGTGTGTGTGTGTGTGTGTGTGTGTGCGTGTGTGTGCGTGCGTGCGTGTGTGTGCGTGCGTGCGTGTGTGTGTGTGTGTGTGTGTGTGTGCGTGTGTGTGTGTGTGTGTGTGTGTGTTGGGATGAGTCCACTGCTGTTACTGTCTGAGTGGGTTTTCTCTTATTATGCACTGCATGATACTGTATTGCTGTTATCATTTGCACTTTAATGAGTATTTATCAAAAACAATAAAACACTTGAAAGTAAAACTGTTACTTGTGCCATTACTTCAATAACCATGTACTGCCAATACAATACGTGAGCAGAGGTTAGTGGTGAGAAATAAGGTACTGAGTTTTTTTCTTAAATACTTTTTTGTAAGAAAGCCATAAAAGGCATAAAAAAAAGCAAAAACCAAGAGGTACATGGAGGAAAAAACATTACTGATATAATCTTACTATGTGGATTTTAAATATATGACACAGTTAACGTAACAATAATCTCTAACGATTGTCCAATGGTGCAAAGATGATACCCCATGTGACTAAAGTACAAAAATACAAAAAAACAAAAAACACAAATATGACTTCTGTGCAGCCAGTGGCTAAAGTGTATCCAGGTAAATGTGAGTAGTTGGTTGAAGCTTGTTTTCCAGTCTTCCTTATAAACATCTAGATTAGTTGGTGTATTTGAGTCTGAACAAAATGCCATTCACCAGTGCAGTTTCACCAGTCGTCAGGCCAAATTCATGGTCACAGTATGTTCTCAGAGTCTCCCTCAGTAGAAGTGTTACCACTGTTCACACGTTTAGTCCAGTGTTTGTGGAGCTCACTCATCAAAAAAGTCAGCATACTGTTCTGGAGGAGGGAGGATCGGGATGTCAAGATCCAGCTCCTCTGATGGAGTCGGCTCATGCCTGTGGGCAAAAACAACATGTATTCAACCACTTGATTATTTGAGACATTACACAATCTATATGTTTTATTCATTTATTCTCTATATAAGTAGTAATAAATATGTATAAAATGACTATCTCGTATGATTTGGTTATTAATTTGTATGATTTGGTTATAGTTGCAAATGTTTTTGAAACCAGATTAGATTAGAATTGTTAAATTTTGTGGCCATTGCATCCATTACTCCCTAAATCTTACATGGTTCTACACAAAGTTTATTACATGGGCTGCTCAGTGGAGATAATATATGAACTGACACTTTAAATGAATGATAAAAGCTGCTTCAAAGACTTGGTTATTATTATTCATGTTTTTTCACAAGTTCACAGTTCTTTACAGTTTTTTGTAAAATACCACACCAGACTTAGCCACAAACGGGGAAAGCCTGTCCAAACAATGCATGTAAACTGCATTGTGTATTTGTGTACTAGTACTTACAAGAGCTCTTCTTCTGTGATTACTTCAGGAGCTGAGAGGGAGAAAAAGTAAGTTAAAACTGGGTAACAAAGAGCAATCATACAAGACTATGAGTTCGACAATGGTATGGGATTACTCACTTGTGGCTGGTTCAACAGGGCTGTGAAAAACACGAGCAGAGAATTAAAACTTGTATCGTTAAACTCTCACAAAGATTTATATGCCTTATAGAAAGGTATTGGAAATAATGCAGTATTTATTCTGGTGTGTACCTGGCAGTGGGTTCTGTAGATTTAGGAGGGTGGAAAAACGTGGCGAGCTTTGCAAGTGCTTCATGTCTGGCTCTAAACAACACACATTGTATTTACCATCATATGTTTGATGCTAAACTTTAAGAAGAGTCTATATTTTAATTAAAACTTACTGTACATAGGAGCCCTCCACAAGGTCACTCTGACTGTGCTGGTGGTTTATAGTGAGCTCTTCACTTCCTTAAAAAACAAAAAAACAAAACATACATTATAGAAAATAACATCATTTTGAACTTCTAATGAGATAACAGAAAGAGTGTCAACAGGTAGCCTTGTTTTATTCCCGATTTTAGACGAGAGATTTGATCATTGTGGTTGTCAAAATGAGCCACAGGGTGAAACATTAAATACCCAACGTTTCTTAAGTACTGTATCCTGCAGCTGTGTCTGAGATTTCTATCAAGTTAAAAAGACAGCTGAATGACAAATGTATTATGCTTATAACTATAGCAATGTCTGTAGGTGCTTGTTGACTTACCCTTTTCGCCCATGTCAGGCAAAGAATGCGTTCTACTGTGGACTCTGAAATGAAATTACATTTAGAAATAACAATATAATAAATGTTTCAAATACACTAAATACATCTGGTTACTTACATTGGCAACTCTGGCACTATGTTTTCAATAGGAGAAAGTGGCTCGTCATCATCACAAGTCCATTCTTCACTGTCATCTGTGACTAAATAAATATTTTTTGTTTAAATTATATATTTACATAATCAACGTATAGTAATTTTTTCAATAAATGAAGAGTTAAATACTTACAGCTCTCATTTGGATAATGGTTTGAAGCCCTGAAACACACAAACCAACACATGTATATTACACCATTTTAAGCAGCAATTTGATAGTTTAGGACCAGATCTAATACCTATGTGGTGAATACTGTTTTTGTGTCCTTTTGCAAGACACCTTACTGTGTACATCTGTGTACACCAGTGTATGAATGTGTTTGTGAATGGATGAGTGGTTCCTTGTTGTAAAGATCTTTCAGTGGCTTAAAGGTAGAAAAGAAGTATACAACAATAACTGGCCTATAGCCCTGTTTTATTGTATTATGCCCAAACACACCTGCTGCCCGTGCTGGTGACCTCCTGCTCAACATTGGTGCTGTTCAGTCGGGACACTGCAGCCTTCTTCCCCAACTCCAGCATCTCCTTTATGTCCAGATCAACATGGTTCACAGCCACATAACCATCTGAAACATGCACAGTTGTTGATAAGTTACACATAACTTAAATGGAGAATCCCATTATTCTACAACAATGTATTTCTCTCACAGTTGTTCCTGCTGTCCCGGGCCAGCCACTTCCCCTTGGGGCAGTTGGTGGTCCTGATGATACTGATGGTGTCTCCACTCTTCACTGGAAGGTCCTGCTTTCGTCCCTTTGAGGCTACTGTCACTGTGGCCTGGTACATAGCATCCTCCTGTCCGGTAATCTAAGGAAGACAAAACTATTCTTACTCTTCTTATCATTTCTGCGATGTGATTTAGCTAACTCATAAAATCAGTGGCTCTGGTTTAACTTTATAATCATTAACTACATTTACATCTTCATTATTAGCCTTAATAAAGCACCAAAATAATTTGTTAATAGTTCATTAAGGATGATTCAGCCTTAGTAACTCCTTCATTAAGGGATTAGGAGTTGTGGTATTAAAGGGGAAGTTCCAAAACCTGAACCTGAATCTAAACAATTTAATTAATGAATTAAGTCTTTTGTCACATTGTTTTATGGCTATATCAGGTGTAGTTATGGCTATATTGAATGTAGTAACTCAAGCCTGAACAGTTTTCGATGTAATGTGTACATTTTACACACACAATATACAAAATACAATTGTAGAATTACTCAGCATTTTGAGAAATAACCAAAACATAACTCCACAACAAAAACACAATGGCGAAAAAATAACAAGAAATCTATTATATTACAAGAAATGTGATTTGAAAGTCTTTGTCTACTGTCTATGTAAACCAAGAGTCCCATTAGGAACCTACCAAAACTGAATACCACCCAAAGTATGGCCTTTTGTTACCCTTTTTCACTGAAGTAAAGTTATCACTGCAGAATATGAGTGCGTACTAGATAGCAATAACAAAGTCAATCATGTTTACATAGATTCCAATGAAGACTGAGCGCTTGGACTGTGTGGAATGAACACAGACTGGTTTTAATAGCAGAGCCCAAACCCCACCCTCCCCCTCGCTTTCCTGTCTGAATGTATCACTAATATTACTTACTTTAAATTTCTTTTTCACTTCATTCTCTCTCTTCTCTTTCTCCTTCTGCTCCTTCTTCTCTCGCTCCTGTCTTTCCTTTAACTCCTTCTTCTCTTTCTCCAGCCTCTGTTTCTCTCGTTTCTTTAGTTCTTTCTCGTCCGGGCCCTCCAAAGCCGCCGCAGCTTTCTTGTCGCCCCTAAATCAAAGATAGCCTTTTGTTACCGAGCGAGCGAGACTAAATTGTATTTAAGTAGCACAAGAGATTATGATGGAGACTCTTCCTGACAAACACACCATCCTTATCTTTCAAAGTGTTTGGGTAATAAAAGGGGGTCAAGTGAGTGTGGGACTTACTTGCCAAACCTGCCAGTCTTGGTTTTCTCTTCAGTCTATAATGCACAAGAAACAAATAAGAATTAGAAAACACATATTAAAAGAAAATAAAAAGCAAGAATCTATTCTAATTGATCGTGTTAACTACAGTGTTGGAAAAAGTAGTCAATTATGTTACTTAAGTGAAAGTACAGATACTGGAGCAAATTAATACTTCATTTTAAAAGTAAAATGAAAAATCTACCTGAGTAAAAGTATTAAAGTACCTGTACTTAAAGAGGTCTAATAAAGCTTTAAATGTAGTGATTTTGATACAGATTTGTGTTGAATTTTGTTCCACAGAAACAACTGAATTAATTGTTTATTTTCTAGCAATTTTTATATATTTTGTTAGGTCAAACTACAAATGTGTTAAAAAATAGTTCAGTGGAGTTAAAAGTACAGATGTGTACCTGGTCTCAGATGTAGAGAAGTGAAAGTAAAAAGTATCCACTTTAAAATGTACTTAGGTAAAGTACAGATACCAAAATGTATACTTAAGTACAGTACTTGACTACTTTTTCTTTGTTTTGTTCCACCACTGGTTAACTCGTATGCTTCTTACCATTTCTGGTGCCTCTGCATATGGATCTGCAAGTAAAGAGTTAGCATAAGTTTAGCTTTAATTAGAACAGCATTCCTATCATGTTTGTTAGAGCCAGAGGGATAAGCACAGATCTGGCAACCTGTTCCATATCAATATGCAAACTACAGATTGCAGATGATTGAATATGATTATTTCAAGTGCGGTGCTTATTATATTTGGTTAGATGGTTGTATCATTCTTTAATAATTCAACAAATAATGAAAAAGTAACAAAAAAGTTATAGTATATCCAATGTCTGTTCCTGCAATGTAAACAATACTAATAAAACACAATTACACCATAGCCTCCTATTGTATTACTGTCACTTTGCATCATTTGACTGATCTTATGTTTACACAAGTCTAAGTTTATTACATAAAATAACTGTACTGAGAAGGCCTGAAGGGACGTGCTTCCTATGAAGAAAACCAGGACTGGTCAGATGCCAGCTTATTTAGACCTTTTTAACTTCACTTTTTCTGCTGTAGGCAATTGGATACAACAGGAAATATACTAACATCAAAAAAACTTAAACAACTCTGCCTTGTGACATGAAAGTGCTACAGTGATTCAACAAGAGTCACGTTATTCAACTCCTTGCAATTAAAAAACACCTGATTATGTAATTAATGATTAGTCTTACTCTTGGGCGGTCCTTTGCGTTTCTTCCCATCCGTCTTCCCTTTCTTTTTGGATGACGACACATCTTCATAAACATTTTCTGTAGGTTCATAGGGATTGACACCCTGGACCCTAAAAAATAAATCAATTGGCATTGCATTTTTACTATACATGTTTTTTCTTAATGTTTTTTTCATAGGTCAGTATCAGTTAGTCAGATGATGTTTTACCCTGGTGTTAGTAACAGAGAGTCCCGGTTGCTATGGGCATCTGGCACGTCAAACACTGGAGTGGTGGCTTGGGCTTCTGCTGTAGGTATGGTCCCATTGGGGATGAGCTCTGGGATGTGGAGTCTGTCCGGAGACTCAGAGCCATTGTAATCTCCACTGCCCCAGTCGGACACAGGCAGGTCAGGGGAGTGGGCCTCTGGAGTCATGTCCTCAAACTCAGGGACGTCTGTGTGTGCGCCAATGTCCGTGTCTGTCTCTGAGAACTCCATAGGGGCTGGGATCGCCACAGCTGAATACAAGTGAAAAATTATGTCAGATAATACATTTTGATTAACATTTACATTAACCAACCCGCAGCAGGGAAAGAGTACATCATTGAAGATAAAAACATATGATGCAAAAAGCTCAAGAGCTTTAGAAGAGCGTTTCATATATGACATTGTTGAACCTAACCAAAAGACTGCTTGAAATGTTTAGGTAATTATGGGTAATTAGGGGACACTTCATTTCTAAACTGTGTGTGTGTATTCCTACATGCACACCGAAATCTGTTCATTATCTGATTTCAGGAGATATCAAATTAGACTCAGTTGATTCACTGATACATGTCACAGGTGATTTCTTTTGTACACGTAAACACACACCACACGAAGAATCCACTAATCTACTGGGCTATCAGATAATTTTAATAATCTGATTATTACTGGTCATGTAAATGTACCTAGTGACTAATAAAAATAAATCAGTAATCAGAAGATGGGTGATATAATGATGATGTACTGATGCAGAACCAAATTGCACACCTTATTAAACTGAAGTAGCTCATACCCTCCATATATTATAACAGGTGTGTAGTACTGACCACTGTCCTGCAGAGGGGATGGAGGGATGATGGCACTGACGTCCACAGTGGGGGGGTGGGCAGGTTTGGGGGCAGCGACGGGAAGGGTCTCAGGCTCAGGCAGGGGTTTCCTGGGGGGAGGAGGGGGGCGCACCTCAGGCTGCTCTGGGATGTCCTCCTCTTCGATGCCCTCCAACAGCAGCGATGACCCTACGCACAACCAAACTACAACGTGAGCAACTGATGAAGACTCATGGTAACTCAGTTTCTTCTAGTTTTGCATAATAATTCTTAGTGGTGACTGGAGCTCTCTCAAAGAACAACACACAATCAGAGTTCAGGAAAAGAGAAAGTGACACTGGTGATTTGTGAGCAAACCAAACCAGTTATGCACACTATGAAAGTTCTTCTGTTAAACTCATAAATACATGAATGAGGTTTCCGGCTTTACATTTTGGCATTTCTTTAAAAAAAAAAACAATGACAAATGCTTTTTAAAAATCCATTTTGGTCTGACTTGTACTCTCAGATATTAAAATGCTGTCTAGAATGAACAGTATCATCATAATATGAATGGTATGTAATGACAGATGACTGCTCCTAGTAAAATTGTAACTGATTCAGTGGGGCCTAATGCATTCATGGATGACAATAAATATGCTAATGGAACATGGTTTGTATACAGCAGTGCAGTGTTTTTCATTCAGTGTTGTCAGAGCAGCTCACAGTGATGGACATGCTGCTCCTCCTTGTGCCGTGTCTGTCATACCAGCTCTGTGCCCTGCCTGCTCCATACTGTCTCTGCCGCTAAAACAACAGCCCCGCTCCAGACTGCACTGTTTTTAAAGACACTTTCTCCAGCCAACACCTCAGGCACCCACTGGCACTAGGCTACACTCTGCAGGCTTCATACCTGCTCAGTGCACAACAAGTAGCTCCAGAGCAGAACAGCATGTTCCCAAGGGCCTTTCCCACATGTGCCTCTGAGAAACTAGTACATTTCATCTGCACTGCCAGTCTCAATTTAAAATGACTAATTAAAAAAGAAAAAAAAAAGTGACCCCCAGGTTCACTCACTTTACTTATCAGGCACTAAAGGCAATAATAATAATAATAATCCTACAGGAATCAGATAGTAACAAAGCATCAATTTGTACAGCTGCTTCTGATCAAAGTTTATCTTTGTGATGTCAGTTCACAGTATGTACTGATGTTCAGCACTCAGTACATATACTGTGCATTTAAAGTCACTTACGGTGGTCCAGCCCATTGAACTCTGTCTTTGGAGGGAGACCTTTACCCATCTTGTCTTCGTAGTCGATGGGAGGAAGTTCAAACAGTGTTGGTTCATCATGCACCTCAGGGTGCTCCTCTGGGGGAGGGGTTAACAGCAGAGAAGAGGTTGGTTTTGGATGACTGGGGACAAATAAAGCATTATAAAAATGACAGTTTTTACTTGTTGAGTGATATGCATAAGACACAAAAACACCATTACTTACTTATGGGCCATTCTGCGCACCTTCTCCAGGGCGTTGAAGATCCTCTGGTCCCCTGGTGGAGTCCTCTTGCCAGAGCTCATCTCCTCGGCCCTCTCCAGAGCGGACAGGGCAGACAGCGCAGACGGGGGGCGCTCTACTTTAGGAGAGACTGAGGGAGCATCTAGATCCACAGGCGGAGGTGGGATTTCTAAAGAGTCCAGGTTTAACAGCTCTACAGGAGACTCAGGTTCTGGAGGAGGTGTGGAGTGTGCAGAGGCCAGCACAGACACATCAGGCTCTGGGATAATGAGGGGAGGGGTCAGACTGAGGGGCACCTCGTTCTCACTGGGTGGACAAAGAACACTGAGAGTTTCTGTGGGTGCTGTGGTTTCATTCTCCAGGGTGAGGGGTACAGGGACGACTGGGAGTTCAGAGAAAAAGACCGGAGGAGGGGTGAAGTCTGGAGAGGTGAAGCCTGGAGAATTGAAGTCTGGAGAATTGAAGTCTGGAGAATTGAAGTCTGGCGAATTGAAGTCTGGAGAATTGAAGTCTGGAGAATTGAAGTCTGGAGAATTGAAGTCTGGAGAGGTGGAGATGGTGAGAGGAGGTGTCTCTACTGCAGGACTAGAGGTAGGTATAGTTGGGAGCTCTGGCATCAGGGCCTTTGGAGGAGTCCTGGTCTCAGAGGTAGGGTTGGACAAGTCCTGTGTCATTGGGATTAGAGGGACCGGTCCTGAGATCTCAGAACTGGGAATATCCAGGATTGGGTCATCTATGAACTCCACGGAATCTCTTTTGGACTTCTTGAAACCGAGGAAGCCCTTCCTCTTGAGTGTAGTGTTTTTTGGAGGGGGTGTGGCTGGGACCAGCTCTGCTGTGGTCTCCTTCTTCTTCTCTTTACTCTCTTTTTTGGGCTTCTGTGGTGGGATGTCCTCATCGTATAAACGTTCTCTGCCCCCTTTGCTCTTGTCTTTGCCCACTTTGATCTTAGAGTCTTTGGGTTTGGAGTTTGACGGTAGAAGAGGCTTCTTGCTCTCCTTCTTCTCGTCCTTAAAAATCACCCGAGGGGCGATGGGGGTCTTTCCCTCCAGACTCTGGTTGATGGAGGTGAGCAGAGAAGGCCGTGCTCCTGCAGGCATGTAATGAGGGGGACTCTGAGGAGGGGGCACCACTTTGGGTTTCTCTGGGAGAGCAGGTTTGGGTTTGAGGGGCTGCTTGAGGAGCAGCTCCTCTTCCTGGAACTTGGCTCTGAGAGCCTGGAAGTCCAGAGAGTTCTCCTGTGAAAGTGGAATGTGAAAGCAGTCAGTGAATAGTATTTATGATTATACATACCAACCCAGTGGTTAGCGCCAATGTTCAAAAGTTCAAAATACCACACTGAGCATCCCCATGGATGATAAGCACCCACATAGCTCCCTCTGCCCTGGAGGAAAAATCTGTGGCTACCATTGATCACAACATTAACTTGTACAACACTTGCACTACAGTATAATGGATGTGGGATGTACATAGTATGTACAACTGTACTGTTCTTAACCCATTGCTATAACATTCAATAATATTGTATGTGAGTAGGCTGAACAGCAGCATTCTTGAAGCATTATTACAATTTCTATCTTTTTTTTTTTTTTTCATAATAAAGCCCTGTTGTGTAAACAGGATTCATAAACTGCCCCAGCACATAGGCTATATGTTCGTGTTCCTCTCTAGTTAATTTGGTTGTTTATAACCTATATATCTAATTATATGTTCATAATTTGTTAGACATAAGTAGCTTCATGGGCTTAGCTGTATTACGTAGAGCGAAGTTTGAACATACCTCGTCCATTATGCGAATTAATTCCACCAAAAACGTCACTCCTGTCTTCTTGTGTGTCTCAGCCTCTCATTCTGTGCGCTGTAACTCTGAGTCCACCTGTCCACGCCGTGTCCGCGCACCTCAGAGCTCCACAGCAGGTTTGCCCACGCGTTCTGCCCGTGGTTTCAGGGAAAGAATGAGGTTGAGTAGGAAGACGCGCACGCTTGTCGAAAGAAACAGCCGGGCTGGTCGGACGGGTCTCGCACTGGCTTAGACTGAACGTGTAGCTACACACACATTTCCTCAGTGCAGCAGGAATGCCGCTCGGCTGGCATCACGCGTACGCGCAAAATGACTCACTGTCATGCAGCAGGTGTCTGGAACTGTTACAATGAAACTTTGGCTCGGTTTATTTCTTTTTTTACATTTGTACCTTTAGAGTGATGTTTTTTGGAGTTACAATCTAGTTAACCCAGTACTGAGTACTATTTGGCAGAGCAAGTTCACTGTCATGGATCAATTGCGTATATAAGATTACAGACGCAAACACATAATCGGAAGCGAAAGAGGCCGGTCAACATTCCAGCTTTGTTACTCTGGAGGTAAACGTATTTGACCAGGCATTTATAATATGACACAAAATACACCTTATGATAGATAAGGTGTCTTCAGAAGAGTTTGTCCTGTTCTGCACAAACATGACCCTAACGTCACCAGCATCAGTTCGATACTGGAAATGAATGAATGAATAATTAAATAAATAAATAACATTTGTTTTTGTTTTTTAGCACATATTTTAAGTTAAAGGCATTGACATTTCAGGTATGTTCAGGCTGTCCCTGAAGGACTAAACAGGCCCTCTGCAGCTCATTTGTCCTGTGCAGGGATTAGCAGTGTGTGCTGCAAAAGTACATTTTCCAAAACATTCTTTTTACTTGAACTAAAGCTAAAATAACCTTGTCATAGTCCAGTTATGAACAAAGATATAAGTCATTTGTGGACAGTGTATTGCCTGTACTGTAGTCTCATGACAGAGAGCTGGAAAGAGAAGCAGCCCCAAAGGGAACTGCTGACAATGAGCATTGTGGATTAGGCAGTAACTAGGACACCATTATGAGAAAGACACAATCCTTTTCCACTGCTTAGTGTCATAAAAATAACCCTGTGTATGGCAGCTAGAGTAAAAGTGAATCCAGCACACATTGGTTCAGACGTGTGCTGTGACCCTGGACTAGGTCACTGTTCTCTTTGTCCTGAGCAGCGTGAAATAAACCATATATTAACCTTTGTTTTAAGGCTTTGGCTTCTTAAACACTGCTGAAATAAAGGAACAGAAGGGAGGCTGTTGTAGCTGGATGCTAATAAACCTTATGACAGCTTGCATTAGAGTCTGCCAAAGTGACAGGGCCATTAAAATCATGTTAAATTACAACTAAATAGTGTGGACTGGTAACCTCAGACTGAGTACGGAAGCACGAGGTCACCCTCATGCACAACCATTAGTCTCAATCCCCTTCATTCACACGCATATAAAACACCTAGACCAGCAAGTCATTGAGATGTGTTTATTTGTAACAGTAATACATGGTGGCATAATCAACTGAACCAAAATCATCTATAAACCCACTGTAGAATGTCATAGTCATAAAGATAAAAATAAGGTGTCAATTTTACATTAAGAAACTGTTAGCTGAGGTAAAGTTAAAATAGGTCTAGAAATGTTATGTACTCAAACAGCAATGGTTCCCTTTTTATTTATTCTTTGCTCTTGTCTCCTGGATGTCATGTGTTTCCTCTCCAGGCGACGTGGACAGGGACTCTGGCCATAAAATAGGGAGTGACGCATCACAGTATGGAGCTGTAGCGGAGGAGGCTGCAGCCGTCACGGACAGCAGCAGTTTGGCACCTGACTGACAGAAATGGGTGGGACATGAACTGATATTGACCAATCAGAATGTGGAGAAACACAAGAAACAGAACGCAACTTCTCTCACAAAGTACAAACAAGGGCGGTAAAATGTTTAACTTAACATTAAGGTTTATTGGTTTTAGACAAAGGTGATGCGATGTTTGGAGCTGGAAGCAGGATTAGCTGAGAAGTATAACAGGTCTACATAGTAAATTAGGGCAATAAACCTTGTGTGACCCTGAAAGGAAAACATATGTTGGTATTGCTTGGGTAAAGTTAAGAGTTTGCATAACTGAAGCCTTCCTATTTTATGGCACAGAAGTCCAGTGGACAGAATGGTTGTTATTATTATTTACAAAATGAGTTTGGCAAACCAACTATCAGATGCCTTAAAGCCATGTAGACTCTATAAGTCCAATAGAGCTGACCCCAGCGGCTTGATTGACTTATAAAATAAAAATTCACTTTTTTCATTTTTTAAATCAGTATTGTACAAAAGCTATAGAGAATGAAGAGTTCAATTACAGAATCTGTCCCTGGCCTCTTCCCTCTCGGGTCCATTCTGCAGTTCATCTGGTCCTTAAGCCTTCAGTCTTTCTGCTAGAGAGACGTTTGGCAAATCACGTGTGTGTTAGGCGATGTTTGTGTGTACTGCATGTGTGTGAGGAGCTCCCAGAGAGTCTGTTTCTGCATAGAGATCCAGCAGACACTCACAAGGATGGGGGAAACGCCCAAAAGCGACCGACCAATCAGAAGTAGCAATCCTCGTATGTCTTGTCCCAGCACAGATTCTCAAAAGAAAAGATGATCTCTCTAATCCTTGTAAGCGTGCATGTACTTGAACGGTAAGTTGGATGGAGACAGAGGGAGAGGCACTGCTTGATTCGGTAGCCCCTCCCTGGCAGGACAGTCCCAGGCCAGAGGGGCGAGAGGAGGAGCAGGTGCAGGGCAGCAGGAGCGCATGGGACAGGGTGGAGTCCATAGTATGTGTAAGGCTGGCTCTGATTGGCCACGGGGAGACAAGAGGAGGAGACAGCACAGTGCATGGTGATGGAGCTGCAGAAGAGGAGGGTGACAGAGAAGGGGTGCAGTGGCTCCTCCTGGGAGGTTGTTAGCAGAAGGAGTTGATGAAGAGGAGTTACACATTCATACAGTGATGATGGGGGCTCTGCTCCTGCCCCATTGCTGCTGGTCGGGTGCATCTTCCTGTGGGTCTCTATTTCTTCCCTTTGTTGATCTTGGCGTAGAGAGGGTCCTTTCCCTTCTGCACACAAGAAAGGCAAGAGGGAGCACAGTTTAATCCACAGTTTCATATGATTTTAAGTTTCTATTTACAACCAGTTATGAATATGGTGTGACTAATCAGAGGGTGTCACTTGTTGAAGTCAGTTTCACATAAACTCATTTAACAATCTTTAACAATCTCTTCCATTTGACAGCCTCAAAATTACAGTTAAATTAGGGTTTCTAACTTTTGTGGTTGTGAGTCTGGCACTTGGTCTTGTTATTGTTATGTTGTTATATGCTTTTCCCTGGAATATTCCACAGTATGGCATTAAACATATCTATCTCCATGGAGCCAAAGAGGTGATATGGCCAAGTTATCAGATCTGTGGAAAAACAACTCTGCTCATATATTTTATATATTATATATTTTATATATATATTTTTATGTACTTAATTTGTAGACAGTGATGGGATAAACCTCATCTGTTGTAAAGGTAAGAGATAAAAGATTAGGTTTCATTTATATTATAATGTGAATAAGTAGAGCTGGCTTATTATATTTGTTTACAAAATGCCTCACTTATCCTATTACAAAGCATCTATTTACATGCAAAAACACCCATGCAAAATAAAAACAGCAGACATTAGCGTTTGAGTAGCTGCTTATGTTGTAATGACACATCCAACGACTCAACCCGTCCAACTGGACCAAGCAGCAGTTTCACCGTTACAAGCCCAGACAAGTGCCATCCAGAGAAAATATTTACATGATCCACAAGGGGGCAGGAGTGCACTGCTTTGAACTCTGCTAATCATTTGTGTTCTGCGCTCATTTAAACCTCTCAGCCTTCACCTTCAAAACATAAAGAAAGAAAGGGGGAGTTATAAGTGGCCACGGTTACACCCCCTCACCCCAGGCCTCCTCTAGGGCTCCCATGAATCAGAGGAATAAACTAGAATAAACTATAAAGACCAGTTCTGAGTCATAGGCAATCTCCCCCCATCTGAGACAAACAGAAGATGATGGAGCACCCCACAGCGGGGGCAGTTATTATCATACACATAATTACACCAGCCACTCCATCCCTCACACAGACAGCCTGATTGGGGGCTTTTCACTCTTATGGTATATTAAGGACAGCTCTGCGTTGAAAGCCTGAAAGAAGTTTGTACTCTAAGAGGTTTCCATCCTGGAGACTGCAGCACAGAATGGTGGAGTAAAGGCCAATTAGACTGCAACTAGGTCCAGACAAATGTCCTCTTGAAGTCGAGTGGTTCAAATAAATATATTACACTGCTAATGCTACACACCCAAATCAGGCCCTATATAATAGCAGGCCTAGGTGTTGAGTCTTGAAAACCATAATAACTTCTTCTGAAATCTTAAATGTGGAGGTATTTGGCACGCGTTATTTGTTTAGCTCTGCTGACGGACATTAACCTGCTTGTCTCCATGGAGATGTTATTGTTGTCAGAAATGTTTCACAGTATGGCATTAAGCTCATCTCTTTGAAGAAAAGCAGATTATGTTCAGTCACAGTAAGAATGCATGTTTTTTGAGATTTTTTTAATTTTTATTTTTGCAATAAGATGGATATGTTTGATGGTAAACATTTCTGGTGAAAAAATAACAGCCTTAGGGAGACAAGTGTCAAACCCCCTCACAGAAAAAGTTATATTGCAACTTATGTGATGGTCAGTAGTACATGTATTGTAGAATAGCATACGTGGCAGGTTTGGGACTGGGAGGAAGTACAATTTAATCTCTTGTAGATTAATTTCTACCATTGATTATGCCTTCTCTCAACATTTCAAAATAGTACTGTGCGTGAAATATGATTCTTAATACAATAAAATAATAACATTAACTTGAGAACTTTTTCTGTTTTACTTCTACCCCTTCTCTGCTGCACAATCCAGGGTTAAAGTTGGAGGGGAGCATTTAGCGGTGGTGGCTCTGGGCGGGAGAGCAGAGATTGTGAGTGTGGGGCGTGCCAGGGCCAGACAGTCAGAACAAGCTGCCAGAGGAACTGAGACAAAAAGGCAAAGACGCCGAGTGACAGCCAACGCTCTGCACACTGCTCTGAGCTGCTCCAGCCTGCCCATGTCACCCCGCATCAACTGTGCAGCGCCGCCAAACCCCAGACTGCTTCAACGCCATTGGACTCAAAACACTGGAAAACACAGTGCGGGGATGAGCTGATGAGGCGGAGACAGGTGAGGGACCAAAATACCTGTGGACACAAGTGTGAAACTTGCACAGTAGACCCAAACAAACATGAGTAGCATTGGCATTGTCACACTCAAATTCAATCAGACATCTCAGGATATATTTGGCTTTCAAATTATTTCAATATATTCAAAATAACATTTATATACACATAAGAAATAAATAAGTGATCTACAGTGTTGGGACGTAACTCTATACATGTACCAAGAATACGTATTCTGAATACTAATTGTAACTATATTCTGTTACAGTTCCTTTTTTATTTGGTGGTATTCAGAATATAGTAATACTTTTCTACAGTCAAAGGAATACATTAGGGTATTCAGTCATGTAATTTAGGCTTCAAAATAATAGACAACTCTGCTCTTATGGTAAGTGCATGTGTGATTTTTCCTTCTCCAATTAGTGATAGGAAATGTTAAAAAAAAAAAAAAAAAAAAAATTAAAAAATACTATGTTGTGTATTTACACTATAATTTACATGCAATTTTGTCTAAAAACATTCTAAGTATTCTGAATACAGTACTCTGATTGAACCATGGATGATAAAATTGCTTATTTATATTTGATCTAATGTATGTTGCCACGACTGCAAGATATTTTCACAAGGACAAATCACGACTAAACTAGAAGTAGAGTAGGTTTAAACTAGCACATAATAGGACAAAAACAAGATGAAAAAAACAAGATTCAGATTTCAACTTAACCAAACTCAACCAAAACTTTTGTTGGACTAACTGAGGATTAAACAGAACAGTATCAGTAAGTTAATGAATTTAACTAACAACAGATACACCTGACTTTAAACAACAAGGGTGTGTTAGTTTCGGCCTAGTGAGTTCCTCCAATCTGCTTTTACAATATATTCTATATGCATATACCAGAATTCTACATTGGGCTCTACTAATCACAGCAGATTACAGCAGGAAAAATTGGCTAAAACAAAACTGAGTACTACAAGAAGACACCTGGACACCCCAGTTTGAGAACCACTCCCCAGCATGCATGTACAAGTGTGTCAAACTGAGAAGCTAGGCCACTTTGTCAAAGCTACAGTACACCCTTGGCTGCAGTGGGAGCACAGGTGGCCCCAGTGTGGATCACAGGTGTGCTTGTCCTGGATGTAACCAGCCTAATCAAAAGTATTTGTGTGTGCGTATTTGGGACGATGTCTGAAACCGATGTGATTGAGCAAGTAAACACCATATGGGAGCAGTGGCACTGAAACACAACCAAAGGAAAAAAATAAGGGTACAAACGGAAAGCTTTTGGGTCAGACTCTCCATACAACATTTTACAGTCCATCTCGCCCCATTTAAGGCTCACTTGCACCTGTCACACTGGAGTTTTAGCTCAGGTTTAGAAGGGGGCAATAGGGGACACGGTGCCAAGCCAATACCCCAGAAGGCATCTTGGGTTTTGAATTATGCCAATTATGGAAGTAGGCTCGTTAATCTTGGCACCCCTGTATAAGTTGATGAAAACCACTCCTCCGGACTCAGTGCCAACTGCTATTATTAGGGCCACAGTCGGGAATATTGTGACTGAGTGAATACACTGTAGATCCAATAAGAACAAACTCTTGTTTAGGTTGTCTCTACATGTTGTTTTATGATATTTTGGGTGATATGTCTGTAAAATTTGGTAACATCATCTGAAATAAAACGTGCAATAAGTCAAATGTTAAAACTCTATGAATTTAGATACATATGAGCCATGCTTACCAAATGTTGGTGTGAACAGGTGATCACATTTTCATTTAAGATAGCAGAAATATAAAAGTACCAGATCAAATAAAGATGAGTAGTACAAAACAAACAAACCTTAAACTACATAGTACAGAAGCAAACAAAGTAATGTAACAAAGCACATCACAGTGTAGTTTATTTTGCTGTAAAATCCCATCAGTCCTTTAATCTTTTAAGATTGCATGCCATTGTTTCAGCTCTTTTTTGCATATGAATATACTTTAGCAGCTCCAGGCACAAAAACGATTGCCTCTATGGGAAAATTGGGTTCTTTCAAACCATTCTGCCTTTGCAATATTACATAGTTTGTTTTTATGACTACGCAGCTAAAACAAGTCATCTATTATACATACAATTACATTTATTTATATTCAAAATCAAGGCTCAATTCCAAAAGCCCTTGAGTTGGGTGAAGCATACAGACTCTGATTGGCTGTCACACACAATCACCTGATTCTGACATGTGTTATTTTAGGGAGCAGGTTGTGATGTGGGAATAACCAACACATGGTATGAGAAGGACACGTTGTACTATGGAGAAATATACCACTTCACAAGGTACAAAAAGAACGTGGCACAACATGACAAACAAGCACAATGAAACAATCTCACCATTTAAAACACATGCCGGGGTTGTGAAAAAAAAAAAAAAAAAATCCAAAAATGCAAGAGGGACAGAGAAACTACAAAGGGACAGTGTGCACAGAGAGGAAAAGGCAGGCAGCAGAACATTGGTTATGCTTGATACCTACCGTGCTCTGCTGCTATCTAGCTCCCCGCCTCCGGACTGCCCTGGTCAGGACTGCCCTGGTCGGGACTGCCCTGGTCGGGACTGCCCTGGTCGGGACTGCCCTGCTCTGGACTAGGTTCTGGTGCCTCAGTTCCCTCTGCACTCTCACTGGGACAGGGCGAGCCAGAGCCACACGCCTGGGCAAGCAGTAGTGTGGGAGAGACGGAAACAAGGAGGGGAAAGGAGAGGAGAAGAAGAATTAGACTGAAAGAAAGAAGCTAGGGTTGAAAGACTGTTAAGACTATAAAAGGGTAGAGTGTCAGTAGTCTACACAGAAGATAATTATATTATAAAATAAGGGTATTGTCCTGGTAGGGAAATATGTCCTCATCCTTCAATGTCGCTGGGGCAACCTGTCAAGACTAGTGGACCCATCTTCAGATGTTGAGCTAGGTTTGGTCAGGACTATAATATGTCATATTATCAAAGTTCAGTGTTGTGATTATAGTGAGAAGAATCATCACTATTACTCAACTAATACCGACACCAAGACAAAACAACAGTGAAATCTTTAATTACCTTTCATTAATTATCATTCATTCTCTTGCTGTTCTTGAAATGTGTGTTGTAACACTCAAATTTCCACATTGCAGGACAAATAATGGTTTTCTTAGCTTCTCTTATCTTAATATTGTTGAGTAAAATGCTAAAACTTTCTGAGTTTTCGCATTTTACTCAATAGTAATGTTAAAGTGACAGTACTTTAAAGGTGTGTCATTTAATTTTTCTTGTGGAGAGTCAAATTATTTTCTTTACAGAGATGATATTGCTTTGTCTTGAATGTTTGACAGTATCTTCATGGAGACTAAGCCAGACCAAGTTACAGGTTAGATCTGTGGAGAGGCGACCCTGCTCACAGTCAGAATGCCTGTTTTTCTAGGTATTTTTGAGTTATAAAACCACTTGTAATTTTATAAATGTAAGATAAAGCTCTTTAATATCATGCTGTGGAACATTCCTGGCGTGTTTCCATAGAAACAAGCAGGTGACGGAAGTCCAACCAAAAAGTTACATAGTGCACCTTTAACTTAAACTTTAAAGTGCACGTAACTTTTCAGGTTGGTGGTCCACCACCATGGAGATGCTACTGGTTTGCCAGTAATGTTTCATAATATGGTATTAAACTTATATATAGTATGCATTTATTAAATTATGGGTGTTTCTATTGCTCAAATGCATTCTTACTGTGAGTGGGCTCACCTCTTCACTGATCTCACCTGTAAATTGGCCTAGTAGTGTCTCCTGCTTGTCTCTGTGGAGATGGATAAGTTTAATGCCATACTTTGGAACATTGTAGGCAAAACAATAACATCTCCATGGACACAAGCAGGTAATGGGCTCTCCACCAGAAAACTTACACAATGCACCTTTAAACAGAAAAAAAAAAAAACTTCAGGTGTTGATTTTTTGTAGTATAGCTTGATTTAATGACTTTGAAAATTGTCACCACCTCTGATGGTTATGAAAGCTCCCAGCATCCACCTCACTGACAGGCATAGTTTTCGATCTAAAGCTCTCCCTCCCTCACATGTCTCGTGGTGCTGAGTTTGAGCCATGTTTCCGCTTGTGCCCATCTTTCTTGTCCGTCTTTCTGTGTAACCTTTTCAGCTCTCTCTCACTTACTCAGTGCCACCCCGCTCTCTGTTATTCAGGCCCGGTGACATTTTCAAAAGTGTGAAAAGTCCTTTATGTTTTTTTTTTTCAGTAATAGCTGGACTTGGAGGCATAAAACTAATGTTGCACGCCCCGGAGTGGAGAGAGCAAGAAGAAAAAGAGGAAAGAAAGCATTGGAGAGAGAGAGTAATAGAAAAAGGCGGACAAAAGCATGGGAAAGAAAGAAAGAGACAGCAAGAGAAAAAGAGGGAAGAAAGCATTGGAAAAAAGAGAGAGAGAGAGAGAGAGAGAGAGAGAGAGAGAGAGAGAGAGAGAGAGAGGGATAGAGAAGGTAAGAGAGAAAGCATTGGAAAGAAAGAGAAAGAGAGAGACAGGGAGAAGGGAGAAGAAAGCACCAGAAAGAGAAAGGGAAAAAGAGAAAAAGGGGAAGAAAGCACTGAAAGAGAGCGAAGAGTTGAAAGCTGTGTTTTTTGAAGGTCATTCATTCGACAAGGACTTTGGTCAAAGGGGGCGCTTTCTCATCTCTCACGAATTCTCCCCATCTCATCATCTAACTCTGCCTCTGTCCAACGCGCACACAAAATAAGGATAAATCACCACCGGAAGAAAAATTAGGGACTATTTCTCCTTTAAACCAGAAAGATGAGCCTGTCCATATAGAAGTGGTGATGTATGGATGCTAGCGCTCACATATTAATAATAGCCTAATGATGACAGGTCCACTGGCTAATTTAATGCTGTGTTGATCACACATGCACACACGAGGCCACATACAACTCATTTTCACAATCATAGAGAAACACACTCATACACAAACATATGCACGCACACAAACACACACAACAGGGACACAACAGTCGGCCCCCTAATCAGCTAGAGTGATTACCTGGCCCGCCAACACGGCCACAGCAACGATTTATCAGCAGATCTCGACATGTGAATACACTTGCAGCTGTATAAGAAGTGGCTTAATAAAGGACGCACACTTCACAAAGACCTGAGCATGTTGCAAAAGTCAAGGCAGCCTGAACCCATTTTTATAGAAGAATCAAGATAGGGCCAGGCTTCAGCAGCAAAATAACTGATTCCAATTGTATTTCTAGATTTGCCAAGCTGATGCACAGTAATTTTGGTCTCTCATTGTTGTGAATATTCATTTCAAATGATTTAGATACATCCCAAAAAGTTTGTGGTCAGTTTCTTTTCTTCTGCAGTGGCTAAAGACACTTACAACATCCTCCTCTCCGCTGCGACTTGGGCTGCCCTCTGCCTCCCCAAATGAGTCATCGGTGGGGGGGTCTGTGGCGTCCGTGGGGGGGTCTGTGGCGTCCGTGTGGGGGTCACTGACGTGGGAGGCAGATGACTTGGAGGGAGAGCTCTGTCTGGGAGCTGGGGTGGGAGCTGTAAGGAGACACTGAGTCAGATGTACTGGACTACACTGTGTGATGTGACACAGAGAGTGAGTCTTACGCGAGTTGGTGGATGGCGTGGTGGAGGTGACTGGTGTCAAGTTCATCTGAGAAATGTCAAAGTCATCACAGTCGTCCGTGTCCTGGGCAGTGCCCACACGGCTGAAGTAAGTGCTGAATGCTTCGGAGGTTCCTGCTAAGCCAGGCTGCTCTGACTTCTTGGAGGGCATGGCAGGAGGCTTGGCCAGCTGGAAATCCTGCACATGAGACAAGTGTGAGTCTGCACCAACAACATGTGACCTAATACTGATCAGTCTTAAAGTAAAGCTCCAAATATGCTGTGAAAACTAAAAAAAATCTGATCTAGCAATGTGAGAAACTAGAGGCTACAGCATTGGGAGCTGCTGTTAGATTTTGGCTCAGTTTCCTTGGCCTCTAGCTCTGGTGCCATCAGATAAGTTTGGAGATCAGAATTTAAATACACAGGTAAAGATGCCAAGATAAAGTCAGCTTTCCGAGATAAACAAAACCTTGATCTGATTTAGTAGTCTCTATCCCTGTAGCCATGGTAACCCGGTGCAAAAGCACCATTATTCTGCAGAAAAGTCAGCAGATTTTACACAGTGAACTGTTGAGCACCTTGAACATCTCTTTGCCAATCTTCTTTGCCCGCTCCCCATGCTGCGGACTGGATGATGCGGAGGGGGAAGGGGCTGAGGCGCTGGCCCCAGCTGAAAGACTCTCTCCAGCAGGGGTCACTGTGGTGACTGGGGTCAGTGTCTGAAACATGGCTGCAGGCAGCGTGCCCACGGGCTGGGCAGGGAGGTAGGCTGTGGGGTAGGCTCCTGCCGCCATAGCGGCCCACTGCTGCTGTGTGGCAGGGAAGATGTTAGCCTGGCCCCAGATCAGAGGCTGACCCCCAGGCAGGACCTGTGCCACAGGACCCAAGGGTGACTGAACGCCAAAGGCCAGAGGTGTCTGCGCCCAGTGTCCTGGAGGCACCGCCCCCATGGTCACATAACCTGCACAGATACAGCAGCACATGTGATTGATTGATCTGAACACAGCAGTTTCCACACACACAGATAATGCACATGCATCACTGCAGAGAGCTGCCCTGGTTCTGCCTGCAGCTAATGTGCTGTCTCTTAATGGTCATGGTGAACTCTCATAATTACCTCCAGAATGAGCTGGAGTCATTATGTAAAGGCAAACTCATTACATTCAGTCCCATTTATCAGTGCAGCTTGTTCTGTAACACATCTGTTAGTCTGTGTGACTGTGTGAAGGCTGACACTTCACCTGTGCGTCCTCTGCACTGAGCTCAGAGCCAGTACAGAGGAGCTGCAGGACATGTCTCACTCACCAGGGACTGTGCATATTAAACGCTCCACTCCTGTGTTTATTACTCTGCTCTGATCGGCACAGTCAGCGCCTCAGCCACAGGTAAATCAGCCACATCCCGTTAACCACATATTTCATATTCCACACACAAGCAGCCCACCTCTCTGCGCCCATCTACATTTCTATTCTGTTCTGTCCCTGTGTATTTTCCTCTGGCCCTCTCCTCTTCCTCTGTTTCCCTCTTAAGTCTTCTTCCTCTGCCTTCATCTCTGCTCACGCCCTGCCCTCCTGCTGAGCCTGTTTCCCCTCCGCTCACAGTGATCTTGTATTTAAGCAGAAAATGAAAGGGTCCTACCTGAGGGCACAGACGCAGGGTTGAAGGGAGCAAACAGTTCAGTGGGGGGCTGCAGGCCTTGGGAGGGGTCCAGGGTGTTGGCTGGAGAGGCAGGTGTCTGAGGAGCCAAGTAAGGACAGGACATGAGCGTGTTAGGTAGCATTCCAAACAAAATACTGTTTTGTCACTGATCTTCACAGCTTTTTGTTTCCAGGTGATGTCATAATTCTAAAAGGTGTGTAATTGAGGTGAATGGCAGCTTGTTAAAAATTCTAAATGCAGATGTGAAAATCTCTATAATTAGTGGAGCCATCAACATGAAATAAAAACGGTCAGAGCGTTCAGTCTCCAAAATCACTTTAACAAAGACACACATCATACTTTTTGATAGTGTTGTTATTAAAGATTCACTGTGTAACTTTTCTGGTGGTTCTGCATGCCTCCTTGGTTTTCATAGAAAGTTCCACAGTATGGTATGGCAAAGCAATAACATCTCAATAGAGGCAAGCAGGTGATGCCATCGGGCATCAGGTCAGATCCGTGGAGAGGCGAAACCACCCAAAGGAAAGGCCAATGCACAGGAGCCGCTTTGATGTGCTGCAATAAAACCACTGTTGCTTCTTTCTGTGTATGGCAAACTTCTGTCTCGTAAAACACACCATAACCCTTTCAAATCATGGCCTTTTTCTTCTCATAGCCTTGTGCTATGTTTTTCATTTTGTTAGTAATCTGCAGATAGAGTACTGTGTTAAAGACTTTTTAAGAGCCATGATGGGCGGCTTTTGAATTGTGTTGGCATGCATCAGATGACCTTTAAAGGTATTTGTTAGCAATCAAAGCAACTACAGTAGGATACATGCAAGATAAATGCCATTTCAGAACATCTCCTTGGACACAAGCAGGTGGTGAACCCCACACTGGAAAAGTTACAGTTGTACAAAGTTGTAATTTGACAACAATGAGCTACTTACAGATGGAGAGGTGATGTCAGGAGGCGTGGACATATCTCCAAAAATCTCTAACTGGTTGATGTTCTGAAAATCACACACAAACCTTTATTAAAAACAAGTGACTATTATTATTTTGTATTATTCAGTCTTATTAGTTCCAGTCCAGTGCACCATGCTTTCCACACCGCATGCAAAACAGCACAAGTTATAATTACGGCACCTACCTGAGTTCTGAGCGGCCACGGAGAGGAGAAGGGGATGGGGACAGATGAGATAATGAGGTGAGATGATTGATTAGGATGACATACCTACCACAATCTTTGACATGTGCCACAGACAAAGGTGCTTTCCTAACTAGCATCTGATGTTAAAACACACTAGCACACCCCCAGCATCATTATAGTAGCAGTGTGTTGCCCTGGACAAGTCATTGCTGCCCCCTCTCTGTGCAATCAAAGCCAGCAGGAGCCTGGTTTGATCTGTGTTGGGTTTCCTTTCACATTCTCCTCATGAGCTTCTCCTCTTTGCACTTTAATAGTATCTTTAAGCCAGCAGCAAGCGGAGAGAACTATTTATAGGTGATAAAGGAATCTCAGGCCTTGGATACGTGGTCATAGATTTGCATAAATCATGGAGCAGATCATTTCTTCTGCAGATTATGAATGTTCTTAGGATATATTTTGGTCTTGTGGGTCAGAAGTTAGTTCTGTGCACCAGATGTACTGATAGAGGTGCACTGATAGAGATGTGTTAATAATCAGAAAGAAATCAGATTACTCTCACCCGATTTAACAGTTTACACATCATTTCAATAATCTGATAACTCCAGTGGTTTATGGTTTGTGGATTATTGGTGTGCATGTAAATGTATCCATTGAAAATGTTCACGTATGTTGATGTATGACATGACCAATGTGATACATACAGTTATCAAGTATAGTAACTCTAGTATGGACTTGCCATCTGTTCTTATAATCTTATGATCAATTTTAACAGCTTCAACTTCAAACCCTTGAGCAAAGTTGGACGGTTATAGACTTTCTGTCCATACTGAGACTTCTTATTCTTTGGTTGTGTGGTAAGGTCAGGCTATACAGCTGATTATGAATGCTTTATTAATGCTGAGAGAGTGAGGTGACCGCCACAGTGAGTCTGCTCGACCCCATGACCCAAAAGCACTTCTTTGACAGTTCACTGCACTCTCACCGTCCTCCTGACCCACACGGATACAGCTAAAGTCAAAATTATTCATGAACCCAGCCCAAGGAACATTTAAGTTACCAAAGGCACGGTACGTATGAGGAGTTCATTTGCAAAAACAGAAGTGCCATTTGAAAAAAATATGTCAGAAATTTGTAATTTACTCTTTGTCCTTTGTAAAAGTCCTCCAAATGAGCAACTACATTGTCATTAATATATGTAGAAGATGTTAACAAAAATAAATACATTCATAATAATAAAAAGTTTCAAAATTATGATATGTTTGGTATATTAACTAAAGTAGCTCATTCATATGTAGTGTATCTTAAAATATAAAAACAATTCTGTCCTCTTAACAAAAAACAAAAACATTATCTTATTTTATTTAATGACTTATCAGTGTCTTTTGGCTGTATGTATGTACTTGTATAAAACGCACTAGTGCCCTTTCAGAGGAGCACTCTCTGTTACTATGGCAGCACAAGGTGTGCATGTTTTATTCATGAAATGACAGGGTCAAGAGTCAGGCTGACCCACCACTAAAGCAGAACAACAGAGGAACAGCTCAGGACGGGAGACAGGAGCGCCCCTGAGCATCTGTTGAGGAGTTTGAAAACTGTGAACCTTAGAGCAGGTGTCTCAAGAGTATCTGGCAACATGCTCACAAGGGGTATGACGATTATTGATAGACCACTGGCAAATCAATAAATGTAAGGCTGCACTGCATTATTTATATCAGTGACTAAATAATCTTTATAAATATAAATAATGCTTTAATAAATATAAACTTATTTTGGAACCAAGAGTGGTAGTAGACTAGTAATTATTAGACATTAAGTATGTAACAATAATTGAAATATCTGAAATATCGTGATATTGTATTGTCAAAAGTATCACAATTATGTCGTGGGCCATCACAATATATCAAATCACAAGTCTTTCTGCTTAAATTTATTGTTATGGTGCAGCAACAGCTGAAAACAGAGGGAACTGCATAGACCATGATCCTTTGCTCAGTTTCACTGCAGACAGTGCAGTCATTCAAAGAGCATAGACAATCTTAACCTTTGCCTTAATTGGGTGTTATGTATGTGAGTGTATGTGCATGTGTGTGTGTTGTGTTTTGTAATATACACAGGTATTGCCTAAAAAATCAGATCTTTCTTCTGTACTGTTTCAGATTGTACCATGGTTCTTGTCACTGCCTTGCTCCTTACCTGAGTCACAGTATCCAGACCTAGAAAGTCTATGAGGTCTGCTGCTGCTGCCTGCGGCTCTGGGGCCGGTGTCTCATGGAAATGGGATGGTTGGGGCTGATGAAGATTATGATGATGAAGATGATGATGATGATGAGGGGTGGTTTGATGTCCATTCTGCAAACACAGCCGCAGTGTTAGATGTTACATGGGATGAAATGGACACAGACAAACATTAGTTTTCCATAACACAGAATTGCTTGTAAATAGACTGAATGCTGAATAAACTATGGTCTATTAAGAGTATACAATATCTATACAGTCTACAATATCTACAGTAAATACCAGCTAAACCATGTATAAGAGTTAATCAAGACAACATGTAGATTAAACCTGTACAACACCAGCACTAGTAATTTACAAAAGTATATAAGCAGTTATATAACCAGGGCTTAACAAACATAACTAAATTCTGACTTGAATAAACTGGACTTGCATCAAAATTGATTTGAGTACCACTACCTTATATAAGCATGGTAGGCCTATATACACATAACTGAGTGCTAACCTTGTTTTCAGATTTGGAGTCAGAGTGAAGCTTTTAAGAGGGTTTTGCTTCATCCCTACCTTTGGTCTCAAACTTGAGCAGAGAACAGCTTTAAAGCCTTTGTATTTTTGTAAAGCTTGCTCCCCAGTGTCACAGCAGAGGAAACCACCGGGCACAGAGCCGGATTAAGAAGCATACTGGCGGTGAGAGCAATATGGAGGGGTATGGCATTAGAATATCTGCTTTGTGTTACTGCAGGCTTTCATCACAAGAACTTATTTAAGGCTCATTTACATTTTGACCATGCATTGCTCTCGGACATGCAAAAGTTTAAAGGGCCATCACCAAAAGATACTAAGTGAGTTTGGATAAGCTGGATAAACGTTTAAGATTTTGCAAAGTATTGGACCAACAGAGCAGTAATCCCAATCTTTTTAGTTCTGAGTATATCACTCTTGCACTCTGTGCTTCCCTGGTTGGAAAACACTGCAGTAAAGTAAGTAAGGAACAAGATATCTAGGCATCCCACAGTCAGAAATAATCCACTCGGATCAATTGCAGGAGTTCCCTTGCTGATTTTCCATAATTTCATAATGGAAATGTAGGTGTGATTGTTATGAGACACATAGACTGTATATATAAATGAACATAGCTAACCCGCTACTCACCACATTCCAAATAGAAAGTGAACATGGGGGTATTTCCGGCTCCATCGACTCTGGCTCCAATTGACTTTACATTAAAAAATGGTCACCCTGCTCTCTGTAACTGCTGCTATCAGGCTCGCCAGTTTGGTCCTATACTGTTATTATAAACCGCTCTACATGATCCTGGTGTTTTTATTTTGCTATTTTGTCTGTAAATCAATTCCTATTCCTAATATGGAACTCTGCTCTAAATTCGCCCCATTCGCCCCTGCTGGCCTCGTGAGCGTCATTTGAGTGGAGCCGAACACTGTGAGTGACGTTACACTCACTTAGTCCAC
This sequence comes from Taenioides sp. WSHXM2023, assembly GCA_029959045.1. Classification (NCBI taxonomy): domain Eukaryota; kingdom Metazoa; phylum Chordata; class Actinopteri; order Gobiiformes; family Gobiidae; genus Taenioides; species Taenioides sp. WSHXM2023. The sequence continues at coordinate 822,097 of CM057095.1, read as the reverse complement.
TTCTTAATACAGCCTGATATTACATCAAAATTACAACTGGCAACATACCAACTATAGTAACAAGCCAACCAGTTAAAAACCTATGTGTTTACTGCTTTACATAGTCTGGTGATAGTATCTTTTTGCCTACCATATTGACTGTATGCTCTATATACAAGGACAAAAGACCTCACACTTTACTAAAACACTGCACCCAACTCTTTCTCTCGCCCTTTCCACACAATAAAGCACTACAGTCTTTCCAATGGCCGAAAACGATGAAGCATGGCCATCATTAGTTTTACTGGAGAAGCATAACAGCTTGGCCAATATTCATCAGCTCCACAAGTGTATCCTATTTGTCTTATGTGGATTTCCTTTAGATTCAAGCCTTTACCATAGAAGATGTTGGGGACATACTGCTGCAAAAAATGTAAACAATACAAATTATGTGGCAGGGACTAATCCAGTACCATTTTTCTTCTTCTAAACCACAGTCTCCTGATACCCACTCTACACAGCATGTCCATCCTTTTCTCTTCTCCTGCCAATTATCCTCGTGTGCCCATTACAGCTCACACATCCCTGCCTGCTTCTTTATCAATATGGAGGCCACCTATCTATTAGCCATCTCCAAGGAAACAGTAATTACCTGTGCACATGTGTTCTGCATACAATTAAAGCCGACCCCTTAATTAAAGCCTGCCTACTTCCTGCCGTGTGATTGATGGCATTGGCACGCTACAAAAACAACAAGAAAAGTGGCACAGAAAGGGTCTGTTTGATGGTCAATAAGGCATGGCATTGTCCAATCTGCCATGGGTTATAAAGATCTTTGAATTTTCTCTTCTGAGATTTCCAAAGCCAATCTCTTGCTTCTTAGAGTGAAGTGTTTGGATTGGTACAAAGGATTATTACAAATTATTATTACAAATTATTACAAAAATGTATGGTGAAAATTAAGTTATTTAAATTGTTTTGAATGACAGGTATTTGTTCTACCCCATACAACCCTGACCATTCATTCTATCCATTCTACAGTGGCTTTTATAGGGCTTATATTACGCTGTTTTCTGATCTACAGTACATTATCCTATTTCCTCGTCATAAACACACCCGAAGTTTTGTTTCATTCACTTATGTTTAACGCACAAACCCTGCATATTTCGGCTGAGTTCTTCTCTCAAACAGAAAACACTTTGTTCCACCTTGTGATGTCATGCGGTAATACAGGAAGCGCTTCACGTTTTAAACTCCATACACCTTCTTCACTAGAATAATTTTGATAATTTCAGCTCTGGAATTATCAGTCTCTACTAAATTAAAGTTAAAAGGTAGCTGTTAACTTGAAAACCACCTCTTCATGACATCACAAGGTGGAACAGAGTAATTGCTACAAATAATTACAAATGACCATGGTTATTATTTTTTCCCAAGCAAACAACAAATAGAGGTTGTTTTGTATTGCTCTTGGAAAGGTTTTACTCTACACTTGAAAATGTTTGAAAATGTAGCTAGAACTATTTCAGTTTTTATTTGTGCATTGCAGGGTCTATAGAAAGACATAAGCCTACACATCAGAGTGCCCATTACTCTGTGTACTTGTGTATGTTTTATACACAAGTACACATGGCTAATCCAGTGCTGCAGAGGTGCGGAGAGTGGCGCGCTGTGCTTGGCTGCTCACTGGTAATGTGTTGACCTCTTCATGTGAACAGGGCCAGCGTTGACTTAACACACTGACACTTCTCAGAGGGTCAAGGGCTTATGGAGGATTGAAATGGCCTTCTGTGAGTCTTTTATTGACCTGTGGAGCTGACGGACACGCTGATAGTAAACAACAGGAGACATGAGGTCACAAATCTGCCACCCATCATGTCATTAAGATGTATAGACACACAGCAAGGGTCCACCCAGCCAATCAACAAGTCTATGGAGCTCCACAGTAACCGACCACCGCTCGGTTCACTCCATTCCATTCCATATTTTCCATATTTCATAGACTTTCCTGAAACACTAAAATAAAAGTTTGAAAGCCTGCAGCTAATCTATATTTTTATTAAAATCTGTTTCTGAATCTTGAAAAAGTCACAGTATAGAACTTTGTTGCCAAAAAATACCCTGCAATAAAAGCATGTTTTTGCATTTTGTTTGTGTTTATTGCACTGAAAAAGATTTGTTCTTACACTGAGCCAGCTTGCATCTCTACAAATTTGACTCTTATTTGGCCTGTTGTTCCTTTGGCTATAATCTTCCACATAACTGGTCAGTCTTGTTGTGCCTTTAAACTCTTAATCTTTTAAATTTTCAAATGGGAAAAATCCATGGGAAAAAAATGAATGGGAGATGTACTTTTGGAACCACAGGCATCAAAGGGGCAGAACTGTTGAGTTCCATTCAAACAACAGCTGCAGTTTAAAATGATAAAATACTTGCACAACACACACCGTTTTATTCATAATTGGGTGTTTTATTTTATCCAATTTCCACGATTTTTCTGAACATAATGTCTGTGTTTCCATGTTTTTTTCCATGTTTTCATGTTTGAGCAGAAGACACTGAGACCCTAGAAGTCAGCTCTTGTATAACATGCATGTGTCAAATCCATGTGTATTCCCTTAAAGCACTGCTATAGTCACTGGGCCTGACTGGCTCAAAGGCACAAAAGACTTGAATTTGCTGTTGTTAAAGTGGAATAGACGAGCGGTCCAATTGGTTGCACAACAAGAGAGAAACATTGGATTTGTTCACATGCCGACACCTGCCAACACAGAGGCAATCCAAATAGCAGCATGTGCCGATAGAGCAGAGCACACACATACTATGGTGTCTGTAAGCTCCTTACCAAAGCCCGGGATCAAATGCACTCGGAAACTGTGAGGCTGATTTACAGTGCGCCCAATGCAGTGGGGTATGAGCCAGCCGGATGTGAGAGTCCACTAGCTGGCTACAGATTCAACACGCACTGCAGAGAAATGGGGCTAGGGAATGTAGGCCATGGAGGAAAGCAACTTAACCAAACAGAATAGCAGACTTCAGCCATTTTAGGAACTGCTATTTGGGTCTTTAAACAACACATAACATAACACACAATCTCTACATGTCCACAAGTGCCATTGTAGGTTCTCCGCATGTAGGCCTGGCATGATAAGTGTGATATATTGCTGAAGTAAATATAGATGATAAATGATAATACTGAAACTAATTTATTCCATTGACAAATCTAGAGCTACAATATTGTTAAAAAATATGAAATGCAATAAATAAACAGCAGAATGAAACACTTTAGTACATAGTTTGTCCCTGTAATGAGTGATAGAGGTTCTCAATTCAACCTTTTTTATGACTTAAATTCTATCATATAGCCAAAAAATAACCAAAAAAAAAAAAAAAAAAATACCCAGAAGTGGAAAGAAAACGTACACACAATAAATAATAACCACCAAATTATATTGCTCCAGCTTTCATATATTGAACAATAAGTCGATATAGTAATTAGCATGACAGGCCTATTCACAAGTGCTCTGGCACTGGCATCTACCCACTGTCCTGCTAAAACAAGCCTATGAAATGTCTTCCTTGTGAATGACAGTTGAGGTGAATGGCTGACTGAAAATGAACAAAACAATGATCCGTGATAAGATTTCGAAAAGATGGTCATAATTGATGCAATTATTTTACATACAGTAAAGAATTTGTCACCATCCATATAGTTTTTGTCAACAAAAGTGCCTCTGAAAACATGGCTTGACTTGAATCTAAACAGAATGGAAATACTTCTATCAATGTTTTAACACTCTGAAATGAAACTGTCACATCACATCTCACTGGCCAACACATTTGAAGTGTAAAAACCTTATTTCCTTAGAAATGTCCTACCAGACCCAGTCTAAAATAAGATCTGGAAGCACAGCCCTGCCTGTCTGCTTTCCCTCTGTAAATAAAGAGTACATGAGCTCCTCCTGCAGCGTGGGAGTGAGGACTGCAGTCTCACCTATCCATCGCTGTACAACCCACGTCTTTATAGGCACATGAAGTAGTGAGTTATAGGGCTGTCTGACTGCGGGCAAGGTCACTCCATTAGAACCAATGCAGTAGGCGCCAGAGAAGAGCAGAGATAGAGCATTAATGTGCAGCGCGCTGCTATGGATGAGGAGGTGAAGGACATTTGGAGATTCACACATGGTCCGACTTATCGCTTTTATCCCACACAGAATCAAATCATGCTCCACAGACAGGCCGCAGGCTTCACATAACACAAAGACGACAGCCACAGTGACCACACAAGTGCAAATAGTCCAAACAATGCAACAATTATTGAACAAAGAACAGAGGTGGAAGTAAGAAACTGCTCTCATGTCTTGTATGGATAGCTATGCTATGTAACCTTTCTGGAGTAGAGTGCTTTCTCCATTGCTTAATCTAGAAGGTTTCACAATATGGAATTCAATTTATTTCCATGGAGACAAGCAAATGACGCCACAGGACAATAGGACAAGTCAGAGGTGAGATCTATGGAGAGGTTGCCCTGCTGACACAATAACAATGTATGTTTCTCAAGATATTTCTGAGAAATAACAATACCTTTGATAGTATAAATGTAAGCAATATAAGTTTAATGCCATACTGTGATACATTCAAACAAGCAGGTGGCAAACCCACCACCAGAAAAGTTACAATTTAAAGCCATAATGTGAAAGAGCGGAGTTCATGTCATGTTTATGCAAATTATACTAATTTCATCTTCATGTATATGTGTGTATTTGCCTTTTTAACCATGCAACAGTTCAAATGTCACATATATTTCCACCTCTGCTGAAAAAGCACACCGGCAACCAGCAGAGCTCACATCAGGAGCTCAACAGTAGCACAACACACTGCACAGAGCACTGGGTCTCTCCAAACCTCTCAGGGATGAGTGTGAATGATGCAAAAGAAGGGAGATTCACTGCAAATTTTCTTTCTCAAGAGTTGGTAACATCAAATAGTCTCAAATAGATTCTCACGATTTGACTGGGAACCAGTTCAAAGATATTGCAGTTTATCAGCAGGTGGGACTACCCTGTGAGGTTTGGGTGAGAGGGGAGGCAGGCAGTGGGGAAAAGGATGAGACAGGCAAACACACACACATATGGGTGTCATACACGGGTGTCACTCACTGGGTGTCGCTTTGGGACATCATAGACCCCTTCCTTCTGCTGACTGGTGGGAACCTACAGCGTCCACCAATGAAGGCACAGAACAGCCACAATAGCCCCGTTATACAAATGCCCAATACTATATTTTTACACCGAAAACTTCAACGAATTATATTTATTTTGGACCTTTTTTTTTATTGATGAGAAAATAGCTTGACAAGAAAATTAAAAAGCTTTTGGATGAAAATGTAGAGAGTGAATTGGCTGTTTTAATTTTAGCCTTTATTTACTTATTAACCTATTAACTAACTTGGTCTTAATGAAATAAGTTATGTATAAATGAGTCTGCAAACTGTCAACTCATATGTCACCCTACCTAATAATAACTGTTCAGTGTTTTTGACTAACTGATTTATGAGTTCAGACTCTGACTCCTCTCACCACCATCTCACATCCAAATCTATAGAGCTCTGTGAATTATGAGCCCATCAATCACTTGGGTGTGGTTCACGTGAGGATCTGTGTTTGTCTGTGTGTGTATGTGTGTGGGCAAAGTCATAATCACAATTAAAATCTTTGGAGTGTGTTAGGCTCCAGCTAATCAAGAATCTCCATCAGACTCCAGCCAGCCTCTCTGCTTTCCTTCTCCTAATAAAGAATGGATACAACGTGCTTATCTTCAGCACAGACATGTAATAACTCAGACTGTCACATATATGATGGCATGTAATATCTCTATGTCATACAGAGATTTGACAGCGGGAACACTCAGAAGAAAGCTCATATAAAAAGTATTGTGAGGCTTTCTATTGGTGAAGCCTTTGCAAAGCCTTTTCTATAGTATTTTATAACTGGTCAATACTGGTGTTGTGAATCATGGTATGCTGCACAAATGTCTTGGTTAGTAGTCACACTAGATTTCAAATGATATGGAAGTCAATGAAAACTCAATAGAATAACGTCTAATATAGTAGTTTAATTGCATTTAAATATATAGGCACCCACATATAAGAGTCTAAATAACATCAGTATGTGAAAATTTGTTTTATGAGAACCAAGAATGTAACTATTTTTTCTTCTAAATTGGCAAACTTATTCTTCTGTAAAGGATGTATAGCACTGATGTCAGTAACACAATTCCTGATATAAAGTATAGTATAGCATCATTGCATTGCATACCACAAGGAGACTGAGTAACGGCTTGAGCCTTGTTTACTTCTTTCAGATGTTTATTTCCAGAAGCTGCCATCTTTATTCATACATTGGTTCCTCTGTGGCTGGAGGCTGGCTCAGGCTCACAGTCCCTGGGCCTATCTCTTCAGAGTGAGCGAGGGAGCATGTGAAGTCTGTATACACACATGCACAACTCCAGAGCCCCACTATTTTCAATCCATTTTATTTAAAGATCAAACGAGAAGCTGGTGATTAATCTTTCTTTGCCTGGCTTTCTTTCATCTCCTTGGGAAAAGAAGGAGGGGAAAGCAGGAATAAGAGGCGGGGGTCTGCTTCCATATGGGCCAAGAATAACCTCGTGCACACCGCAGCACCTCCTGCATTGTGGGGAGTGCACCCAGAGAACAGGCTCTCTCCTGGGGCAGCTGCGTGGGCTAACAGGGCCCCCTGGAGCCTCACAGCTGGTTGTTTGTCTCACATTGTTAGGTGTGTTATGAGAAAATTGAACTATCACACCATCATGAGGAGAGTCTGTGAGAATATACTCTGGTGTCTCCTAATGCAAATACATTATTGATAGACTTTGTCCTGATATTAAAAAAGTGCATTATATTTACAGCTACAAACAGCATTTGGAAAATCAGCTTCTCGTGGTGGGAACAGCTTATATTACAGCTCTCAGTGAAGAGGAAAATTACAATCCGTGCTTTGATTTCAAATTTGATCTAGGAAGTAGATACTACTGATTACAATGAATTATTTAGTAGAACATATTTTAATTTTATTCCTATTAGTCTAGTGAGCAGTAAGAGGCTGAATTAGGTGCAATTGTGTCTTTAAGCAAGACATTTCACTGACCATTAATGTCTGTGGCATTAGTGTATAAGTGTGTTTGGTAGTTGGCCATTGGTGGGGTTTTGCTGCTATGTCTCTGTCTGCCTGCCTCTGGGCAACAAGGACTAGAAAAATACTATCTGTTTATACTGTGTCATCCCCTTTGTCAGTTGAGGCTGTTTGAAGAATAAATGTACATTGGTTTGATTATGTTATTATCACACTTTTTAATAATGTATGTTTTACACTATAGACTTCTTTTGAATATATCAAAAAAAAAAAAATCAATTGCATTTCTTTTATTAATTTACAGCTACAATAGTACATTATAATGCTGGTTGTATATTGCATTTCATGCTCTCCTAAACCTCCCGTTGAAACTATATTTGAAATAACTTTTTGTGAATTCAAGCTGAAATAACTATAGTAGTAGCAAATGCTAAGAACAAAACAAGTAGAAAACATAAGTATGGGAATACCTGATAAATGCTCTCTTCTGATTGGTCGCGGATGGGCTCATGTCCCGCCTCAAAGACAATGTACTACAAGAGTGGCAGCGGAGGGAGGGAAACGAGGAGAGAAATTCAAAGAGACTGAGAGAACAGCCGTGAATAGCAGAGGTGATTAGTCAAACATTAGCGTCTTTAGTGGGAGGAGAATGCCTCCTACAGTGTCACAGAGAGGAAGTTAAAAGAAAAGCATGCACTACCAGGTTACCAGCATGCATACGGACAAGGCATCCACACCTGAGCCCTACAGTCACATGTACTATTGTGTGTCACACCCAAACAGGGGCTGCTGTCTCCCTCCAGTGCACACGCAGCTATCAGAAACAGAGATCATTACCTGGTACACGGGGTCCTCCAAGTCCTCCTCCAGTATCGTCTGAAGGTGCAAAGATCAAATAGGAAGACAGAGAAAAAGAGCCAGTCAAGTTGAAAGAGTGGGCGGAGACTACGGGGCTTCACAGAATTTGTATAATTATTTGGCAATCATCAGAGAGAGACAGAGAGGTTCACAGACACATTAAAGTAGTTGCCAGAAAAAAGCCAAAAGAAGCAAGCAGAATAGACAGATGGCTGTGCTGATCTAAGTTGAAAGTCTAGTGCAGTCTTTTATAAATTTTGGAGTTGTACTTGACTCAACAGTATTTAAACCACTGCGTTTTGTTCAAGGCGCTTAAGACTAGTGTCATTCCAGTGTGATCAATTACAAAGGCTGCAGTGATTTAGATAATAGACTCACTCTGCAAAAAACTAAATGTCTTTTGAGAGAAAGATCTTGCTGTACCTGCAGTTTAGACCTCTACAAACATCTTCTGAATGGGACTATTGTATTAGTTTATCAGTTCATATTTTAGTCTTCTCTCAAATGTTAATGATCCTGGTTTACAATGTGCACTCTCAACTGAATCCTACTTTTTTAACACAAGTTGCAAATATATTTGTAATTAGATATTATTTCCCAAACAGTGCAGCCACAGTTAAATCAGTGATGGGGTGTTATGGCGGTGCTGGACAAACCTGGTAGACGGCCTGCTCGCACTGCTTGTCCTTCTGGGCCTTCTTCTCCACCTCCTCCCTCTGCTTTATCTCATAGATGAGCTGGAACAGGTCCCGAAGGTCCAATATGACGGGCTCGGCCTAAACGTGCACACACAAACAGGCAAAGGTCAGGTGTTAGTCACAGGAGATAATAAAGAAAAAAGTCAACTTTCCTTTTCTTTTAACAAAAAAGAATATAGTTGCATAGGTTACAGTAATGTGCTTGTACTGTATATTTATAAGAAACTTTAACCATATTTCGCAATTCACACACATGATGTTTAGTAAAATCATCAAAATAAAATTGAAAGGTGCTATATATAACTTTTCTGTTGCAGGGTCCACCACCTGCTAGTCTCCATGGAGATGTGATTGGCCTGCCTGTAAAGGTCCATGTTATGGCATTTAACATCTATCTTGCATTTACTCAGTTAGAGGTGTTTTCATTGACAGTATAGCATCTCCATGGAGACAAACAGGTAATGGATCTTCCACCAGAAAAGTGCACCTTTAAACACTGAATAACTGCTGTGTCTTCAGAAGTCAGATGTATTCTGGCTTTTCAGCATCTTTACTTTAGTAATGTTCATCTTGTCACGTCACCACCAACACCGGTCACTAGGAATGGGACAAGATTTCCACAAGACGAGATGAGAACTGAGACAATCTTGTGGCAATTTTCTCTCACGAAATTTTGTGGCACGAGATCTTGTACCACCTCTACCGGTCACAGTTCTGAGCACTGCTCGCAGAGCATCCCAAATATGTCAAAGTAAATACGGCTCACTAATAAGTTGTCTCATTAAAAGAAAATAAGAAGCTAAAGCCATTCAAAGTTTATATTTTATTACAAACAATAAATGTTTGACAAAGGTTGCTAAGTAGGACATTTTTCCTGATTTCTTTTCACTCACTCAAGTAAGAAAAGTAAATTTAATATTTTTGTACAACTATATATTTCTTTAGTCTATACTTAGAACTATTGAAATGTGTTGCTCTCTCACCTGTGGCAACTTCCACAAACACAAGAGCCCTTTGTGATTTAAATTTCTGTTTTTTTAAACTGAGGATTAGTCAAAGACAGAGTGAGCTGCAGCATCAGGGCAGAAGCTCAGGAGTCAGGCATGAAAAGAAGCACTTAAGGGATAAACACAAGATTTCACAAATATGTTCCAAATGTTAAGGATATAAATACAACATGTGGTAAAAAGCAGGTGCTGTTCATCTCACTAACCTTAAAACATCTGACAATAAGCTGCTTTTTTTTGCATTTAAGTTATGAACAAATGAAGTGAAATTATACCTCACTGTAATGTATTACTGTACATTTGGAGTTGTACTTACATTTGTTTTAGCTTAATCAACCATTCTGGGAGGAATCAGGACCCATTTTTACTCCCAATCCACAAATTAAAAAAAAAATCACAAAAAATAATAGGACTTTTTAGTTAGTGAGTGAGTTTTCATTTTTAGTGAGATATGCTTAAGTTTTGACATGGGAATTGTCAAGACCCAACAAATGTTCAATCTACTGTTTATCAGACCATTCCCCAGACACCAGCTATACCTTATCTTACATCTACCAAAAATAATCTAGACAGCATTTGAAATCAGATGTTGTGTGTAGAGCTTGTTCCCACTTACAATGACAGTAGATCTGACAGCAGAGGCCAAAACTACAGAGCCTCAGCTTCACAAAGAGCCCAGCCATTTGTCTGTACTCCAAGGGTTCAGACACAGATTGAATTGGGCAATTTCAATTACTTGACAAAAACAAGCAATTCTTTTCACAAAACATATCTTTCACTGTAAACTTTATTTGGTGTAGAAAGTGCAGCCTTTTGTGAGATAAAATCAGAACTCCATTCCCTATCTTGCATCTTACACAGTCTGTATCCAATTGCTGTAAAATATATTTGATTCTTGGTGGACTCTAGTGCTCCTTGGAGTTGCAGGACACTCGCCTCGTCTTGCACTGTGCACCTCTCTTGTCAGGAGATGACAGACAACAAATGTGTTCAGTGACGCACAACTTGAAACAACTGTCACGGACACCATCACAAAGCACCACAAGACTTTATTACTTATTGACTGGAGTTACGCAAAGTGCACGCAGAGTTCACATACTGCCGTGCATAAAGCAGTGCTATTTTAGACTGTTTCTGGAGTTTAAGGAGCATATTCCCACAGACACACACACTTGGGGAGAACCACACCCCCTGCAGAGCCAACACAGAAGTATACAGTCACTACATCACACTAGGGAACTGTTGCATTCAGAAATGTACACTTCTAATCTCCAGACACTTTAATGTGGTTTTCTACTATGGTTCAAAATGGAGGACAAGAGGGAACAGAGAGCTGAGACGAGCAAGACATGTTCAAAAGTTTTACAACAAAAAGAGCAGCCATAAACAATTTTATCGAGCTTCAATTAAAACACAGCTGACAAGGAATTTTCAAAATGGATTCACATTCTCATGCATAAGTAAAATGTGGGCTGCTACAAAACTGCATTTTCAAAGTTGACAGCTTAATCTGCTTCAGTAACAGGTGAATTATAACGAAACCTACATAAAAATATACAACATGCTAGAAAGGACATTGTACTGGGTTGTTATGAGTCGTCCTCTGTTACTTTAGCTATGGGACATGGGCAAGTACAGGCTGGTCAGTTTAGTCACATAGAGTGAAATGCAGAGTTATTTCAAGTTATTTAAGACCAAGAAAGAACAAGGACTTCCAGATCTTTACAAAGAATTGAACCTCCAACCTGCTCACCAAGAAGCAGGTTCTCCAACCACACTGGACTGTGTTGCAGTTGTTAAAGAAGACATACTGTGCTTGAATTTGCTATATAGTTATACTCTATGACACACGTGGATCATTGTTATAATTTGGACATTTTAAATCACAATATTGATCTAAAACGACTTAATAAAAGAAAGAAATCCCCCATGCGCTTCCACGTGCCTACCAAATATACCTAAAACATGTGCACCAGGCTAATCCTACAGCTAGGTACTCCTGACTGTGCACCTAGTTCCAGGTTCCACCACTCCTGACCCAGTGGTACTGAAGGATGGGTCAAATGCAGACATATACAAGAACAAAAAGTGTACCTTAACAACCGTAATGTACTACTTTTTTGTACAGCTGGGGGAAACTAATTTCTAAAACATACTTGGAACTCTTGGTATCAGCTTGAAACCAATTAGTAGTGCATGTAGCTCTAAATTGACTTGCTGATAACGTCTTAAAGTCTCACTCTTCATGACAACCATACCACAGTGCTTTGTTAATGGACTTCAACATGGTATACTTTCCAATTACAGCTGCTGCCTCGGCCATAACTGCTTAATACTCGAAGCTCGTCATGGTTTTCCCACGGCTAACAGGCTCAATCTCCACCATTTTTGCTCAAATCCCAGACAAACAAAGTGATAAATAATGGTGCCTCTCTGTGCAGATTTAGTTGACAGATGACGGCTCCACCTTACTGGGGATGTAGCGTTGGGTGAGGAACCGTTTTGTGAGTTGTATATGTAGTGCAGTGGCTAATGTGAGTATCGCTCTAAGTCAAAGAGCCGTGGTCCATGGCCCGAGGAGGATGGATATGCCATTAGTGCGGGTGACACACACTCAAACCCTCATCGACTCACTATGGGAAATCGATACAGCTACAGAGCGAGCCAGCTGGAGCCAAACGCCACACCAAAACAACAGCAGCAGCAGCATTCAAAACAGGAGGGGAAATGCTGCTTCCAAAAACACAGGCCTTTAATGTATTGTGTTAAAATAGTGAATAGATGGAGAACATTTTTTACTGTTTTTAAAAAATAACAAGGCAATTGGCGGATTATACATCATCATTTACTGAGAAATTGTTAGTCCCAGTCATTCCTGTAATTATTTGTCCAGTGAGACGTCCATATTAATAAGCCTTTATAATGAAGCTGTTTCTGTGATAACTGGGTATGGTAATCACTTTTACATTAAAAAAAGTTAACTATTGGGATACTCTCTAAATACTGATGCAAAAAAAGGAAATAAAAAAAAAAGAAAAAGAAGCACCACACGAGAGGCCTTCAGCTGACTGCCGCGCTGAGACCTCTTCAAACAGGTGGTGGTTTCTGTGGTCCAGAATGCAGCTGTTGGATTCACACTGGCCCAAGCGGAGTCTCAGATCCAATGCTTTTTATTTTGACCGAACAGCAATGTGAACAACCAAAAATTCTGCTTTATGGTATTTGCACAGCAGCATTGTTTACAAAGACTAAAGGAGTCCACAGAGGTGTAGTGTAGGAGCCTAGAGTAGTGTTTCCCACATGTAAGACACAGGACTGAGTAAACAGCCTGTGATGAGAAACACAAAAGGAACAGTGTTGGAGGGTGCTTATCTAAATGTCAAGAGGGCTGCACTATTGAGAAAGACCCTGATGAATCATGCATTAACCTGCACACACACACACACACACGCACGCACGCACGCACGCACACACACACACACACGTGTCCAGTTTACATCCTTCATGGGGACATTATGACTTGCATTCATTTCCTGGAGACTGATCCTAACCTTAACCACAGATGTTACTTTCCTTAACTTTAACGCTACCCTTATTTCAACCCATATCTAAACTTTAAATCATGCAGGCCCTTATGATGTGAGAGTGTATAAAGAGTTTAGTCCCCACAATGTGCAGGGAAGAAACTCTCTCCCTCTTTTCATTCTCTCTTTCACACTGTACAACACATGCATAAAGGGCAGCACGGATCTGCATGTCAATATGATTCTCATGAATGACAAGTGGACAAATTGACCTGCACTATCCATAGTCAACTTTAACATGTTCTCCTCATGAAGTCACAACTGTTAGGCCACTTATGTCATGACAACTATATTCAGTTGCACTGCATTTCCATAACTACCAGTAAGTAACCTTCTTACTCTAACCTTCTAGTTATGAGAGTGGATAATATTGTAGCAAAATAAATCTTGCAAAATCCATATGCAAGTCTCATACCGACTGTGCAGTCTTGATGGCCACAAAGCGGTGGTTGCCCTCCTTCCCACAGACATATCCAAATGCTCGGTGGTCTGTGATGTCCTTGGCAATGTAGGAGATCTCATGGACTGCATGGTGGTGCTGAAGAACCTGGGTAAAGAACACAGTTGTAGTTTTCAGTTTGGTTAAGAAGAGCACAATAGATGTAAAGATTGGACACACACCATGTAAATTAGACAATCCAGTTCAAGAGGCTTTCTGATTACTCTTTCTGAATATAATAATTTTCTTTTCACAATCAAAAGTACCAGAGTGGCTCACCAAACTACCTTGGATTCAGTCAGATTTGATTGGTATTTTCCAAAAACAATAACTGCAGCATAAATGAACCCTTTGTGCATGTGCAGTAATTATATTTTTGGATTTAGAAAAACAAACTGCAAAAATCAAAGAGTCCAAAAAAAATATTCATTTGCATAAAACATATGATTATATGCGGCCTGCTCCAGAGAATGTGACCTATGTGTTGTCGACAAATAGGATCACATAGCTCTCAAGTGTCCATGCTGAGACCTTGTATCCTCTATTAAACAGTTTGGAGCTCTCTGCCCACTCCAGTTTAGGCTGGGTGGTCCATGCCAAGCTGGCATGGCCCGCGGCAGATGGCACTGTTTTTCCCGAGGACAGAGGGGGGGATCAGTGACAATCACAACTCGGCAAGCTGTCCACTTGATCACTTCAAGTGATCGAGTGTTTTATTTAGTATTTATTGCCTGTTTTATTGTGTGTCTTTGTACGGTGACCTTGAGTGTCAAGAAAGGCGCCTTGAAATAAAATGTATTATTATTATTATTATTATCTGTGCCCTCTCCTGCCTCGCGCCTCCACAGCAGACACACTATATACAGACTTAATACGCACTGGCGCTGGGCTAAGTTGAACTAAATGTCTGCTTTGTTGCTATTGTCTGCGCCAGATGCATGCTGGGAAAGAAGGCGCAGAGGCTGCAGAGTGACCCTCCAGCCCTTGAGAATGAACTGACCAGCCACACATCAGTGATTGAAGACATCTGCCGCCTTTAAGTATAGGATGTACGTTACAGTGTAGTGTAAGTGAAAGTGTATTATTAATGCCACATATTTAAAGAAGACACACTGTGCTTCTGTCTGCTATATAGTTATATAACAAATATAACATCATGGATCATTTGGTTATATTTTGGACATTTTAAATCACAATATTCATCGAAAACGACCCTATAAAGAAACAAGCCCACTGACTTCTGCGTAGGAAAATTGGGGGGCCCAATGGGAGCTGATGTGCACCTCTGCTGGATCATGCTTGGCAGATCATGCTAGCGAGGGCAGATTTTTTTTTTCATTTGTGCACAAATGGCTATGCAATGCTGTTGAATCCTATGCGACTCATATATTAAGAAAATAACACTGGAGAACGAAGTAAATACATAGTAGGGGGTGTATACCGGTGGCGGTGAAAAAGGGGGTTGATTGGCGCAACAATGTGATTACTCAAACATGTGTGAATTGTGCTAAATACAGCTGAGTGAATGATAAGGTTAATGAGATGGGAAACACCTATAACATGGTTAAAAGCTCTTTTTCTTTATAGGTCTACATTATACTGCAGGCCAACTCCAAAGCATTCTCACAGTGACATCAGTTAAACATGGGGCCACACATAGACAGCTCTATATCTAGCTAATAACTGCATGAGTCATGTCTAGTGAATTGAATAATTATCCTAATGATCATTATTATCACCTCTGATTGACCTGAGAATGGCGGCTAAGGCCTTGTTGGCACACATGTAAACACACATACAGCTCATTTGCAGTGATTATTGAATTATGTGCGGGTGGGAGGAGGAGGTGACTGTGCGCCCCACAGCGGAGCAGGGAGGCTGAGGTGATCGGGAAACTCAACCACGGAGGAATTTAACACTTCTATATGACATTTTTAGGGCTTTCAGCGCTGAGCAAAAATACATCACTTTTTTGCTCATAATAATAATAATACATTGCGATTTTCAGTGTTCAACAGATATTTGTCGCTGCAATTTAAAACAGAAAGTAGTCCGAAATTGTTGATCTGTCAGTTAAACTGCCTCAAGTAAACACATAACAATAAAAAAAAGATCAATAAAATGAAACACACAACACAGGGTACTAAACATAATCAGGATTTCAACTTCAAAATAATCTTAAACCATCCAAGAAGTTCATTTAGTCTCCTTTAGAAACTACACAGTCAAAGAATGGGTTTATAAACTAATAGCTCATAATTTCACACAATCTCTTATTCATTTGACATCTTGATCCTAGTTGACTGCCAGTCAGTTCCACCGACTATGTTTATGCCAGAATTGTCCATCTAATAGCCTCGCTCCTGTCTGTGCTATATCCAGTAAAAACAACCTCATCACCACCTCGATTTTAACAGCTCGGGTTTCCATGGAGACGCCACCCTGCTGAACTGTTTGGCTTTCTCATCGCTGCCAGCGGCTATGCAAAACGAAATGAATTTGTCATAATATTGTTAGAAAATAGAATAATTTGATGTGAGGCAGATACTGTTGGCAGACTAGAAGAGTACAGGGTCATGGATGTTTACACAAGAGGTATGGGGCAGACAGGTAAGAGCCGCTGTAGGCTGCTAATGCTGCAGGCGCACACAACCCACACAGTTCACAGGGCGCTCAAATCAGCTGACAACAGAGGTCATGTGACTAGAGTGGATTATTGTATGAATCAACAAGTATGGCAGGGCAACAGTTCATAATAGCACATCTGAATGGGGTATATGGCATCAGCCTCCATGTTGAATGTCAGTCTGATATAATAGTGGTAACAGAGCTGCAGTGAATGAGGCGTAAGTGTTTTGAGTGACTCTGAGCTTTCAGAGATTCTATTATTGTCAATCTTTGCCCGCTATGAGTCAGTGAAAAGCCACCAGTTAGATTTACAATGCCACTTACTGCTTTTTGTAACACAAGTTGGCAATAGCTGATAGAATACATTGCTCTATGGATGAAAGAGAGAGAGGAATGATAAAGCAACCATCTAAGTTTATTTATTCAATATTTATCCTCCACTTACTTATGCACTATATGCTCTGATAAACCTATCAGTCTCACCACGGACAGGTTAAACAGCTATTCACTCTCATCAGTTTCTCAAAACACGTCACTTTGCATTGGGGCAGTACAGCAGGATTATGTTGATATAGGGGATTATTCTGTTTCAATTATGCAATTAATTCCAAACTGCTTTAATAGTGATACAATACATGTAATTTTAAAATGAAAAAGTAGAATTTCTTTATCCCACAGGAGGCATGTCTGGCAGCAGTAGTAACTACAGCAGAATCAAGTGGGAGTAATGGATAAGTATTTGTGTTGTTGATGTGGCTGCAATCTGCACAGTGTCAGGCTCAAAGGAACAGGGGCATAGACTGGTCACTGAACTATGAGGAAGATGAGGCGCATCACTCTTCTTCACATCTTCTCCTGCCTGAGGGCCAGTCTGACGCCACAGGGCTGGGAGCAGGGAAATAGAGCAGTCCATTTTATATGATATAATCTACAGCTTACAACCAGGAAATATGGCTCATGGTGGATACAACTTTTATCAAGAACAAAAACTTTGTGACAGCATAAGAAATGGTGATTCTGGAGGAGTCCTCAATAACAAAACTGACAGCGTTGGTCAAACTAACTTCACTGCAAAACATTTTCCATTGTTACTGGCCGACTTTTTGCGCAGTCATTTTTCAATTTCTGGCCAACTCACACAAGCACTTGAGCCTATTGTCCTGCCGTATCAGCTAAATACGATTAGTGAAGTAGTGCTCCATCAGTCCATATAATCTACATTTAAAATAGACGCATGGACAATGGCCCTGTTTGCTTGAGTAGCCATCACAGAGAATAAATTAGCCTTGGCAGTTTGATACTCAGTTGAGCTTACTTTTAGCATACATTTAAAAGCTCTAATGGATTCATTCTTGTAAGAGCGGAGGTGAACAATCTCAAACATTGTACAAATACTTTATGTTGTTTTAAAAGCTATCGTCCAAGTATCTGTAGAAACACAAATGAAACATTTTTATCCTTGGCCAATATTCAGTTACAACACTCCACTTCTGATGTCATGTGGTAATACAGGAAGTGCTCCACTGTGTTTTTAAACTCCAGACACGTTCACTAGAATCATTTGGATGCTTTCAGCCCTGGAATTGCCAATCTCTACTGAACAAAAGGTAAGCTCAGAAGAATTGCAAGCTTTATTTTTTATGTAGAAACTAATACTTATACTTTTGTACAACTTTTGTTTTGTTTAAAATGTATTTAAAAATCTCAGTGTACAATGGAAACTAGTTGACTAATCAAAGAAATAATTGCTGACAAGTCAACTACTAAAAAAATTGTCATATTGAGGATAAAAATAGTATTTACACCCTCTGCTTATTGCTACTGTTGCTTTAAAGGTACATTTTGCAAACATCTGAACACCTTTGGAATACACACTGTGAACACTGTGAACTGGCCACACTACCTGAGTGAACTAGTAGGGGTCAGTCTGTGGGGTCAGCAAGTCCAGCCCTTCACACTTGACCTCCTGTGGACTTTCTAAAGACCGCCCAAAACACTTGAGGTCACAGCTGTTGGTGTGTGATAGAGACAGAGACCTGCGGGTTAGATTAATGCCTCGTCTTTTGTTCTCCTGCAGCCCCCACCCTCCACCCCAGCAGCCCCACCCTGTAACAACCCCTGCACGACCTTCCCTCCTCCGTCTCGTGCACCCATACATCCTGCCGCCCCGGACTCTTGACTGATGCGCAGACAGGAGGGGAATGAGTCTGTCGAGAGCCCTGAACCTCCGCACGCGATCTGCCCTCCCTCCCTCCCTGGCCATTAAAGGAGTTAGGCTGAAGGACTGCTGGTAAGGACAGCATATCTTTATAGTTAATATTAATGTGAGGAGACAGAGGACAAGGTCTCCCTGTAGAGAGCTTTACTTTGACATATGCTGCCTGATTCCCCACCTATCCTTCTAATGCTGTCTCCGTCTGTCGCTGCCTCTATCATTCTGGCTCACATCATTGTTTCTGCACACGCATCTCTTTCTTTTTACATATATCAAACTCAAATACGGCATTGGGACATTTTTCTCTTAGCCAGGGAAGGCAGTTTTGATTATGTGCCGTCCTATGCGCTATTAACTACACTATATTAGGAACGAACATTAAGTGACATTTTGTGAAATTTCAACAATTTATTTTTTTCTTACCCAGACACCCACTTGTAATAAATGACACATACATCAATCACATTTATAGAGTTAATGGGTTGAGTAAAAGACCTCCACCAAGGCACTATGAATGTGCCTAAGCTAAGAGATGTAGCCAATAAGCTCATCCATCAGCTAAGTGCTTCTGACCAATGACATCTACTGCTCCTGACAGGTCACTCCAGTGGCACTTAAGGTTGCATCAAGGAAAAAATACCATGGAACAATAATGTCTTTTATATTTTAAACAGGTCATACCTCAGGGGGGAAGTGTCCAGTGTAATGATCACATCTGAAATTCCTTTTTTTTTTTTGGTAGAGGTGAGCCAAGTTGAACCCCAAATGTATAGCAATAGTATCTGTCCTATTCACCTCTAGCACAAATAAAAGTTAAAAAAAAAAAACTACAAGTAATAAAATAATACAAAGGAATTGTTTTGTTTCAATACTAAAAGATTTTCTTCATAAAACTGCAAAAATATATAGCCAATTATGGTGTGATTATTAATGTACATGGTTTCTGTTAAAACAAATACATTAACTAATACATAAATAAATAACAAAAGTAAAAAGAGGGCAAGGAAAACACAAACAAATTGCACCAAATTGTTGCCATATGTGTCAGTCTGTTAATTTTATAACTATTTTTAACAAATCAGACTTGGACCTAATTTTTGTCCCAACCACAGTAAACTCTTGGTGAGCGTGGCCAGTCATTCTAACACCCTGTTCTGGTGAATTATAGCTTCATTTAGGACCATGGACACACAGCACCATTCACACAGATCTGTAGCTCAGAGCCACTGCTGAGGTCTAAATCTGTGGCTTTACATGTCAGACAGTAAAGCCAGTGTGCAGACAGAGGCTCCTTTATGTTCCAGTGCCAGCAGACAGCAGGCAGGAGACTGGACACGGATGCTAATGTCGGGATATACACATAGAATAGGTAAACATTGATTTTAGCTTTTGCTTGGTTCAGAAACTTCAACTGTTAAATGAAGGTAACAAAGTCAAGCCCTTGTAATGCTATGTCTTGGGACAGCGTTATATTTTAGGATGAAGGATAACGGGACACATATGTGATCATACTGGGACCATAGCTGTCAGGGCATCCTTGAGGAGGGAGTATCAAAGGAAATCATTACACTCCACTGGTCACTGCAGAAACACACTGGCCATGAGAAGAGTAAAGGAAACTGCATGGGTCCTCAACATCCAGCCAATACATCGACTTTGAGAGGCCAAGTGGTGTTGTAGTCTAATGCAAATGCGTATGGATAATCAAATCAATAAATAAACATTCAAAGCTAACGCTAATTCAAGATAGCATGAGCTGGGACAATAATGTATCTTACTGTCTAAACTAAGCAGGCTATAATGTTAAATAAATGTAGTCTATATTTTTGGACATTTTTTGGACAATAGAAATCCAAATGTGTGTCTTTTTCTCCATATTCCACTGTTAAAGTGTAAATGCTAAATAGGTATTCATTTGTACTCAATGTTAACTTGTTTTACTTACTTAGTTTTAGTTTGTACTTATGTAAATGACTTCTACTACCTGCTAGTTAAAGATGCAGTGTAACTTTGTGTACCACCATCTACTTGTCTCCATGGTGATACTGTTGTTGCTTTGCTATGTTCCGCAGTATATCATTAAACCTATCTGTCTTACACTCACTCATTAACTGCTAAACACTAATGGTGAGCAGGATCGCCTCTTCACAGATCTGAACTGTAACTTGTGGTGCACCTGCTTGTCAACATTGCCATGGAGAGAAGCAGTTACCTGAAAAGTCACATAGAGGACCTTTAAGGACCACATTACACTTTGCAGTCTTGGTTTGCATCTCTTGACGAAAACTCCACTGGTGTAGGAGACAGATTGGACAGGACGGACGGTTGGACAGCTTCAGAGCGGCTGTGCTCAGGTGTATAAAGAAGCTGATCGTCAGTATAATACAACACTATTGCTGTTTGTGTTTAAGAGACCCACACAATAGAATGTGCATGTTCTCTCATCTGCACCGGCCTTGTACTCAGGGTTTCAATTAGACCCCCCTAATTTCCCCAGAGACCCCTCCCTCTCAGAGATGCTTCATTAACATTGAAAACACACACACACAAACACATACACACACACACTAGATAGAGCACACATAGATATAAAGTACATACTAGATACTCACCCCTGACTTCTCATCATAGATTTTGATCCCTCCAAAGGATACTGTCAAGAACACCTTCTGCTTGTGCTCTCCTTTGGACCGTGCTGCTGCTGCTATGCCCTGTAGGGACACACGTACATGTATGAATTCACTGATGGGGAAAATTCTATTAAAAAGAATCAAATATGTATCAAAATGTTCCTTGTATGTTGGTCTATGCAGATAAGTGAGGACAGGGTTGCACACACAGAAGCGACTGAGGAGAATTAAGGTAAACATTTATAGAGCGCCCTCCTGACCTTAGACACACAGCGGTCAGAGCGGAGCAAGGCACTATGGGAAAAATTATACAAGATACACATTCTTTCTGGGAACATGTGGTCCGCTGTGGTTATCAGTGTATTGACTCTGATAACTGTGGGCCTATATGGAGGAAAAAGGAGAATGCTGCAAAGAGGAAGTCGTGAGTAGAAAGGCAACAGACTCAAGCCATGGAATTGAAAAGCACATCATATTTCATGGTGATGTAATTCTTTTGTTATTTTGCATCACTATGGTGGCATTTTAAACCGCAAATCAGCTTATTTCATTTGGCTTCACCATTCAGTCAAGACTATCTCATGCCATATTCCCTTCACAAATCTGTATCTACTTCCCATAAAAACAGTGTCTATAGAAATATACAAAAGGCAATTTAAAATGACTATTTAGCACAACTATTACAAAAAACAAGTTGATAGTATAGGAGGTTTTAAAGGTTAACTGTGATTTTATTTTACTTTGAACCACACATGATGTACTATGTAACTTTTCTGCTTGTCTCCATGGTGATGTCATTACTTTGCCCTGCATGTTCCATATGCAGTATGACATTAATCTTATCTACCGCCATGTAAACAAGCATTTGAAGCCACCAAGCCAAGTTACAGATCAGATCTGTGGAGCGGCAACCCCACCAACAGTAAGAATGCATGTTTTTCAAGTATTTTTGTCAACAATAAAAACACCTACATGATAGGTAGTTGCCATGCTGTGGAACACACCAGGCAAACCCATAACATCCTAACCCATGGAAACAAGTCTTTGGCAAACCCTCCAATAGAAAAGTGACATAGTGCAACTTTAAATGACTAAACTATGACAGTTCTATTGTGTTCTTATATTGTATAGTAGTTGGACTCCACCTCATTCTTTTACAAGACAATGACTTTACAAACTGTCAGTCCAATTAGGCCTAAGTCAAATGAACATTTTCTTCTTCTGTCTGGACGAGTGAAAAATGAACAAATGGGCCTTGCAAAGAATCATTCATCAAGAACTCCTCTTTTACTTTGATTTATATTTTCTCTGCTAAAAAGCTTCGCAAATAAGTGAAAGTACAATGTGTCGCAACAACTTACCTGCTTGAAATAATTGAGTGTATGATTTATGGCCCGACTAGAGCCTCTAAGGATTGGGGCGTCTCTGTACTTTGCCCGTGGCTGTATTTGCATAGGTGAGCCACAACAGCAGATGAAAAGAGGTAGAATGGCGGGCTGGTGCAGGGCGGGGCAGTGGAGGAAGAAGGTGGAGAGATCAGAGAAAAGGACTTGATGGATTTGCTGTCGGAATAAATGAGGAGGAGGAAAGCTGTTTGATCAATGAGCTGTCCATCCCCTGCCTCACCTCATGCGCCTCGCCTGGATGGAGTTTTCAGTGGACATAAACAACATGCACATCGACTATTCTCACACCAATGAACAAAATGTACCGAAGCATGTTCCTGGTGCAATTTTGTTTATTTACTTGTTTTGTTTTTTGTTTTTTTTTGGCTCTTTTTGAGCCCCTTTGTGCATTATTTATTCAGACTAGCACAGAGGGTTTTGCAAGGACATTATATTACAAATAACAACCCTGAACCTGAATGCCCGGCTAGTTCTTCTTTTTCTCATGCTGTGTTTGCTAGGAGTGTTCACAAAAAATCCCCTGCTCCATCTCACACCATTCTCTGCAACCTCTCCTGTCTCTACAACTGCATATGTTACACTCACAAATCCTTTATTTGATCTTTGTCTAGGTTTCTTCTACTTGCATATTCCCTATTCCTCCATTGTACCTGTCCAAACTCTAAATCTACTCTCCCCAAAACATGCACAATAGGCACTATAGGAAAAATAAGGTAGTTTGACCAAGCCTAGCTCAAGATCTGGAGATGGGCCCCCAGACACAGATTCAAAGGACAAATTTCCCTACAGGGACAATTAAGTGTACGTTAACCTTGCATGTCCAAACTCTAAATCTAGTCTTCCTGGCTTCTTTAGTATGAGCTGTCCAACTGGTGATTCTTAACACTTTTCATCTTTATAACTGCAGAAGAGAAATTCAATAAATGTAGTTTTCAACAATACTTCCTCCGTTGAACACTTTGTTGGTGACCTGAATAAAGCTTTAAAGGTGCACTGTGTAACTTTCCCGGTGAAAGGTTGTCTGCTCATGTCCACTGAGATGCTATTGCTGAAATGTCCCATAGTATGGCGAGTCAAGCAGGTGATGTTACTGGACCAACTTACAGGTCAAATCTGTGGAGGCAACCCTGCTCTCATTAAGAACGCATGTTTTTCAAGACAAACGAATCCCCTGTAATTGAATGAACACAAGTTACACAAGTTTAATGCAATACTGTGGAACACTTCAGGCAAAGCAATAACTTCTCCATGGATACAAGCAGACGGACTCTCCCCCCAAATGTTACACAGTGCACCTTGAAATTCTTTTCTTTGTGGACCTTACTGCTCTATCTCTTACACACAAATATGAATGATAAACTTCCAGCTTTCGTATAAGTCGTATTGACAATAGCCTGTATACAGCCACATGCCGATGCTTTTACTGATTTCCATAACAGCAAACATTCATAGTCGTTGCACCATATTGCGTCTTGCTGACTGTGGTCCCATCTGCCATAACACCCTCTATTCCACTATTCCAAACTCGGTTGTTTCTCATTCACGGGGAAACACACTCCTCGAAGCATTTCTATTTATTCAAATGTGTTTCTGTTGACAAGAGTTCACATTATAGGTAAACAGTAGACCAAAAGCTTGCTCTTTACCCAGTCCTGCAAAGTAGACTCTAAATTATCTTACGACAAGTCTTATTTTTCTCCCCATAAATGTTCACAGTTCAATCTTTCTTCCAACTATAATTTCTACTAAAATCAAAGATCTCAATACAAACATGAAAGGGCATCGTTACTGTATGTGGGATACACAAAACATGCATAATAAAATGGTGTTAGAATATGCATGAACATGTGCTAGTTACAGCCAATGTTATTCAACTTTAATTACGGTATGTGATGTTGTTTAGACCATTAGAGGAAAACATAAAAACAAAAAAAATGAAATAACGAAATGAAAAAATATTGCTAGCAATTTATATGGATGCTATTTGTGCCATAACACCCAACAAATCAGAATAGTTTTCTTCATAGTGGATGTATGTTTGACTGTAGATACCACTAAACAATGTAAAATATTGCTGGCTAATATTATTTAATACAGATGGGGCAGCTAAAATGGATATTGTTAAAATGCAGATCATTGTTGTAAAACAGTGAGCTTTCAGATCTAGTCAGTTATAGAAATGATCACATCTAACATTTTTGCATTTACTTTTGGATATGTTATGGCAAAGTGCAATGTTATTAATAGGGAAAACCCCATCTGGGGGTATGACATCACCACCTTCTGCAATCTGAAAAACACCAATATATATTTTTATATTAGTTCACTTAGTTTGATGATGACCAAGCTGTCCAACATTAATCCAGATGACAATTCTGATGTTTTAGAGCATATTCTGTAAACAAACCTGTAATATCTCACAAACCATATATTTGATAGTGGAATGCGTGCATTTATCTTACCTTGAGCTTCATCATGGAGTCCTGGCAGAGCTTGTCTCCTCGGGCGGCGGTGACCTCGTCCAGGCCGATGAGCTTGGCCTTGTAGCGGACGCCATCGCCCTTAAAACGCCTGATGAGAGCTGCCTCGCTGCGATCCTGCCCTGCGGACACACACACACACACAGAACGGTCAGCGCCGAGAACACACTACATCTTCCATCAAGGACCTCCATCTCACTCCCCTATTACCTGGGGGTCATCAATCATACTGTTCACAACAGTAATCTGAAGAAAAAACATACGTCAAAGCTGCTAATACTGGGTCTCACAGCAGCCAACTTCATGTCCTGTTTTTACACAATGTGTCTCTATGTCTTCCTATAAGGCACCCACAGACCTTACCGTCTCATACTGCAGTGGACAATGTAAGTTTTTTGGTGGAGGTTCTGCTACCTGGCTTGTTTCCATGGAGATATAATTGTTTTGCCTCAAAATACATGGGAAAAGCTTTCATTCTTACACTGACCAGGGTCGTCTAAATACAGATCTGACCCATAACTTGGTTTGGTTGTACTACCTGCTTGTCTGTATAGAGTTATTTATGTTCAATGCCATACTGTAGCATATATGAGGAAAAAACAATAACATCGCCATGGAAATCAGTAGGAGGGGGATCCTATTCTAAAAAGTTACATAGTTCACCTTTAACCATTTTTATTGAATATATTTTTTGCAATTCAATTTGCGTGTTTGTCTATGAAAATTCCTTATTCTGTCCATTCTTGTTGCGACTAAAGAGAACCTCAATCAGCAAATTCATACTATATCTATTACCTGAAGCCATCTATGTCTATAGCTTAAACATTCTATCTGGAACTGTCAAGTATTGTAATAAGATTTGCAATTTATGTTGAAGCTACAGTGGACATTTAACACCTCCAGAAGCACTGACATTTAAGAGCACAGTGATATATAACTGAATACGTACAGGCTAAGCAAGTTTTATATCCAAGAAAATCAGTAGTTGTATGCAGAAGTAAATTTGAAACAATTGTAGCCGTTTCCATTTGGTAACTGTGACCATTCAAACAGAGACTTTAATTTGAGTGCTTGATTGCTTTCCTCTTTTTACTCGTCTGCATGCGCCTCGTCACCTTTTCTCCGCACTTGTTGGGAGTCATCAATCATCCCGCTCACAGCAATAATCTTAAGAAAAAACATAGGTCAAAGCTGCTAATAGCGGCTACATCTTGTTATGCACCTCCATGGGACTGGAGACCTGCTGCCATTGAACTCTGGCATCATATGAATGGCATGGTCAATACACTGGGACAAGGTAATCAATGGAGTTTTGCAGGATTAGACTTGAGGCTGTGGAGTCCCCTTCCCTGGACATGTCTCCTCTAAAATAACACTGTGACATTTGGCTCTTATCTGCTCTGTCTTGCACAGCGCTCTTGCTCCATTGTGAGTGGAGATTGAGGACATTGTGAGCAAGTATTAGTGGTTGTCAGGGATGGCACACATGTGTTGACCTTGCTCTCATCCAGGAAGTGACTGTGTTATCTACTGCAGCTACTATTTATATATAACATAGTACAGAGAAATGGTGTTGTATTGCTTCTATGCTGCAGTCTTACATGAAGCAAGATAATGCAGGAGGACTTGTATAGTAATAATACCATTGATATGTCACATGCATATGATTTCATATTTTAATATACAACTTGTGGCTGGAAACCATGTGAGGGGTACCAACCCCCCCAAAAAAACAAATATGTAAAATTCTGAATATCTTCCTTCTTTTTTTGCTTTTCACTAGATATCATAGTTTGAGAATTTTCCAAATGAAACACAGACCATGAAGACATTAACCTCTCAAAATGACTTCACTAGGTAACTTTTCGGGTGGAGAGTCCATCATCTGCTTGTGATCAGCTTATCTCCACAAAATGGTATAAAACTTACCTATCTCTATAGAAACAAGCTAATGACCACACAGGGCTAAGCTAAGGTCAGATGGAGAGAGGACATTGCCAAACTTCAGGTGGCAGATCCCTCACCAGAAAAGTTCCATACCTTTAAATCAGGAACAGCTGAGTTGTAGAGATGAGCCATTTGGAAGTTAAGTTTCAGGGGAAAAAAATTGCAGCTGGAAGGTGACCAAATTCATTTCATTTATATAATATACCTTCATGTGTAGACTGGATATTTCCAGCATTATATTATATCATTGTTCGGAACTTTAAAGGGTCTATAAAAGCGGACATGTCTACAAGAGTGATGGTGAAAGGGGTGGAGTACTGATTATGCAGCATATTCTGATAATATATCGAGGCATTAGTTTTGTACTCTACAGCAGAGTGACTCTTGGAAGGTCAGACACACAGTGATGGAGAGGTCTCACTCCTCCTCCTCTTTTCTATCACATCTCTCCATTCACATACAGTCTTTAGAGCAGTGCAGAGGCATTGCAAGACATAATCCACATTATAAATATGACATTAAATAGTTTTTGTACAGATCTTCCACATAATCAGACTAAAACTACACAAAAATGACTCTTGATGCCGGAAAACAACCCTCTTGCATTCAACACATTAAACATTATTTTAATCCACTGAACATAAACCACAATCGTGAAGCTAACCCAGATGTTCAAAGTGTGGCCAAGGGACACATCATAGCATTTCATATGGCCTTAGCTACTTGTAATAAAAAGTGCTGTAAATTGTCTAGATAATTAACAATATTATGGAATGAAGTCGCTTCTCTCATCAAATGTAAAAATACTATGCTAAAATCAAGCACAGATCTACAGATATTTACATTTTGCTTTGTAGTTTGGTAAACAAAACAAAAAAATACTAAAAATCTTCAGTTACACATTACAGAAGAAATTTCCCAGGAATTCTGGACTTTACTGGCGTACTGGCACAGGCCATGGGGCACATCTGGCTTGACCATCGCCATAAGGGCTGTAGGGCTATAAAGGGAAGACATCAGGTTGGTTCTCAAATGGACTGTGAGTGGCTAGCATCAGGTGTGAGCTCTCTCAATGTGCATTAATGCAGCCTTCGACCTCATCAGTTCACCTGGGGAAACACACTTAGGAGAAATCTATGCACAACCCTGGATCCAGGTGCACTTTCTGTATAGCATTCCTCACCACTATCTTAACAATCATCATGCAAATAACTGAGGACTGAAGCGGCTTAGTAGTTAGAGCCTGCACCCATCAACCAAAAGGTCAGTGTGTCAGTCCCAGCTGCAGCCAGTGCAAAATGTTGTTGGGGTAACAGTAGCTCAGTTAGTATGTGAGTGTTTGTCCACTGATTTGAAAGTTGGCGGTTTGAAATGTGGTATATATAAAAATGTGACCATTTACCATTGTGTCCGTGGGCAAGACATTCACCCTCACATTGCATATGAAGGTGGTGTGCACTGTACAGCCTTGCTTCCTTCTGTCTATCCCAAAGCAATAGTGGCTGTAGAATTTTATAAATTCTGCAAAATATTACCC
The DNA here is from genome assembly GCA_029959045.1 of Taenioides sp. WSHXM2023. Lineage (NCBI taxonomy): Eukaryota > Metazoa > Chordata > Actinopteri > Gobiiformes > Gobiidae > Taenioides > Taenioides sp. WSHXM2023. The sequence goes on along the minus strand of CM057095.1, from coordinate 793,535 downwards.
CCTTGCCACCAAGTGCAAAATCAACATCAATTCTCAACATGTACTGTGAGTAACATAGGGTCAGAAGTTCACTGCTACAGATTACTTAGTGCAGATAAAATCATTTTCCAGTGTATAAACAAAGTGTTCCCATTGAGTAAAAGCACCATGTCCACATGCACTCATGTTTGGGATGAATCACCCGGCACACAGCTCCAGCACAATCCCACAAATGTGAAGTGTCTGCCTCAAAGTCTATGGAGACAAAAAGCCACACAACATCTGTCCTTATTGTGGAGCACAGCAGCAGCAGGCACACTGTGTCACGTCTCACCGGGGCTTTGACAACACTAAATGATTACACCACCAGGGGATGCGCACAAATCTTCCATCATATTTAAATAAGGCTTTCCATAAACTTAAAACAATCTTATGGAATAAACATATAGAAGAGGCATTAACTATAGGGGAAAACTGCAATATAAGTTTGTATGCAATGACATGAAACACCAGAGCCACTTCTATTTGACCAACAGTTACAAGTTTATTTGACAGAAAATGTATATTTGCTTGCCTGGGATCCAAAATACACACTTCTCCAAAACATTACTAAGATATGAGTCTGGTCACTGGTTGTATCTCCTCAAGTTCAGATGGTTTTGATTGCCAGGTGGATTATCAGGGACATGCACGGTCCATCTCCAAAAAAAGGCTGCTTACAGGGAAAATAGGAAGGAAAAAATATCACAGAGGACTGAAAAGCAGCACATATTTCTGAACTCTACTCTGTTTAACTGAGGTGAGACAGGTTTGATTTTGTTAAATAATGGGTGACCAATGAGCTTATTTGTTTCACATCCGTCACTGAAATAAACTAATCTGCTTGCACACTGCACAGTCTGACTCTGGCTCCAGGCAAGATGGTGTGGTGTGGTGTGGTGACCAGACTGATATCCCTCTTATTATTTATTGTTTTTAATTTTTAGTTTATTCTAAGACCCATTTTTATTCTCTGGCTTTGTGTTGTGAGTTGTGTGGTCCTCTGTATGTTTTATTTATTTATTTTTATTTTATTTTATTCATTTTATGTTTTAACAATTTTCTGCTTTATGTATTTTAATGCTTTTTTATTTATTGTTTTCATTTATGATTTACTCTCTTTTTTGTCTTAATTTGTCTGTGCAGCACTTTGGAAACTGTCATGTTTATACAATGTGCTATACAAATAAAGTGGATTGGATTGATTGGATAAATGTTATTAAAAGGTATATTACAATTCTCACAATATAAGATCGGCGTTTCAAGGCTGGATATGTTGAAAGCTGTTTTAGGTACCCCTTTTAAGTCCAATCAATATGAAACCTACCACAGAAACATGGCGTAGCGTCGTCCAGCTGTCTTCTTATTCTGCGATTCAATATTACTGATTCTTACAGGACAGGGCCATTCCATGTTGTATCTGTGAGTGATAAGTAGTGTCCAGCTGATATTGTCTCAACGGAACAGCACTTTCCATTTAAGTTTAACATTTAAGACTCACTCTGGCCATCTGCATCCATCACCATTACCACTGCCATGGGAGGAGTGGTGAGAGCGTCAGTAAGTAGGAGCACATAGACCAAGGCCAAGAGGGGAAAACAGAGTGCCCTGAGTGCTTCATATGATTACCTTGGAAAGCATGTTCAGCAAAGGCCTACCCAGTGGCAGTGTGCAAGAGACGCAGTACTGGAGTGGATCAGCGGGGGGTGTCAAATTAAATGTGTGTTATTGTTGCAACCCCGTTGAGATAAAAAAAAAAAAACGAATGAAAGACTCCCCAGTCCACTGAAAGAGACCATCGTTCTTCTAAATGCAGTGCGCACATGCTTTAATCCAGGCCACTCAACCTTTATAAGCAGTAGGCATTGTCAGGGGATAATCTATCAAAAGAGATACATGGTTGGGTTACAGCAGGGGTTCTCAGTCTTTTCAGGCCAGAACCCCCAAAATAACTATGTGAACAACTCTGGGACCCCTGCTGTAAAATAAATACAATTGAAGTTATAATGTACACTGTCAAAAGATTTAAACTGGCTATTGGGTAGTTTATTGTATTTGATCTAATTTGACAAAAAAATATAGTTTTCAGTTAAATATACTGTAGATTAAAAATGCATTGTCATTATTGTTAAATTAATCATTGAAATCATCTTACGACCCCCAGCAAAGTGCTTTGTGACCCCTCACTTTGAGAACCCATGGTTTATACCATTTGTCACTATTGTAATGCAAACAGATTCTGTACAATGCTAACACAAAGAAACAGCAGTGCTCATAAAAGTGATCAATTTCCAGTTTCATTTTGCTTCAAACTTTAGACAAATTAAAGGGATATCAAACAAAGAAATATACTATTTATTGCATTATTTTAAGTGAAAACTTTGGGGCGGCATAATCTGAAACATTTGAAATAATAAGACTGCAAAGATTATTATTCTATAAGCATCTTGTCAGGAATAGGACTTACAGTAAATTGGATAGGTAGCCTGTTGAATAAGTAGCTTTTTCATCTCTTGCACTACCTAAACTACTACTACATCTGCCAGTGACCCCAAAGTGAACTACAAAAGCAACAAGTTCAGCCCCCACCCCCCCATGGAAATGTGTTTTGTAAGTCTTATGTGGTCCTATAATTAAAACAGACCGTTTTAGCTTATCTCTGTGCATATGTGTGAGTGGGTGAGACAGTAGTTGGCATGCAGGGCTGGTCAGACTGTCTGTCTGAAGCAATAAGCAAAGAAGAAGGGGAGGACATATGCATGGTCTCTATTGGATAAATGTCACTCAGGATTAGAGCGTTATGACGGATACAAACTTCATACACACGTACAGGACACACTTGCACCCTAGGGAGAACCCACAATAACACTACAGGCTATGCTAACCTAGCATTGCCTGCATCTACTAGTATATCATCCCTACAGTGTTTTTTACCTGCTGTCAGCTGTCAGTGAACAGTGTTGGTGCACAGTTTCATCGTATTGCACATAACTGTGAATGCCAGATGAGTGTATACTTTATGGTGCCTGACTTATAGTGTGGATTTTTATCATCAAGGAAAGCAAAAAGCATTGTCTAGAGAGTGAGGTGATATTTTGATGATAGCAAGGTTTGTCTCGAGTTTAAAAATGCACTAAAACATGTCGGATTTATTAAAAGATTGTAAAAAGTAAACAGTAGTGGGAAGCGAAGAATAATCACTGACATGGCAGAATGCCAAAAAGGATTGTACATAAGGGACCTGCAGAAGTTTACAATGTACATTTGGTAAAAAGCAGAGGGTTGCAATGCCTAGAGGCACAAGACTCATATCAACAAAGCGCAGTAATATTAATGCAAATAAGACTGTACATGCTTTTGTTCCACATTGGTCTGGCTCATTTTATGTTGTAGTAGAGCTTTCATTTTAAGCTTGTTTGCTCTATTGGCAAACAAATTCCTGTAGCTGACACTTGTGCATATTATTAAGTGTATCCTGTAGTTGTCTATGGCTTCCTACAACATTTACTCTTGTGAGCTTTGAGCCATGTTATAATGCTGTTACCTCATCAAAAACATACCTGGAATTGTGTTTTGTTTCATTTACACATGTTTGAGAAATGTTCTGTTTCACCTTGTGATGTCATAAAGTAGTAGTTTTCAAGTTAACAGCCCCTTTTACCTTTAGTTCAGCAGACTGAAATGGGCAGTTTCAGGACATTATCCAAATGATTCTAGTGAAGGTGTATGGAGTTTAAAAACACTGAATTATGCCTGTATTACAACATGACATCACAGGGTGGAACAGAGTGGTTTCTGTTCGAGAAAAAAAAACACATCCTAAATGTGCAGGGTTTGTGTATTAAACATGTATGAATGAAACAAAACACAACTGTGAGTATGTTTGTGACAAGGAAACAACATTATAACAGATCAGAAAATACTGTAACATGGACCCTTTAACAAACAATTTGTAAAGTGGAATCATTATAATTATGGCCAATCCAAGTGCATTAAGTCAGTGGCGGCCAATCTTGGTGTTGTATAATGTTAATAATCAGTGTTTTCTTGTTGTTAATGTGTTTTCTAACCAGACCAAACAAGCAGACCCAAATATAGTAACAATAATGGCTTGCAGGTGGAGAAAGATATGACTGTAATGGGGGGCTATTAAATCTATTTTATTTTTTTTTTCTATTTTTGTAAAAGCGCTTTATGCATTTACGAAAAGAATGATATAAGATTGATGGTGAATATTATTACCTGCGCAAGTTATAACAACATCTCCATTGCTGCAGAGTTTCTTCCATCTCTCTAACTGATGCCCAGACTTTTATGTGTATGGTCAATAATGCATAAGAGTCCAGTTCATTAGTTTGATTGGGCAGTTGGGGCCATGAGATTAGTTTAGAGCCAGTGTGCAGAGTTAGCGGGCGCACCTGCGTCTGGAGTAGTCCACCTCATTTTCCTTAATGTGACACTGGACTGTTATCATTACAAAAGCTGATTGTAATAGCGCTATATCTCTGGTTTGGTGCTTTACTTTAGACATATTTTCCGTTGGCCTTGTAGTCTGCACTGCTCCGCGGGGGCTCCTAACTGCAGCCGAGTTTGATCCACAACCCAAATTCAACAGCACATGAGGGAACCTACAGTAGCAGTAACTCTCTCCAATTAATCCTGCCTCTAAATCCTGCTGGTGAGCAAAAAACTTGACGCTTTTTCCTCTTTACCTCTCCGAGACTTGTTCAGATGAAGCACTCAATCATAGCAACACTCACAGTTAAAACCACAGTCGAAAGCGTGCCAAGAAAACAACGAGTTTCCCCCTTCAGCGCCATGCTTAATTGTGGTAGACAGATTTGGCAACACACCCCGCTTGCACTTCACTAAGTATACGCATCCACGCATACTCCATAAACATAGCAGTGGCTGGCGGAGACAAACGCCAAGTGTAAAATGAAATGATAAAGTAACTGTTGCCACTCTCGTCAAAGAAATGAATGTTGCGCCTTTGTGAGTGCAGATGTTTCAAGTCTAAACATGGCCGCTCCTTTTGTACCCCGCAACACAAATATAATGAGGTAAATCTGTTATTGAAGCTGCATTGTGGTGGATTAAGGATAAAACTAATGTCACATTGTTATATTATTCATTGTTTAGACAATGATCATGCACTCATGTTAAAGAGTGTTTTGACCTTTTAACCATGCTACTGTATAATGTCTAATCATCACAAATGTACCTGTACTTGAGATTTGTTTCATTGTCGCAAGCACTTTCAGTAATAATTCTGTTGTTTGAGAGTCTCAAATGCTCAAACCTTCTTTTAAATGTAGTTTAATTTTTTGTGCTAGCACCCATAGCAACATGTAGCATCTTCCCTTTTCAATTAACCTAACTATGTCTGAAGCTGTTTAGAAAGCCTATATAATGCTAAGGCCCTTTGGAGGTTAAGCCTCTTAAGATGAACCACCTGGTTTTGAAGGGGGTCCTCCTTCAATATAACAACAATTTTATTGATGGAAGAAACTGATGTTTAACTGTTCTGACTGTTCAAGCTGAGATGGAAAATGTCTTTCCCATGCTATGATATATAAAGTGCTTTTGTGAAAAGGAGATCTTGACTAGGCTTGCATTCAAACACATTTAGTTTAAGTTTGGAGATGATTCTCTAAATGCCCTGATCAAAGAGAAGAACTTCAAATATGCCAGTGGCCTTGTCTTTGGCACTTCCTTGAGGTTTAAAGTTCTGAGTTTGTCAAAGTGACCTTAAATACTGTTTGTTTGGGGGAGGGTGGGGGCCTAATGGGCGATGGCTGGCATCTGTCCCTGGCGTATTTCTCAACTCTAATTTGCCGTGTGTTTTCTTCTAGAGAGGACAGTGCAGAGCCTGAGGACACACATGCACGCGCACACACACACACACACACACACACACACACACACACACAGGTTTGTGGGCTGCTTCTTCAGTGAGGTCATAGGGAATCTGGGAGAGGCAAACGCACTGATTGGAGTAGGAGAAGGATATTGGATGTAGAGAAATACAAGCTGAGAGGATAAAATGTGAATGATATTTCAGTGCTTCAGATGAGACACTTTGCTGAAATAAAACCAAATGAATAATACTCATCATAAACAGGGCTTTTCTCTTTTTCTGTTTAGCGGTGTTGCTTGTTGTTGGTAAATCACTTCTTTAGCAGCAGCTGCCCTGAGACAGGCTGATGACGAAGCATCTACAATCGGACAAGAACTGTAGAATGAACTGCTGCCATCAAACCGGCAACCTTTTTGATTAGGGGCTGAACTTTGGCTTTAACAATGAATTAATGATTTATTAGCCATGAAGACAGAGGTTATTCAAGAATGATGTTCTCCTTGTGTTACACTGTGTAACAATTTGCTGAAATAAAATAAATGAAATAAAACTTAGAACTTATGCACCTTCTTGATATAAAATAAAAACATTTTATAATCAGATTTACTCTTCATGGCCTTTGATGAGCTATAGTGCGACCGGCCAACACGCCTGAGAAAATGAATTTTCAGGTAGCCCAATTGTAAATGTTATTTTGTTCTGATTTCACAAAAGCTGTGTGATATTTTGCCCAAATACACAGCTCTGTATCGAATAGATTGTACAAAACAGAGAAAGGCCTCTCTGCCCTGTGTTTTTAAGCTTGTCACTGCAGCCACACTCTGAGCCACAAAAGCATTTTCAGAGCCAGCTTTTGTTTATAGTATTACTGTAATGAGATGCACTATGATATGTGCCAAAAGCAGTGGTCACAATGAGCTACAATTACCTGTAAATACAGCTCTGTGTTGATTAGCAGACTCTCCAAATGGACTCTGGATGACACAGGGTGCAGTGGTTGGACAAAATGAATTTAATTTACTCACACAAAGCCCACAGTTTGTGCTTTAGAGCTGCAGCCATTTAATCATGTCCTCTACCCTCTCAATTCATCTTTTCTTTGGGGGCTCTCTTAATAATAACCCAACAGTAACAGTGGTAGCATGAGGCCCTCCAAACACTGCAGACGATTCACTGTGTTCTGCCACGTCGCACGCAGGACCCCACCTCTCTGGATGCTGGGCGCTAAAGCCTGTTTCTCGCCCTGGCTTTAATTACAAACTAATTGGTCTCACTAATGAAGGGGAACGTGGCACCTCACTGCACGGGTGTGAGTGAGTGCTGTATGTAGTATGTGTAATGTGCATAGGCTCTGACAGGGCATCAGAGAGAGGACCAGTGTAAACAAGCCCCCAGCATCCTGCAGCATTCTCCCCTCAGACCGCTCTGTCAGTCAGCTCGGAGCTTAGAGTTTGGCACCACAGCAACAGTACTTATTCATAATGCATTTAGAGTCAAGGTCTAATAGAGGTGCATATTCATGTACCAAAGGTATACGGCTTGAGTACATCTTTTGTATGTTACACAATATTACTCTGAAAAAATAAATACAATGAATAAATAAATAAATTAATGGAAAAATAATAATGGGAAAATAAAATGAGAAACGGTCACATTTATACAGCATTTGTCTACCTTCAAGGTTCTTAAAGCACTTTACATCAAGAAACCATTCACCCATTCACACAGCAGTGTATGCAGACAATAGGGCCGAGATGGGTTAAGTGACTAGCCTAAGGACACAACAACAGTATCCATCTGTGGGAGCTGGAATCACACCGCCAACTCAGGGGCAAGTATCTGATCACTTTACCAAAAAGTTTATGCCAAGGGTTTGAGTCGAACCACTTCACACAAATCCATCTAATACTGTTAAATGTAATAACACTGACTTGGAAATACAAATTCAAAATCTAATTCAGCTGTTTATGTGGAACAGGATCAGCTGAGTCAAGTTGCAAATGATTTATACACTGCTTAGGGATGGGACGGGATCTCGTGCCAGAAGATCTCAGTGTGTGTGCACATGGGAAAAACGATCTTGCAAAATTGTATCCCGGTCTTTACATTTGGCATGGACATGACAGGGTTACGCACCTCATTCAAGACCATGCAGTGTTTTTACACTTAAACATGGTTTGAAAAGATCCATAAAGAGATATTTAGGCCTCCTTCAGCCATAACTTAATTTAAAGTGAGAAAGAAAGAGAGAGACACGCTCCTCCTCTGTCGTGCCTGTATAGAGCAGCAGCAGTGAGGGAGCAGGGGGAGAGGGAGTAGGGGCTGGAGCGTCAGAGGACACAGGAGCAGGTCCAGTTTTTGTCTTTTAAATAATTAAAATAAAGTGTAATAGACATATTGTATAATGACGATATTGTAATCAGTAGTGATGCATGTGAGGATTTACAGAGGTGTTTAAAGAGGCCTGTGTGTTTGAAGCACATGATGAAAATAACTTAATTTGGTCATTTTTATAACTAGATCAGATTATTGAAAAACTATTTAAAAATCTCGTCTTGTCTCGATTTCGTGGACCCTATCTCGTGTCTCGTCTTGTCCCGTGAAAATTCTGTCTCGTCCCACCCCTAATACTGCTAAAAGCCACTATATGGTAAGGAATGTGAAGAACACAGACAATGTGTGAGCCTATGCAATCCACAACAGTATCATGACTGTAGGTTGACCAAAGGTGGATTGAAAAGCTGCGAGTGCTGTTTAGTTTAAGCTAAATAGCTATAAATAATGAGCTTCACACTTGAAAGTTCCTCGTACTAGCATAAATGCTTGTACTACAAAAGTGATTCTGCTCCTAGTTTTTTCACTGAAAGCACATTGTTTAGTGGAGACATCTGAGTGACGATTTGTTTCTTAAGGTGTGCAAGTGCAGAGAAATAAGTGTCAAAACATTAGCAAACACAGGTAAGTCTTCACAAGACGCCGCCAGGTCTTTCAAGTAACGGTGAGCGCACCACAACAAAGGCTGCTATCTGACGTGTGCCAAAACATGGAGCTCCTGCCTCTCATCTGCTGTAATGAACCTTTTCTCTGGGCTGGCTCAGTGGCTGGAGACAACATAAGATATGAGGAGGAACTACAAGCTCTGCCAGCTGTCTGAGGACTCTCTCATCTCCTCGTTATTACACATTCACTACTTCACAAATTACTTGAACAAAAGGGGACAAGAAATATATATAAATGTTGTGGTCTTAGGTAGAGAGTGACAGATGTGTATTTTTTTGCATGGCCAATACCAGTTGTTTGGAATCCAGACCGACTGATGGCCAATAAGCTCTGACAATATTTTTAGGCCGATCTGTAGGGCCTATTTGAATTATTTTCACTAAATTATGTAATTTTTATTTAGAACAACCCAAGTACAATCACTTTTTACCAGAAGCCTTCAAGATGGCTACTTAGTCACATTTTGTTCAAATAAAGTTCTGTGTGTACTCTTTAGGCTGCAAGTCAGCCAAAAAAAATTTGCTAAAAAGTAAAAAATATCTGCTCGATATATTGGCTTATCTCTAGTCTAAGGACTTTTGATCCCACCGAGCTTTAAAGGTGCACTGTGTAACTTTTCTAATGGAGGGTCAGCCACCTGCTTGTCTCCATAAAAATGTTACCACTTTGCCTAGAATCAGTCAGTATCACTTTACTTGTCCCTGAGGGGCAATTTAAGCACATTGAGCAGTAAAATACAATAATAAAAAGCTTAAAAAGACTGCAGCTCAACAGGTTGGGTCATCATCAGATAGTGTGTCAGGGCAGTTCAAGAAGCTTCATGGAAACAAGAAGGTCAGGCACCCTCCACTGGAAAACTCAAATAGTGTACCTTTAAAATGTGTTAAATAAATTCATTAAAAATAAGCATGTAAACATGAATTGCCATTTTAAATGCAGTAGCAAACAAAGAATGGCAACTTTTGAGCAGTAGTTAATGTTAGCCTTATAGCCAGACCAGGGCTTTTTCTATATTCTGTGCAATAAGGTCTGTTATTTCAGTGACATGACAAACAGCTGAGCCCATTGGTTATACATCCACATGGACTCTAGTTTGGCCAGCTTAGAGAGTCTGTATGTACATCAACAATGAATTGTGTTACATATGTAGGTACAGGGACTATAGAATATGAGATAATCCATTTGCTACAATGACCTTTAAAAGTGTGTCTTTCTAATAAGATGCACATGAGCAGGGAACCACATTTTCATATCTATTATTCATTTCTGATTAAATGTAATATTCAGATATGACACAATTTCCGTCATTATGAAGTTTCACAGAATTTAATCAATAAAACCACCAAGGTCACATGTTCTTTTTATATTAGTATCACACATAATTACAAAGTTGTTCTGATTATTCAGTCTAGTGTTTGGTAGGAGGATAGTCTATAGTCTGTTACCACTAAGGTAATACAAAATATTACATACACTCTCCTTCTCTCTCAGCTGAGGAATGGACAATAAAGACAACTATTCAACAGTGCTATTTTAACATTTTGAAATAGACTTGTATCTGTGAGCAAAACAAATGCACAAAACTTATTTTTGCTTTAGTTTCTTTTGTCAAAACCACTGACCTTTCAATTTTCACATCATCTGTCAGCGAGCGCCTGCGTCTCCCATATGGAAAATAGACACTTTAGCGCGTGTTGGAAATAGCAAACAGCAGCCTGTCAACATCAAACAAATAAGAACTGCCCTTTCGGAGGCAAGTCCTTCAGCTGCGCAGCAGGGTGAGCGCGTGGGCCTCTATTACGGCTTTGTGTGACATTGGGACATTTTCCTTTTGTGCAAATTATGAGCAGGGACCAAACTGTTGCTATGGAGACTGTAGTTAGCGGTGAGGTGGGAGAAAGCAGCACAAACTGGAGTGGAGGACTAAAGCTGAGCACACAGAGAGATCAGAGAGCAGCTCCTCTGACACAGAGGACTTAAGAGAGCAAATACAAGCTCTGGACTTAAGGTGACATGACTGCATCATTCCCATGACCTGATGTGACCCAAGAAGGAGACAAAGAGAAGGAGTGGTCAAAATAGTCAGGTATACCTGAAGATACTATTACGTAACTTCATTATGTGAAATTTTCTCAGTAAAGTATCAAAAATAGCCAATGCATTAAAATAACAATTACAAATGTCCAACTTTTGAGACATAACACAAAGCTTTAAACATATAATTTAGCCAAAAGTTGTATATTATTATTAAAACTATGAAAACACAACACTCACTTGTACCTTAACTCAACACTGTTTTAATGTTAATGAATGTTTAATGTTAATGTTTGGGTGGGGATGCACCATGACAGAGCTGTTATTTCTTTGCCTGGAATGTTCAAATGTATTGTACATTAAACTTGTACTTGCATTCATTAAAGTTTTCTATTGATCAACAATAACTTCAAAAACATACATTCCTAGAGTAAGGTTACAAGGCCCGGTGGCATCAACTCAGGTGACGGACCCTGAGCCTGAAAAGTTACACACTGCATCTTTACCTGCAGATGTTTTCATATTCTTTCAGTGCTTCTGTGTACCTTAAAAAAGCCCAGCGATGTGGGCTAGGGATGCCAGGCAGCAGGATGGATACAGCACCAAATTCTCCAGAAATAAAGTGATGGTGCGGAAGGGCAGCGATAGCGGGAGGACAGAGAGGAGCCACTTATCTCTAAATATAGTTTCACAAAGTCTATGTCACTGTGTGTTATTGCAGGTCATTCTTGTCTTCTGTCAGCCCTATACCCACTGGCCTCTAGTGACAACAGCAGCCAATTCAATTCAATCTCTGTCTGATTGGAGGGAACAGATCTGATTACCTCTCATAGACCCCCACATACACATACACACACTTGAATAGCATTGTTTGTGCTTGGAGAATCCTCCAGGGAAAGATATCTGAGTAAATGGCTGTGGTGATTGTGCCAGATAGACTGGATGTGTGCATAATATCCACACCACATAAGCTAATGTGTTTGCTAATCGCACACCAGAGACAGGCTAAACAGACACCCGTGCACGCCACGCACGTGCCCACCACACTAACGGCTGCATGGCTATAACCTTTAACCACTCTTTTCATGCCAGCGGTTGCCAGATCCACCGCAGCATATCCCCCCTCCCACATAAATACACACTCAGCCAAATCCCATTGTAACACTATACTGTGATTTTTCACAGCCATCAGGACACTTTCGCAGGTTTGTTGACAGCTTTGGAAGTTGTTAGAACTGGTATAATCATTTAAATCATCATCAGAGTTTTCACGTCACCAAAGGTTTTAAATGCAGTTTTGATGTTGAATAAAAAATTTGAATAATAAGTTTTAGATTTTTAAAGGAGTAAACTAAAGTTTTAACATGATGTAGAAGATAAATATTTACAAAAACACATATAAATAGATAAATAGGCTATAACATGTGACCACCTGTGTAATACGAGTGCAAATGATGTCATGTGCTATGGCCATCTGCTGGCCCATATGTGAACTGTGATCACTGTATATCCTGACACGTTCTGTCAGAAGGAGTTGACTACTAGCAGAGCTCAAGTAATGACTGGAGCTTGTCACTTGATAAGAACCACATGGACAGCCTTCACGCTCTGCATCTGTTACCTGTTGCTTGTTAACCACTGCACATCACTGGACCCACTCTTGATAGCTACGGACCACTGCTGACTACAAACACCCCAAATCTCCAACCCACTAGACTCTTCAGCACAATTTGGCATCAGACTCATCAACTTTAAGGGCAAATGTGTCAATTGTTACCTGTTAAAACTGGTCAAAATCCTACCCACTAACAGGTACTATGCCTATGCAATCCACCAGTCCCCCATTTGTGTTCCATAATAACAAAAGCTTTCAGAAAGTTGTGAACATGGCGAAGTCTGGAGGTAAGATGTTTTGAACGAGGTGTTACAGATCCAGGTGCATTCCCTGGCTTGTTTCTTACTCTGTACAGTCAAACTTCTATTTCTAATCAATTTCAAACACTGCTTTTGCTGCTTAAAGAGCCATTAAACACCCTCCCGAAACTTTACTCCGCCCCTAAGCAAAATCTGAAAAATTGCTCCAGACTTTGAAACAGAGCGGACATTTGTGCTCGGATCACGCCATTTCCCTCTTCTCCAGACACAGCGGGACATCGCAGTGCCCAGCGGTGCCAGGTAGGGGCGGAGCTGAGAGGGGCTCCTCACGAACCGCCCCCAGTGGCTGTGCTTGTCACGTAATAACCCTGCATCTGACTCACTGGCGGCCGTTAGTCCAACCGGAAAATTCAAATGCAGTGGCCGTAGTTGATTCTAAAGAGGCCGTTACAGACACAGCTTTTACGCCAAATGTCAGATTTTTAACAAATATGCACCAAAATACCAAAATAAGGCCAGGGATAAGAATACACTTCTATTTTAGGCTCATTTACACAGCTAATCAGTAAAAAAAGTGATTTTGGTGTTTAGTGGCCCTTTAACAAGACTTGGTTACATGGAAAAATATAAGTCATTAATATGATCTGCCAATCTGTTTTAAGTCAATGTGGATAGACTGCTTCTACTATGTGATTTTCAACCCCAAAGAATGGATATTTTTTCCCCCAAGCAATGGAGGTGAGAGCAGTGACAGGAGAGATAGAGGAATCACAGCTCTAATCTCGAGGATTTGGTGTGGATTAATAAAGACTACACACTTCAAGAGTTAAATCTGGCCAATAACACAATCTTTATTCACTGTGGGAGGACATACAATGCTAATGTTATTCACTTCAAGTCTTGCAAATGCTAAAAGGTCGAAGGTTATCTCTACCTGTCGCTCTAATTCAATAAAACCACTTCTTAGAGGAAAATTATAGAGATGAAAACATAATTGTGCTTGAGAAAACCATCTCCGCCTCCTCTGGACCAGTGATCGGCGCTGACACTGAAACACGTGCGGTGCCTGTGATAAATGTGGGATGTCCCGTAGTGGTATTCATTACATTCTTATGCCCAGAGCCAGGGAACAATGGCGCTAGATTAAACAGCGCTCCTTCAAGACAAATCATTAGTCTTCTTCACTCTCTCTCCCCTGTCAGTCCGCCTCTCGATCGCCCAAGTCAAGGTCGTTTGTAAGTCACAGATTCTGAATAAAAGCGAGTTGGAAGAATGGCCAGCTGTCCTATAGGGATTCTGACACTAACACTAACCATTTATACTATGATGTGCTATTCATTTAAAGCCATTTTCATTCAAATCAGGCAACCCAGAAGCCTCAGACAGGGGTGTGTGTATGCGCCAGGATAGGCACAAGGGGGGGCAAAATAACAGGAACATTATCAAAGTAGCCTATTCCCAGAGCTCGGCAGCTGCTCGCGTGTGGTATACGATTGCATTTGGCTTTCATCACCCCGCAGAGAGACTGGGAGACTACGTAATGGAAAAATGACCCAGATCAGTACAAAGATGAGTGCGAAAGAGGACGTGTTTGACTGGGCTATGCGCTGTACATTTGACTTCCCATTTAAAACACATGCAAGTCTCCGAAGAGAGGGGAGCAGTTAAGGAGCAGTGAGGAGAGGAGGGGTACAGGCTGTATTCTGTGCTTGGATGTTACAAATTTCAACATTGTAAGAGAAGCGGACCATTAATACAAGTAAAAGTAAGTAAAGCTCTATTAGATTACTATCAGTTGTAGTTTTTTAAGCCATATTCATAAAGAGTATAGTAAAGTGTTAAAGATGGACTATGTAACCCCACCTTCTTGTATCCATGGAAATGTTATTGCTTTGCCTGGAATGAGACAAGCAGGTAATGCCATCAGGCCAAGTAATAGGTCAGGTCTGTTGAGAAGTGATCATAATGGGAATGGGATAATTTTTCAAGATATTTTTCAGTAATAAAAACTCATCTAATTGAAAAAATAGATAATGAGATACTGTGGAATAATCCAGGCAAAGCAATATCATGGACACGGACACAAGGTGGCGCTGCACCCCTCACAAAAGCTATATAGTGCACATTCAACTCAATAAGATTATGACTTTATGAAGCTTCAGGGATTACTACAAGATTACATATTCCAGAACAGTCTGTGAAGAGAAATACAAACTGAATGTGTAGGTTAACCCAAAAGTGAAATTTTGCTGATGAGGTAACCATATTATAACACATCATCAAAAATTATAACAGTACTGATTCTGCCTACTTTTTTATGTTCTCTCACAATCACTACGTCCTATCCTATTTTTACTTGCCTGTGGCCCTAATGACCTGACTAACATATTTACTACTGCTTCCATGACTAGCTCTCCAAGACAACAGTTCCGATTATGCCTTCCTGACTTTGGTCCTATTTCTAAATTGGGCCTTACTGTAACTTCAGCTGGTCATTCCCAGCAGGTATAGTGGTGACATCACAGGTTATTAGTGCAGTGTCCTGGTGCTGTCTCTGGTCTGGAGGCTTTGAGCACACCATCCATCACCATCTCTCTGGTGCTCTGCTCTGGGCTCTTCTCCCACCTCTGCCTGTGCCTGTGTCTATGAGCAGCCCTGACTGATGAACATGATCAGCTTTGCACCAGAACAATGGAGTTTCTAAATAGGACATGAGAGGCACTGAGGCTTCCCTGCTCATTCTGTGTGCAGCGTTTTGGCATTGCTCAAACCTGCTGTGTGCAATGAGCCACCTGCTTTAGGCGATAGTGAATTTGTGCACTTACTATGGACTGTCAGACCCTAATGGTGGGTAAGGAGATGTGGGAATTTTATATACAATTTCAAGTACAATGATGAATTTTATGTTGAAACCAGGAATATGGTCTATTTTAAAGATGCCCTGTAATGTTTGTGGTGAGGAGTCTGCCACCTGCTTGTATCCGTGGAGATGTTATTGCTCTGCCTGAATATTCTACAGTATGGCATTAAACTTATCTATCTCCATGCAGACAATCTGGGGGTGGTGCCAGGTCAGATCTGTGGAGAGGCAACCATGCTAACAGTAAGAATGCATGTTCTTAAGCAATAAAATAACCTGCAGTTAAGCAAATGCAAGATCTTTACAAAGCAATAATATTTCCATGGAGACAAGAAGATGGCGAACTCTAGGCCAGTCACAATAATTACTATATCATCTTATCGTTCAATATATGAAAGCTAGAACAATATTTTTGGGGTCAGTATTTATTGTGTGTACTCTTTATTTGCAATAATGGGACATTTTTGGTTATTTTCTGTCTATATAATAAGATTTCAGACATAAAAAGTTAAAGTAGTAACTTCAAAAGTAGACTAGAAAAGTGACTATTCTGTAACTAGAAGAGTTTATTTTACAAAAAACAGCAAATATAATACTGTAGCTCATACTTCTGCAATACAAGCACAATGCAAAGTCATTTATCATTATACCTTGTGGCATCCTGTTCCTTTTACATTTCAACACTATTAATCTTCATCAAGCCAGTTTAGATTTCCATCGGTTGGGCTTGTTTGTTTGGCCAATTCTCAGTGCGCTGGCAGGACGTCTTGCTACATCAATCATGACACTTATTGGGAGATTGCTAGATGTTGGCATTGGAGCAGGTGGCACCAAGCAGCTGCATTATGGCTGCCAGCCTGGCCCTTGGCATCACCTCTGCTCTGGGACGCCCTGGCCTGCTCTGCACCTGCTTTAGCAACCTCCCCCTAGAGCATTCTGCACCTGCACACACCAGCTCCCTGTCTGTGCACCTGTCTGCTGGCAACCCACAGCAACATAATAACCCCCTACCTGTTAATTAGCCAGCAACAACAGCCGCCTGCGCTCAGTCGCCCGACCCCAGGCAAAATGTAAATGAATATGATCTTCAGCAAGGACAAAGCTGTGCGTAGTTATGTGTGAGGCTGTCTCTGGAACTGTTGCATCGTATACTTTACAAATCTGCACACAACATTCCCTTCTGAACTGTGTATAAAATGTATAGACTGATTCCATATTTGATGACTGCAAATACACATTTTGATGACAATATATAACTGGCAGCTGCAGATACAGGGATGGGTCATTTTTGTAGCTTCATGGGTATACTGCATATCTTATAACAGTGACTGAGATTGTTTTCTTTGATCCAGAGATATTTACAAACTCTTGAATGATAGATGGTTCTTACAGTCTTGGCAAACTACTGTCTATCTTCTAATAAACATTTGAAGATACACTAAAAACATGTGACAAATGTATACGCTAGTTGTTCAGATTTTAATAAAGGCAGTGGTAACTATTTTCAAGCACACATACACTATATTGCCAAAAGTTTTCACTCACCCATCCAAATAATCAAAATCAGTTGTTCCAATCACTTCCATGGCCACAGATGTATAAACTCAAGCACCTAGGCCTGCAGACTGTTTCTACAAACATCTGTGAAAGAATGGGTCGCTCTCAGGAGCTCAGTGAATTCCAGCGTGGTACTGTGATAGGATGTCACTTGTGCAACAACTCCAGTCGAGAAATTTCCTTGCTCCTAAATATTCCACAGTCAGCTGTCAGTGGTATTATAAAAAACTGGATGCGACTGGGAACGACAGCAACGTAAACTGACAGGGCGGGGTCAGCGGATGCTGTGGGGCATAGTGCAGAGGTCGCCATCTTTCTGCAGAGTCAATCGCTACAGACCTCCAAACTTTGTGTGGCCTTCAGATTGGCTCAAGAACAGTGCATAGAGAGCTTCATAGAATGGGTTCCCATGGCCGAGCAGCTGCATTTAAGCCATACATCACCAAGTGCAATGCAAAGTGTCAGATGCAGTGGTGTAAAGCGCCGCCACTGGACTCTAGAGCAGTGGAGACGCATTCTCTTGAATGACGAATCGCGCCTCTCCATCTGGCAATCTGATGGACGAGTCTGGGTTTGGAGGTTGCCAGGAGAACAGTACTTGTCTGACTACATTGTGCCAAGTGTAAAGTTTGGTGGAGAGGGGATTATGGTGTGGGGTTGTTTTTCAGGAGTTGGGCTTGGCCCCTTAATTCCAGTGAAAAGAACTCTGAATGCTTCAGCATACCAAGAGATTTTGGACAATTTCATTTATTTATTTATTTTTTTATTTGACCTTTATTTAACCAGGAAATATCCCACTGAGATTAAGAACCTCTTTTTCAAGGGAGTCCTGGCCAAGAGGCAGCAGCAAACACAAAACAGTTACATATTTACACAAATAAGACATAAAAGTTTAAAAACATTATAAAAATGCTCCCAGCTTTGTAGGAACAGTTTGGAGATGGCCCCTTCCTCTTCTAACATGACTGTGCACCAGTGCACAAAGCAAGGTCCATAAAGACATGGATGAGAGAGTCTGGTGTAGATGAATTTGACTGGCCTCAACCCGACAGAACACCTTTGGGATGAATTAGAGCGGAGACTGAGAGCCAGGCCTTCTCGTCCAACATCAGTGTGTGACCTCACAAATGAGCTTCTGGAAGAGTGGTCAAGAATTCCCATAAACACACTCCTAAACCTTGTGGAGAGCCTTCCAGAAGAGTTGAAGCTGTTATAGCTGCAAAAGGTGGACTGACATCATATTAAACCATATGGATTAAGAATGGGATGTCACATAAGTTCATATGCAAGTCAAGGCAGGTGAGCGAATACTTTTGGCAATATAGTGTATCTTATATGCAGTAAACATTGACCAACAACACCACTAGAGCAGGTAGACTTTGGAACAGGAAGTGACTGTTACACACTCTACGTCTGACTAAGTAGTTTTTGGCTGGGCAAGTGGAATTTACCTCTGTGACCTCTCTTTGTCTGCTGGTGGTCTGTGAGCACAACTCATTATACACTATGTCCACTTGTCTGGTCCTATCTCGAGCTGTTCAGTCATATATCATTAACAAACTAACAAACTAACTCACTAACATACTGCTTAGTGGTCACATATTGCTCAAACATTTCAGGTTTGAAAAGATGCGTTAAGGGGAGAGTACTCCCTAAACTAGAAAAATGTTTAACTCTATGACAGGACATAAGACAGGTATGGTATAGTACATAGTAGAGGACATATGAGGGTATACCTTTTCGTCTGGAGTCCCGTCTGAGAGTACTGGGCCTGACCGCGGGCTGCAGCTCAGTCTCTGTGGACATGGTCAGACTCCCTCTGGGCTAAGCTCCTGTGCCTCTGCTCCGGTGGGGGTCCTGCAGGGGGGTCCCGGTGACAGCGTCAGTGGAGGCTGTGTGGGCGCCGCGTGGGTGTGTGGAGGCGCCAGCTGTGTGAGCGGGCACAGGGGCGCATGGGAGAGGGCCGGGCCTCAGCCCTGACACGACCACCCACACCCAGCCACGGAGAGCTGTCAGAAAGAGAGAGAGAAAGTACTTCAGTTAGAATGCAATTTACTGGAATCACAGGTGGAGTCACAAGGAAAATCTGCACTTGAGAAAAGAAAATTATTACAACTATGATTGTTTACAGAACCAAAAGTAATATTTATGAGTCATTTGTAATTTCTTCAACCTCAAACCAAAATATTTTGTGTGCAAAGCAAGGTCCCAGGAGGTAGAGAAATGAGCTGATTTCTGATAACACAGGTTGCCGTTGGTAACAGAGGTACGTTTTTCAACAGCTTGTCAATATTACACTGCACTGCAGAGCAAGGACAGCACATGGACCACTGTATGAGCTACAGCCCTGATTCAACTCTGTTTGATGGTTAGCAGCACAGCTCCCTCTGAGACCCTGCACAGTGCCTGATTGGTCCCTCTGCCACACACTCTGGCCCTTCTTTGCCCATCTGTTGCTCCTTGATTCTGAAGAGTAGACTGGCAGAGACTTCCATAAGCTCACAGCCAGGTCCACAGAGCTGAATGAAGCGGCGCGCTCATTTGCATGCAAAAACAAAATGCAGACAAGTTCCTTTTTACTGGGAGGGACAGCGTTACAAAGAGGCCAGGAGACAGCTGCAGGTTGACGCGCTGCATAATGAATGTGACTGTCCCTCTCACCTCTGTCACACGAGCACTGCCACTACACTGTGCTCTGCTTCTGTCCAGCACACACACACACACACACACACACACACACACATACACACTGTACAAGATCAATCCATGAACCAAGAATATATAAATAAAAAATAATCCCTAAATGCTCTTTAAATTCTTGTATAGATTAACCTGTGGTTATATTTTACCATTTTATAAAAATCAGCTGAGTGCTACAACAAAAGTTTTAAAACGTTGAAATAATAATAATAATAATAATAATAATAATAATAATAATAATAATAATAATAATAATAATAATAATAATGCAGTATATTAGTGAAGCAAGAGTGGACAGTGCAATTGATTTAATACTAAATAATTAGATGCAGAATTTAAAAAGTCAGCTACAAAACTGGAACTGGAACCCAACAGATTCATTCATAACTGCTGCTTAGACTTTCTGACCACCATCAAAAACATTATAGTGATATTTTGTTTATATAACATATTTCTTGAGAAATAATTGAGAATCTTTTTATTCTTATTTTTTTGCATTCTGGATTATAGGAGTCTCTTGGAGCTTGTGCTGCTGTCGGGGTCCCTCTCTCCCTGTGAATAGGAGGCCCCTGTATGAGCCTGGGGTGAAAACACATGAATTGAGAGGCTTTTAATTTGCTGCAGACAGAAGAGAACAGAGTCCATTTAATTCTGCCAGCAGAGGCCATGTCGGCAAAATGCTGACAATATTCTTTATCTGGTCCAAACACACTGGAAAAGTGTGAGTCACTCCAATTACAGCCATTATCAGCAGCACTGCTCCAGCAAATGGACAGAGAGAGAGAGTGTATATGAAGAGAGGAGGGTTAGAGGCAACCAGCAGAATAAATCTCAAAGAGAGGGAGAGGGAGGGAGAGAAAGAGGAATAGAAGATATAATCCAGGGCCAAAGAGGGAAAAGAGAAAACTGTGTGAAGTCAGAAGAGAATGGAGGGAGGTTTGAATTGGTGCGGGCCTAACCCCCAGCATGTGCCCCTCTGCCCCCCTGCTCGACCCTTTTGTGTCATGGCGTCTGGCTGTGAAGTCTTTCAGTCAGCATCTGGGGCTTGGTTAAGTTCACTGTTAACTTGGACCAGTTCAACCCACCCAAACCAGCAAGTCACATTCTACATGAACAAAGTAGGGTAGCAGATGAAATCTTGGATGACCAAACACCCTGTGTGCAGGAGGAACTTTCCTCAAAATTATTAGGATCTTGTGTACAAAAAAAACCCTACAAAGATGTACTAGTAATTTACAAGTGAAAAAGGCAGATTAAACTGTCTAGACACTCCCAAAACATGCTGATCAATAAATTCACTAAACGACTAAAGGACTACAACCTGAGAACATACACGATGAGGCTGTGTAGTTTAAGTTCTGTTTGGATATAGTTTTGGGCATCAACATTTTACATCTCCTGAAAATGGTCTTATCATACTGAAGTATTTAACACAATTTTGTCAACAGAACTTGAGATATTTCCATTGTGGTGCATTTTGTACAAAACTTTTCATGCCTCATAATCCCAAAGCACAACCAACCTACTTCCTGTTTGTCACTATCAGCCAATCACAACCTGTCATCACACCTGTCACAGCATTCATACTCTGCTGTCAGACATACTGCTACAACTTTCTTTTGCTTCATCTCTTCATCACCATCATCAATATGCATATAGCTTATATAGCTATAACTTCTGACTATGATCCAAAAGGGAGTGTAAGTTCTATGTCAAAAACATCAACAACTTGTCCTGATGTATAAAATTATGTATAAAATACCAATAGCTGTGCCACCCACCCACCTCACTCCAGCTGACCACTGAAGACGATCTAATACAATCCAAATCCATCCTAATACATCCATACAAGTATCTGACCTTAAAACCCAACATGATGTCGTATAAAAACTCTTTTATTCCCCACACACTGTCCCAATGTGATACTACCAACTGAAGCAGTTTTATGCCAGACTTTGGACTCCTTGAAAAGTCATCTGACATAACCTTAACATCACGCTCAACAAGAGCCAGAACTCTCTTCATTCAGTTAAGGTTAAGGTACACTTTACTGTCCCCATAGGGAGATTTGTCCTTGGCATTTGACCCATCCTTCAATGCCGCTGGATCATCTCACATCAGGATCAATGGAGACCCGTCTCTATGATCTTGGTGCTAGGCTTGGTCAGGACTACCTTAGCTGGAGGACTTTAATAGGGGTGCACTAATACAGGTTATCAATATCTGAGCCAATATTCAAAAATTAGCTGGTTTGGATATCAATTTCCAAATATTGGTTCAGCCAATATCCTGGTTGGACAGACAAATTGGCGTAATAAGACAATTTGGTTGGCTTAGAAAGTCTTAAAATGTTTGATTTTTAATTTATATTAAGCTGTTCAGTAGTTAATCTTGTTTAAAGGAATGCTGTTTTTTAGTCTCCACAGATATCGGGATATTGGGTATCAGCAGATACTTAAAGCTGAGTACTGGAATTGGTATTGGAACTGAAAAAGATGGATTGGTGCATCTCTAGATTTTACCAATGGTGCATGTTTTGGGTCTCACCAATATATGGAAACTACCATGGATTGTAATAAGGTCAATCCTCAGTAACCTATAATGTAAAGCACTTCCACAATATTGCCATACAGGCTCGTACAAACACATTTCTCCAAGTGTAAAATCAAGGAAAGGAGAAAAGTATAGTCCATTTTCTGCCAGCAAAAAGCCCACTACTCACCCTCTCCCCGCGCTGTGAATGAGCAACGAATGAAATTGTACGGCTGAAAATGAAAAATGCACCGCAATACCTCTCTCCAGATGACTGCCAGGCCCCAGACATATGGTTGTTTCTCCAGAGACTGGGGCTGAGAGCGCTACATCTAAGCTAACGTCCCTACGGATAGAAAAAGCTAATTTCTCAAATAAAAAAACATGTCAAGCTTGAGCTGTACAAAATTCCCTAACAGACTGATAGGAGCGGTGCCATCCAAACAAAAAAGGAAAAAGAAAAAAAAAAAAAACCTGACCTGGAATCTGCGCTAAAAGTAGCAGCAGGAAAAGGATGTGAACATGGCTTAGCACCTCTGGATTTAGACGACAAGCTGTAGTCGAACCAGAGGCAATGCAGGCTGGAGGGAGAGGAGGAGGAAGGAGAGAAGGAGGGAAAGAAAGTGGAAGGAAGAGTAAATTGGACAGCCTTAAATGGGGCGATGCCAAGAGGCGCGTGTGGGAGATGTGTGTGTGACTCGACAAACAGGACGCTGCCAACAGGAGCTTAATGCCCAGAAATCATGTGCAGCTACAGTGGAGAGTGCCAGCAACATGGAAGAAGAGACAGAGAAAAAGAGAGAGAGGTGGGGTCTTCAGTGTAATTGTATTCTGTCCATCATTCTGTCTTAGATTAGCTGCTCCTCTTAGATAATGTCTAATCATGAAGAACAGCTCCAGTTCACCTCACACTGCCACTGTCTTCTCCAGGTCCTCGCCACTCGGGAGCATCGCACAACTGCTGATTTCACATTAGCATATTATAGTCATGGGTAACAAGAGGGTTTGATGAAGCCACTCAGTCACAACTATTAGTGAGGTCTACTGTTATATAAGTGCCTTAAAGGTGCACGGCGCAACTTTTCTACTTGTATGGAGATGTTCCATGGTATGATAGATAGAACATTCTAGACAAAGCAATAATATTTCCATGGAGACACATGGGTGGCGGACCCTCCATTAGAAATGTTACGCGGTGCGCCTTTAAGAGACCAATATAGCTTACAAAAAAGAAAAAGGTAATTGTGTAGTATCATGGTCAAGACAGTGCTGCATGTATGTATGAAGAGTGGCCGTAGCTCAGTTGTAGGATGTTGTCTCCCACTGATCCAGAGGTTGTAGGTTCCATCCCAGCAACAAATAATGGATACTGTTGTTGTGTCCCGAGGCAAGACACTTGAGGCATTTAAAAAGATCATCAATGCATTACCCAAAGCTCTCCATTCACAGTAAAACTTTGTCCATTTGGGATAAGCCCTTTTAAAATGGTTCATTGTGATTGGCCAGTTAAAGCTGTGCATATCAAGTGTTTTTGTTAATATATGTTGTACCTCACACATTGAAGACTATGGGTGGTTTATGATACACTCCGTTTGAGCAGTAAAAATTAACTCCACACAGCTGGCTTTTCATCTCCCAATTCAGAGCCAAAGTTCAGCTCACATTAAAGCATTAGCTAATAATTATCACATTAACATTTGTTGCATCAGACCTGAACCTGAATGAAATCACTAAATTGGAGCTAGCAGACATAAAAGCAATACCACTGCATACAAATTAGTAAACGAAACCAACTGAAGGACATTTTTTAAAACATTGGCCTTAAGTTATATAAGTAAAAACTGTGAAAACAGAATGATTTCTTCTTCTGTGATTTAACCTTTGATCTCATTTGTGTAATCATAAACAGAATCACAGTACGTCACACTAACCTGCCTTCACAAATCTTGATGAATTAAAGGTGCACTTTTCTGGTGGAAGGCCAGCCAGCTGTTTGTTTCCACAGAGATTTCAATGCTTTCCCTGGATGTTCCACAGTATGGCATTAAACATATCCAAGTCCATGAAGGCAAACATGTGACACCGCTATCTGAAGTTACAGCTCAGATCATTTACAGATGCATGTAACCTGTAACTAAATAACATTGCAGTGGTATGTGGCCTGATCACCCATTGATACACCAGAAAAAAACCCTCATTCATCCATGTACACATTCAGTAAGAAGATAATTCGTTCACTCTTTTCTTTGACAAGATATTCTCAGCTTCTTATCATTGTTCCAATTTACTTGGTGTTAAAATGAAAAGAAGAATTTCACAGCTTCAATAATACATATTCATGAACCTAACTTAAGTCATATTTTTCCTAATAATACGGGAGCAGCCTGGTGTGTCCTTATTTAATGCTGGTGAATATAAAATTTCTACTGACACAACCTAACGAGCTTCTTTTATAAAATAGCAACATTTTGGAAATACAGCCACTTTCTTTTTATTACGGTTATATTTTCTTATCAATTGCATTTTAGCACTGTATAAACCATTATAAAAACGTAATAATGTTTTTGTGATAATATTTTTCACATTGCACACCCATCAGTAACTCCAAATCCTTTGTAAAGACACTCATTTCCTACCTCACCAGGTTATAGAGAGACACTGTAGAGCTGCAGTTTTAATTTGTCCCACAGGAGAAAACAACTGCCACTTAACTCCGTTCTTAGAGACAAAAGACTGAAGCAACAGAGCAACAGGAAGAGGAGCACAGGTCAAAGTTCATGACCAGGTAGAGGCTAAACTAGGTGTACGTGTGTGCAGTTTACAGCTGTACAAAGGCAAAACCAGGAGATACAATGAAGCCAGATTACAGTCCTGACTCAAGTTCAGCTGTGTTTATGCCCCCTTCACTGGAATAATATAGCTGTTTGTCTAGCACCACAGTGAACGGACAGATAGTGACATGTGTTCAGTTATTACAGGTCAGTCAGTTTTTTGTTTGTTACTTTTTGATAGGAAAAACAGCAATGTTTCTACTATAATCACAACAATGTAGACATCAAGCTTAGAAGATGTAAATATGGTTCAAAATGATAAGATAACCAACTAAATAACAGCAATAGAAAACAGGCGGCTCGGTGCAGCATAAGGATAGTTGGTGGCCAGCAGAGAGCTCTAACACAGTGCCACTTACTTTCATGCAAGCTTACTATAAAATCAATATTAGGAAGGGCGACCCAACGAGCATGCACCAAATGACCCAAATTATTTTTAAGCGGAATAAACGTTTACATGATCGAGGAATAAATTAATTTGGCTTTAAAATTGGAATAAACCGCCCACTTAATTTGGAATTAAGTTTAATTCCGAATAATTATTTTCATTAGGAATTAAGTGTTTACATGGTCTAGTTAAAGCGGAATTAATTTTTATTCAGAATTTAATTACTTTTAATCAGAATTAAAGCCCTCATGTAAACATGGCGACTGTTTTTGTTCTGAATAGTTGTACATTATAATGATGTAATAGGAATTTCTGAGTCACCATGACAGCGATCACACTGTCCCAGACTGTCACTTTTGAACCCCTCAGTCTACACTTTTCTCCTTTCTCTGAGTATGTATCAGTTTCATGGATAGCTGGTGTTGAAATGATAAGCATTGGTTCTTATGGAAAGTCAAATCAGGGAACAGTACATGTAACTGTCAAACCAAACTATTTGGCACATACACTTGATTTGAGATATATTGATTTCAAGATAAGTACAATTAGAATAACAAGTTTATCAAATATAATAAGAAAACAGGCTGCAAAAGTGGATAATTAAAAAAAAACATGTAATCTTCTAACTTTGTTTCAGCACATTTCTGACTGATTTACAAAATATTATCTGATTATCCACCATAATTAACCCTATATCGGAATACATTTGTTAATAGCATCAGAAAATACTAATACATCAAAGTACTTGGTTTCGTATGCAAAGTTGAGGCAAAGTTAATTACCACACTAAAAGTAACACTGAGGCCGACTAGAACCACTGACATAGAGTTCATAGTTCATGTCTTAACCTAAATTAAATTGTAATGTAAAATAAGATTTTAGCATTTTTGACTGATGATCTTTCCATATCTTCTTACAGCCTCTTCGAGATCACCTCATTGGAGGATGTGCCTAAATGGTCTGAGACCACTGGACCACTCAGTTTTGACTTCCTGTCTGAAGAAGACCTGAGGAGGACCAGGACACTGATGGAGGACCTAAAATCCCTAGACATCTTCTAATCTCACCTGGAGGTCGAACATTGCAAATGGGTGGTCCAAAATTTAGAGTCGCTATTCAAACAATGGCTGATGGAGACCTGCGTGGCAATGAATGTTCCTGAGTACATCACGGAAGAGGTTGTGGGCTGAGTCATTCCATTTGGATCCTTCACCTTGGGCATCAACACAAAGGGAGCAGATATTGACCTCTGTGTGGGCCCAGGCTTTG
The DNA here is from genome assembly GCA_029959045.1 of Taenioides sp. WSHXM2023. Classification (NCBI taxonomy): domain Eukaryota; kingdom Metazoa; phylum Chordata; class Actinopteri; order Gobiiformes; family Gobiidae; genus Taenioides; species Taenioides sp. WSHXM2023. The sequence goes on along the minus strand of CM057095.1, from coordinate 766,611 downwards.
TTGAAACTTTTCGTCGTTTGTGGAGAAACTAAAGACCTACAGTGCCATCCAAATCGCCCAAGTTATTGAGGATGCATTTGTCCCGGTTATAAAGCTAACGTATGATTGAATAGATATCGACATGGTTTATGCTAAAATTAACTGGAGAAGTATAAATGACAAACAGGATCTGATGGATGTCACCCATCTGCAAGGAATGGACATCCGTTGTATGAGTCTACAGGGCTACCGAGTTACACAGGAGATCATTAGCTTGGTGCCAAATATCTTCACATTGAGAGTAGTGCTGGCAACCACAGAACATTGGGCAAAATGTTGGAACATCTACTTTAATAAGAAGGGGTTTCTGGGTGGGGTTGCCTGGAGTATTTAAGTCGCCAGAATATGCCAGCTGTACCCTTACGTGACCGCTGCAGATTTGGTGGCTAAGTTCTTCAAGGTATTCTCCATATGGCAGTGGACTTTTCCCATCTTATTGAAGAACCTTGAGGAGCACAATTTGAACTTTCCGGTGTGGAATCCTACGTCGGCGACCCTTTAATGTATTTAGTGCTACATAAAATATACATACAATAGTGAAAGCAGTGTCCCAAGAGATGTTATTGCTTTGCATGGAATGAACAGTATGGCATGAATCTGCATTTATTTCATTACAAGTGTTTTGTATTCAATAACATGCATGCTTAATGTGAGCAGGGTCACCCAATGATAATATAAACTGAGCCATACTTTATTGTTGATAACACGATTATTATTGCAGAGACCAAAACAACTGACAACCAGTTGACATAAATGTGGTTACAAAATAGTTTTAAGCTGATGTAAGGCTTTGTGGGGATACGGCTGGAGCTAGGGGAAGGCACTATATAGTCCTGAGCAGTAGTTACAACTGTAGCAGCTGTAAACAGCAGGCTCAAACAGTGACTGTGGCTGTCCAGTGGATAAAGCATTATCACTGATATGGAGCCCAAGGCCTAGCAGCAGTCAGCCCCCTCTCAGCAGCACACATCCCGCTGCACCCAGCCTCCAGTTGAGCCCCAGCACGAGCAGGTAAATACAGCACAAATAGCACACAGAACCAGCACGTGACAGATCCCCATTTATGTCCGGGCCAAGGATTAACACAAAACATACACACGAAACACAACATCGTCTGCAGTGCCTAACCTATTTACAGACACAGAGCCGGAGATATCAAAGCATCGCTGCGTCTGTGGGGAATTCCTCATTTCTCATGTTTTAAGGGGAAATAGATGAAAACGGATATGCAAGCGGCACCCCTGTGCTTGTTAATGTGCTCAAATGTAAATGGAGCTGTGCGCTGAGCGTGAGGCACACTTCTCCACGCCGAGCTACACAGACTGTGGTTATTAACAAGCCTCTGGTCTGATCCCATCTGGGTGTCAACTCATCTGTCAGTCAGCCCATCAGCCATTGCCTCTATGTCATACACTCTCAACTATTCTGCTACTACACAACATTCTGCAGTGCCACAATAGTTAAACATGTATCTGTTTCTACAAATTGTATAATAAGGGGCCTTGGGTATCATTTTTATCTCAGTCATTTTAGAAGTTTGCTTGTGAAAATATAATACTGTAGATGCCTAATGCAAGATAATCCCAGTAAACACTAGTGTGAATGAAGAGTATTATTAAAAAAAATAAAATCAAATAAATAGCAAAATCAACCACTAAGGGCCCGATCTTGCACTAGTGCTAGCGTTAAGGAGGGGGTGTGTCCAGGGGGCGTGTACTTCGCTGCTGGAGGCTGGAGTGGAACGGTACAAGTACATATATGGTAATGACATTTCAAACAATCTGTGACCGCTGTAGCATTTAAAAGCACTGCCAGTGTGGGTAATGTCTGCAATCTTTGCCTCATTACCAGGCAGCAAAGAGGGTTGTGGGGAAAAGTTATATATGGGTACAATAAAACTGCTCCAGAGTACGCACCAGTAGAGGCACCAGGAATATAGAATTGAGGATGGGCCGTGTCAGACCTGGCCGAGTTTGTGTTCCAAACACTCCGCACGCACATGCGCCCCTCTCACGCACGCCCACCCCGTAAGCCGTGCACACGCACACACGTCAACCTTTTTAGTTTTCTCTGCGCTCCTCATTTCGTTTGCCTCCCGTGACCAGCAGACCAGTGTCTATCTCATGCACTCCCCATCCCACAGCAGACCGCTGCTCTCCCCACGGACTCACCTGAGGTACGAGTTTCCACACTGCTGACCGCTCACATTCTCGTCTCACGGGTGTCCACTGCATTTGGTCCCACACAGGTGGATGTCTCGTGGATTATGGAATACGTTTATTGTCATATAAATGTTTCTGATTTTACCGCTTTGCACACAGACATAGATTAAACCGTTAACACGCAAGAAGGGTGACTGATATGCAAGTGACTGATATGCACCATGAGCGCACAGAGCAGGACGCGCAGGTGTCTGTACAGAGCAGTGCTCATGTGTAATATATGCCTCATGAGCCGCTGTACAAAGCTCTACTGACCGCTGCTGCCAAGAGAGCAGCACATACATGCGTCTGCTCCGCTCCACTGTCACAGCCCCGAGCTGTCAATGAATGCGTGCACTGATCTCTGAGTCCGGTGTTGGCTCCGTGCTGTTACCTGCGGTTCTGATAGTAGCCTACCTACTGGTGACAAACTTTATAAAATAACCAAAGTGACACAATGGGAATAATTTGGACATGAAATTAAATGGAGCTGATGACAGAAAGGGTACGAGAATGTGAGGAATTCAAGATCGCAGCATTAGAACCGCAGACAGGGTAAGAAAACACACTTTAGGACATCGCTGTAACTGGCCTTATGTGAATGAGCAGCTTTTGTACAGATCCAGATCAAACCAAACTATAGAGCAGTGCCAAGCTGATACAGGAAGTGCGAAGGGATGTGCTCTGCTGCGGGACGGCATCCGAACAGCGTACGAACATCCCGCACAGCACACGAACATGTTATGAATGTTAAGCATTTATCATCCTAATATATTTCCAAACAGTCTTGAGCATGTTACATGTTGTTTTTCAGTGAAGTAGTTTGATATTTATTTTTATGATTCTGGCAATTCACTGAACGTGCCACACCGCACCCTCAGTCTGCTCCACTCCACCTGATATTCAGGCACGGAACACCTCTTGTTTAGAGCTCCATGCCTCACACTTGCTAGAGCTAAGATCAGGGCCAAGATCGGGCCCTATGTTTGCCTCTATGATGGCTGAAGGGCTGAAATGCGTTGCCATAATTTCAACTTTATCTGCCATGTGGTAATAAAGGCTTTTAATTATTTTGTTCTTTTTGAGTCCCTCTGGTTTTTTTTTTTCTTCAACTTAGAAATGCTAGCGAGTTTGTGCCCTAATGCCTCAGAGAAGTTACTTATTTGACTCTTATGGTACAACAGTTTTCATACTAGTGCATAGAGGTATAAACACGATAAATATTGAACCCCAAAACATATTGTTCCAACTCTTGGTTTTGAACGATAAATTGATACTGTAATTATCATGACTACATAAGCCATGGCTTTATAATACTCATTGCTTGAATAGGCTCATGGATACTCCTCAACTCTACCCAAAGGAAGCTGAATAAATACTGAGGAAGCTGAATAGAGCCACACATTTGAGAGTTAAATAATGAAAGGTCAGCAAAAAGTAGTTGAGATTGATTTCAACAAAAAGCCAAGTCTATTTACAGTGCAAATGTTTATATAATGTGGCATTTATTTGAGCCCTGACTGCTTTTGATTTAACATTCAAGGATCTCACAACAAACTCCTACATTTTATTGATTTTCCAACAGAAATCTCAGCACAAGAAGACATCAGTGCACTGGTTTGTTTTGCAAGAATTACTTATCATTAAGGTTTATGGCAGCAGTGGGTTAATGAATAAATAAAGTACAATAAAAAAGACAGTAAAACACTTGCTCTACCATCGACCTGGGACCACTTGCGGGATGTGCCTTGCTGCTTGGAAACCAGGGGGCGCTCTTTGCTCTGACAAACTGAGATCACAGTTCAAAACACCACACCTGACTTCCATCAGCTCAGCCTAGACGGACGGATGGAGGAGACGAGGGGAGCAGAGGAGTAGTGCGAAAAATAGAGCACCGGCGCAGAAGAGCCAGACTTAATGAGGGATGCAATCATCAATTATTCCAAACATTTAATCATGATGTCGCGCCACACTGTTGCACAAACACACACACACACACATGCACACAAACACACACAGGGCTGTCACAAAGCAGGCCACTAAGGACACAGAAAAATGAAAGGAAATACAGATATTACAGACGACAGCCGCTGATGCAATGGGCCCTGTGGTTCATGCTGAAACAAGTAAGGGCACCAAATCTAGAGGTGAGACACAATTTCTATGAGATACGAGATTAGGTCCATGAGAATGAGACAAGACATTTTACATTTTACACTGCTATGCGCAGCACCTTGGAAACGGTCTTGTTTATAAAATGTGCTATACAAATATACTTGGATTAGATTGGATGACAACATCTTGACATAATTAATGATAAATCAATGCAGCTCAATTCTCAATTTTGGCCTCATTTTTTTTTTTTTTTCATTAACTATGTTTTTATTCAATCCAAATGTAAAAACTATTTTCCTCATGTGTGAACATTCTTGTGGCAGTTGTATCACACAAGGTCTTGTGGCCTGAAAGCTTGTCTCACCTTTAGTAAATAGACTAATAAATAGTCATCTGCTTCTTCTGAAAGTTCACACTTAACTGTGATTGGTTAAATCCAGCTGTCATTCACTCAATTGACTGACAGCTTTTAAAGATGTGGTTGGGAAGGTTTTTCACAACACAATCACCATATCACCCAGCCCTAATCAAAAGAGAAACAAACAACACTTTTTTTTTTTTTTTTAGTTTTTTCTAAGTCTAAATGAAGGAAAGCTTTTAGAAAAAGGATTATTGTTTTGTAGAATGTTCCACCGATTGCCACAGAACTACCTAGTAGAAAATATTTTTTTACCAAGAAAAATGTCTTTAAATTAATTCACGTAAGGAAGATAAGATTCAAAACCATAGTGTGGAAAATCAATAATGACAGAAGACTATTATGTAACAAGCCTTCTAGTCTTATCAGTTTTCTAGAAGCCAATTTACAACCCAGGTGAAAAAAAAATTACAAATGAAGAAAGAGAAGCGCAGGACTAGACGTTAGCAGAAGCCAAGTGTCCTTTAGGCAAGACTTTCAACAATAACACTTCCTAACTACTTGACTTGGACCCACTGGTGAGGCCCGGTGCAGCAGCTCATAAACTCCTATCAAAATCACACGTAGACAGGCCAATGGAGCCGCTTTATCAATCCTCCACATATGGCACTGGAGTCTGGTCCCATCAGTCTGTGCGCTCTGGGAGGATGGGACCAGCTCGGCTCCTGCTCCGCTCCAGCTTGCCCCTTTCTCCTGGGAGCCTTCCCCCAGGGCTACAGCCTCTTCTGGGGAGGTTGAGCAGCCTGCCACCAGCGGACATCAGTCAGTCACAGCTCCTGCCTCCACCCGCTGCGTGTCTAATCACCCACGCTCACTGTCACACTCGCCTGCCCTTCCTCCTAACAGACAGACAGCCAAACAAAATCAATCTTTACTGAGTGTCCCGGTTTAATAAGGCCTTGTACTTTCTTATGGAGTCTGACAACAGCAGCAGGCCACAGTGCACACCAAGCAGGATTATCTAATGCTTCCAACTCTAGTCTCCAGAGTGGTGTTCCCAGATTTTTTTCTCTCTTCTCAGTCTCTTTTGGCTGTAGGCTCTGGAAGGCACATCATGAGTTTGTATGTAACAGTAAACAAACAGAACCAGGCAAAATGAAGAGCACTGCTTTGATAACTACACTGAATCACTATATGTTTATGTGAAGATCATTTACAATTAATAACTTATACTTAATGCACTGGGTTTATATAGCACTTTTCAAGACACCCAAAGCGCTTTACAGTGCATTATTCATTCACTCCACATTTGGATCTGCCCTTGGATAGACTGATGTAATGGGAGGCAGCCAGTGTCTTACTTAAGGACACAACAATAGTTTCCACTAAAGCCACTGCTGTCCCACAGCGGCACCTGGTATTCCCACTGGTCTCCCATCCAAGTACGACCCAAACCCAGCCTTGCTTAGCTTCAGAGATCAGCAAATGGTGGAGACATCATCCTAACAATATGAAATTCTACTGTACACATTGGTATCACATAACAATTCTTCAACCTTGGAAACTCCAGTAAAAACAAACACAGACCAAAAGAACAAATACTGTATGTCTCAAATGTAATATTTTCCAACCCCAAAAGCTGTCCCTAACAATGCACAGTATCTTCTATGTTGAGTATGATACTAGTATATGGATTAAATACATAAGTCATCCTGGAAACCATAGAGAGTGTCACCCATCATTTATACAGCAAAAACCAATAGACACTCAGCAGCAAAAGTCCTGGCTACCATTGAAAACATGCTCATCTTTATTTATTTTCACCACTTTGAAAAATGATCTTGCATAAAACAACCTCACAGTTCAACTCAGGGCCCCAACATGAACAGAAGAACTTTCCAATCTCAACTTTAATTTCCACACTTCTGGGGTGACTTTGCAGTTTTGAGTAAACACAAAACAAAGCCAGACTGATGTCATCGGGGACTGGGGGAGTGAATCACTGCAAGACTTCTGGACTATATTGGACTCATTTCCAATTGAGAATTCACTACCAACTCTTTGAACTCGGTGTACACATACAAACACACACAAACAGACACACATGCTCACACAAGACCCCAGTGCACAAATGTCATGGTGCATGGGGAGTGTGTGAAAGTTCCCGGAGGTGGAACTTTGTGCCAGCTCTTGAAATAGACCCTTTTAGCACCCTATGGTCTATTGGAGAGCTGGTCTGTCTGAACTCTCAGTATGAGTGGGGGGTATTGGCACTGCTCCCTGTGGGGCTCCAAGTCGATACAAACCTCTTAGACGCACAGGCACAGAATAGAAACGCCACGCCGACTGGGACTTTAGCATCAAATAGGCTTTTTCCCCTCAATTTGAATATGAGCAATGTGAGCGCCATGGTTTGTATGCATGATAAGCTGTGTCCAAGTGCAAAGTACTGCTGCATCCAAAATGATGCTAGTGAAGGTGCAAGGAGTTTAAAAACACAGTGGAGCAGTTCCTGTATTACCACATGACATTACTAGGTGGAACTGAATGTTTTCTGTTTGAGAGAAGAGAGCAGCCTAAATATGCAGTTTGCGTGTTAAACATTTGTGAATGAAACAAAACACAACTCCAGGTATGTTTTTGATGAGGAAACAACATTATAACATAAATCAGAAAATAGCATATGGGCCCTTTAAAGGTTCACTATGTAACATTTTTGGTGGGGGTCCATTGACTGCTTGTCTGGGTTATTGTTTTGCCGTACTTTCACAGTAGTTAAACTATACTGGTGTTTCAGCTGCTCAAAAATCACTTGAAATACATAAACACTGTGAGTGGGGTTGCTTTTCCACAGATCAGACCCGTGACTTGGTCTGGTGAAGATAGATAAGTTTAATGCCATACTGTGGAACATTCCAGACAAGGTGGCGGACTCTCCTCATAGTGCTCCTTGTTCACAGTGAGCCACAACTTTTTTGTACAATGACAGTGAACTGACTAAAACTGGAGCATTATTTTAGATTGCAAAGTTAAAACCACATATCACATTTAGACCTTCTGAATCTTTTGCAACACAAAAACATCCCTGGATATAAACAGCAAACTGGAAAAGGGCTCAACATTAATCATTTGAAGACCAATTACTACTACAGTATATGAAAATGTCACAAAACAAATGTTTATTAAAGCTGATAGTTGTTTATAGCTGTTGTTTTTCCACACCTTATTACGCAGACAATTTATCCCATGCTATGCTCAGTGCTGTGTGTGTGTGTGTGTGTGTGTGCGCGCGCGCACGTGTGTGTGTGTGTGCATGTGTGTATGCATGTGTGCGTGTGTGTCTTTGTGTCTGTGTCTCTGTGTGAGCCATGTGGACACGTGTGTAGTGTGAATCTAGCACAGGTATTGATGGTGTACTCAAGCAAAATCCCTCCTCTCAGGACCAAGCCTCTCCCAGTCATCCATCACAGAGCGGCAGGAAGCTAATGATAACACTACATACTGCAGTCATGGGACAGTGCGGGAGACAGAGACACAAAAAGAGGACAGGAAAAGGGAATAAAAAGGTAAAAAATGAAAATCGAGAAAAGAACATGGCATTTCAAACTCCAACCCATAGACTGTATATAAATGGACGTAGCTAACCCGCTAGCTGCCATGTTCCAAATAGGAAGTGTTCATGGGGGCACTTCCGGCTTCTCCATCGACTTCTGTTTCTGTAAATTGACTTTACATTGAAAAGTTGTCATCCTTCTCTCTGTAACTACTGACGGGAGCTTCATCATTTTGGTCTTAAAATGTTCGCATTAACCCACCTTACATTATCCTGGTGCTTTTATTTCACTGTTGTCAGTTGTTACAAAACTAAAACAATCAGCTTGATATCAGTCTAAATTTCAACATTTGCCTGATAGCTCTGGATTTACAGTTGATTGTTATTTCCGCCGCATTTCAGTATTGACAATATTTATTGTTCTCATGATTTTGTTCATGCTGTTTCTCAGTGTAGAAGAGTATGTGTAGCATATACTATAATAGAGTTTATACAGTTAAAATTCTGACATTACAAAGCTGGTGTGCATTTCAGAGGAGACTGGGGTGTTGGGAGAGATGGGGGAGTAGCCCTGTGCTGTCACTGGCCGAGCACTGAAGGACCGTGGTGCATCTGAAATAGGCAATCTGATGCTCTCTTCTGAATGTATAACCAAGAATCTACACTGGCCCCTACCAGACATAAACTTTTTGTGTATATACAAAAGACTATAAAAAATGCCACAAATCTGGCAACTGCTGCTGACTGTACAGTCTCATGATGTATAGATTTATAAAAAGTAAAATATAATATTGAGGAAGGGCATGTTTAGTGTTTTTTTTTTTTTTTTACAACACTTTCACATCAATAGTAAAACCATATGCCCCTCCAAGAATCTTAACGTGATGGAGGGGTTTGAGTGCCCGAATGATCCCAGGAGCTATGTTGTCAGGGACTTTATGCCCCTGGTAGGATCATCCAAAGCAAACAGGTCCGAAGGGACAGGTCAGACTAAGAGCAATTCAAATACCCCTTATGATGAGTTCAAGAACGAGGCCAGTTACGTCATTCGGATTGGCGTCACTGGGGCCCCACCAAAGAGCCAGACCTGGGGTGGGTGCCCGACGGCAAGCGTCTGGTGGCCAGACCTCCCCCCATGGGGTCCAACCAGTAACAGCCCAAACGAGTGACGTGGGGCCGTCCTCCCATGGACCAACCACCTGTAGGAGGATCCGTAAGGGGCCGGTGCAAAGAGATCTGGGTGGCAGTCAAAAGTCGGGGGCCTCGATGACCGGATTTGCAGACATTGAAACTGTCTCTTGGGTTATGGAATGTCACCTCGCGGGGAGGGGGGGACCTGAGGTTGTGCGCGAGGTTGAGCATTACCGACTAGATATAGTCGGCCTCAGCTCCAAACACAGCTTGGGCTCTGGAACCCAACTCCTTGAGAGGGGCCGGACTCTCCATTTCTCTGGCACTGCCCACAGGGAGCAGCGGCAGGCTGGTGTGGGCCTGTTCATTGCCTCACAGCCATGTGTTGGAGATCACCCTAGTGAACGAGAGGGTCTCGTCCTTGCGCCTTCGGGTCTGGGACAGGTCTCTCACTGTTGTGTCGGACTACGGGCCGAACAGCAGTGCAGAGTAGCCGAGCGTACTCGAGAATACCCGAGCGTACTCAAGAGTACCCGAGCTCCAAGAGCGTACTCTGCACTCTATACAGTATAGAGTGCAGAGTACGAGTGCATATAGTGAGGGTCTGTTGGGAATGTCTGGCTGAGCCCTCTGTCAGGGGGACCTTCAATTCACACCTCCCAGATTCCGGGGGAGGCTGGGGACATGGAGTCTGAGTGGGCTATGTTCTCAGTCTCTATTGTCAACCGCTTGTAGCTGTAGTCATAAGGTCAGTGGTGTCTGTCGTGGTGGCAATCCCCGAACCCGGTGGTGGACGCTGGAAGTAAGGGATGCTGCCAGGATGAAGAAGGAGTTTTATTGGGCCTTGGCTCGTGGGACTCCTGAGGCAGCTGACAGGTACCAGCAAGCCAAGCGTGCTGCAGCCTGTGCAGTCACAGAGGCAAAAATTCTGGGCTGGGAGGAGTTTGGGGAGGCCATGGAGGAGGATTATCAGTCGACCTCAAGGAAATTCTGGCAAACTGTTCGACACCTCAGGAGAGGGAAGCAGTGCTTCAACATCACTGTTTACAGTGTGGGTGGGGAGCTGTTGACCTCGACTGGGGATGGTTTCGGACGGTGGAAGGAATACTTTGAGGATCTCCTCAATCCCACCGTCACGTCTTCCAAGGAGGAAGCAGAGGCTGGAGATTTGGAGGCACACTCATCCATCACCCTGGCTGAAGTCACTGAGGTGGTTGGCAAGTTCCTCAGTGGCAATGCTTTGGGGGTGGATGAGATCTGTCCTGTGTAGCTTAAGTCTCTGGATGTTGTGGGGCTGTCTTGACTGACATGTCTCTGCAACATTGCATGGCAATCGGGGACAGTATCTCTGGACTGGCAGACCGGGGTGGTGGTCCCTCTGTTTAAGAAGGGGTACCGGAGGGTGTGTTCCAACTACAGGAGAATCACACTCCTCAGCCTCCCCAGTAAAGTCTATTCCAGGGTACTGGAGAGGAGAATGGATTCAGGAGGAGCAGTGTGGTTTTCGTCCCGACTGCGGAACTCTGGACCAGCTCTATACTCTCCATCAGGTGCTCGAGGGTTCATGGGAGTCTGCCCAACCAGTCCACATGTGCTTTGTGGATTTGGAGAAGGCATTCGACTGTGTCTCTTGTGGGGTCCTATGGGGAGTGCTCTGGGAGTATGGGGTCCAGGGCTCTTTGCTAAGGGCTGTCCGGTCCCGAAGCAGGAGCTGAGTTTGCATTGCCAGCAGTAAGTCAGACCTGTTTCCGGTGCATGTTACAACCAAGATGGCCCCGCGTACTGTTGCCCTGGTGATTTGGTGTTCTTTGTTTTGTCCGGATGCCTATTGGATGCCTCCCTTGGGAGGTTTCCGGGCATGTCTCACCGGGAGGAGGCCCCGGGAAGACCCAGGACATGCTGGAGGGACTATGTCTCTCAGCTGGCCTGGGAACATAGTCGTCCCGGAGGAGCTGGAGGAAGTGTCCGAGGGTGAAAGAAGTCTGGGAGTCCCTGCTTAGACTGTTGCCCCCGTGACCCGGCCCCGGATAAGCGGAAGAAAATGGATGGATGGTAAAACCATATGAAAAATGACATTCATATTTCTACATTTTTACAGTGTATTGCAGCCCCCCCCCAACCCCCCGCTGCTTGTTTGACATAACCTCAGTGCTTTTCATGAATAAGACACAAGGCTACTTGTGGCAAACTGAATTTGATCTTTGGTGATAGATTTATGGATTATTCGTAGATTCATCTCTGTCTGGAACTTACTACAGATGGGATAAAATTTTGATGGAAACACCAGGAGAGAGTGGCCTCACTGTGAAAAATTAGGTCTTTTGGAAATCTCGGTTACACCAGGAACAAGGTTGGTCTTTGCTCATGAATGTCTTATGAAATGCCATGTTCACTTCTTGCATTTGAAACAAGAGTAGTTCAGACAGCAGATGTCTACCAGTGTAAGGCTATGGCTTTTAAAGTCTGCTGTACCACTGGGATTGTGAGTAGAGAACAAAGGAAAGTTTAAACCACCAAAACTCCAAAAATGAAAAATACTTGCTTAACTCTTATACTGCATAAATCAGGCAGAATGTGACTTGACTTTAAATGGGGGAATAAGAATAAGGCAAGAATGACTCTATGAATCCTTATGCATTAATTTACTGCATTGAGCTGCAGTATATAATGGAGTTACCAATGACCTAGAAAGTCCAACAGTCCAATATTTGCCATTATAATGGGAGAGACATAGAGCACAATGTATAACTTTATACAATGTATAATAATCAAAATGAATACATTGTCAAGCAGAAGGCATATGAAACAATGAATGAATATTACACACACACGCACACACACACACACACACACACACACACAACTGGATTCTCATCTTGTGCTTAAAATATGGGTCATCCGTCAATGTCATCAAGTTTGAGTCTTACAAATGTGACCCTGTTGAAAGTAGCCTTTATGATATATTTCTTCAGATGGGGCAGTGGATTGGTATTCTCTTTCAACATGACCAAAAAACACTGAGATCAAATTACTTAAAGTTCATAAAATGTACTTAGAATAAACTTCCAACAAATAAACTTTAATATGGGGCCCAGAAAGCTCAGTATACCAAATATGTCACACAGCATAGCCTCTTTTGTTCTCATCTTCTTCCTAAAACGCCCCCTCCTCTCTCCATCCTGGATCCAGATGCAGGCCATGGGGGCTGTGAAATGGGCCTATCAGATGGCTCAAGCGCGAGAAGAGCAGGGAATATGCTAATGGACTGCAGATTAAGAGGAGTAGCTGGGGGCACAACCACACACATTCTCTGCTGGAACAAATTATAATGGTACATCCAGGAGCAGAGCCTTACTGTCTTTAATGAGAATAGAGGTAATGGGCTACATTTAATGAAAGGGTAATTTTGGAGATGTTACAGTGGGACTGGACAATATGAGAAAAGAAAAAAAAAAAATCACAAATTTTCCTTGATCAAACCTGATATTCAATTTGATTTTTAATCTGTATTGTTTGGCCTGAGGGGCTGCTGCAGGCCTAACCTTTGGCCCAAGAAATTGCCATATTTCTTCCTCTAAATTAATTTAGCTCCATATAAATGATTTTACTGACAGAGCACTGGCTTTAGACTAGAGATTGAATGATATGTTATGTCTTTATCATGGCCGATGTGATCATTTAGAATTTAGTGAAACTAGTAGCCTATAAGCTCTGCCTTTTTTTTTTTTTCAGACAATACCTAGGGCAGATTTTTGTCTATCTCTACTTTAGACCCCTTGAATAAAATGGCCCAAGCATATCAATGTTGTTCAGTAATGACTGAATCTTGATTAAAATTCACATAATTGCACAGCCCTATGTTACACTCAGTCATTTAATATTTCTCTCTCAGGGTGTCATGCTCAAGAAGCTGGTAAATATGGTTCTGTATCCTTCCCGATCTCTAATAATGTTAAATAAAGTGATGGTAGATGTATCCAACCATCTGCTGAGGCTTTCTTCCTCATTACATGCCCAAAGAATGCAGCTTGGCTGCCTGATATTAATGCACAGGGCAATTCTGTGTTTCTGCCCTATCGACTATGTTCCAAAATAAAACCAAAACTGGGATGACAAATTGAACTCCCCAGGTAAGGACACAGGTGAGCACACCCCACCTCCTCTCTTGTTCTCGTAACAACCACCAGCTACACAAACAGGTGTGACCCTTGACCTCTCATCACTGCAGTCCCATAACTCCACACAGTTTGGCCAGCCCCACATGCCTCTATCGCCCCCTCTGTGCCGGTCCCTGTGTGTGCGATTGCTCATCCTTCTTCATTGTGGAGCGCCTCTCTCCTGGGGCCCACCATCTGCACAGTAACAGGTGCAGTGGAGGTGTGACGGATGGGTTTGTTACCTGTGGCACAGCCTGGAGCCAGAGTCTGCCCGGAGAGTAGCTGCCTCTTCAAGTCCTCCCCCTGACCTACTACTGCTGAAGATATAGTAGAGCTGGGAGCAACTGAGTCTATATTTACTTCCACACATTTCACAGTTTTTATAAACTTTTCTTCTAAAAGTAGTTTTTCTTTTGGTCACATTGAAGAGTACAATTTTGGCTTATAACTGTGTTTACATGTCCCGTACTACATAGATATCTTTACTGCTCACTGTAAAAAAAACAGACAGACAAATGTAACCGTATAGAGCAGATTACTTGGGGCTGGGCTGTAATTAAAGAAATGCCCTGTGCCTCAATTAACTGACTAAAATGGGTTGGGGTTTAACAAAGGCACTAAAATTGGTACCTTGCAGTTATCATGAACAAACTACAAGAAATCTCCAACAAAACAGCACCTTTCAAAAACTTAAATGCGAATGAACCATGCAAATGTTGTTTTGTGTTATTCTATTTAAAGATCTTACTCCATTTTTTAGCTTCTTAGTTTAACTACCATATTAAACTCAGACAGCACTAGCTTCTTCACAGCCTTCTTCTGATGGGACAGAATAAGGACTGGCATAGGGAGGGGGACAAGCTGTTGGGCCTTCCTCCCTGCATTTGAATGAGCCTTTTAGCAGCCGTTCAGTGGCTCCATGTTCACTGTGGCAGAGTTTGGGTAATTAGTCCCACCGGTTATTCTGTTTGTACTTGAGCGTGCATGTGTGTGTGTGTCATCAGTCTCACAGGTGAGTGATTAAATGCTCTACAACACCTAGAAGTACCCCCCTCCTCCTCCTCCTTCTCTCTTTTCCTCCTCATTCATCTGGCCTATGTCTACAGCTGCGCCCATGAGATCTGCTCCGGTCCAGGCTCTACATACTCCTCTGGATGACACTTCAACACTCTCAAGTCAAGTCCCCAGCAACTACCTCAAATGTTTGAAATGCAGCTGCAAGTACTAAGCCACAACCACAACAAACATGACCTACTACACTCAAGAAAAGTGTATTTGTTTGAATGGATTCTTGCTGAAAGTATGGGCCTAAAGGGTATTTACTACTAAACTAATAAACCTGATTTGAGTGCAATTGTGTGGATACTACAGTATATCTTAAACATGAAATGATCAAGAGGGTCCTTACAGCTGCTCAATAGGGGTGCTTGTATTTCTTTTGCTAACAACTGCAAAAGCCATATTTCATACAGATTTACAAATCAACATCACAGAAAAACAAAGTTCCAGTGATTTTACAGTGTTTTGCAGAGAGAAGTAAAGCAGTTCAATCTCTCATCAAAAAAGCCTTCCACCGCACACTCCTTGCTAATGACTGTTGTGCTGCACAAAACGTTTTCAGTGCAAATCAGTAAATACGTACATCTGACTCAAATTATCATTATTAATTGTATTTTCTTCACTGCTCCTGCTCTTGATGAGTTTGCTTAAGACAGGGGTGTCCAAACTTTTTCATCAAGGGCCACATATCTAAACACAGACGACGCAGAGGGCCGATCGAGGGCCATAGACTGGTGCTCAGTACAGTGAATAACTGAAATATGCATGTTTAACATGTTAGAATAAGCTAGCAGTCATGCTAAGATCCTCAAAACCACAC
Source organism: Taenioides sp. WSHXM2023 (assembly GCA_029959045.1). Lineage (NCBI taxonomy): Eukaryota > Metazoa > Chordata > Actinopteri > Gobiiformes > Gobiidae > Taenioides > Taenioides sp. WSHXM2023. The sequence continues at coordinate 751,178 of CM057095.1, read as the reverse complement.
AATAAATATTAAATATTGTCTTATCAAGGTAGATTTTTAAAAAATTTGCAGTCAAAACTGCTCAAGGTAATTTGGGCCAATTCACCTGGAAGCCTGAGGGCCAAGAAAAATTTGTCTGAGGGCTGCATTTGGCCCATGGGCCATAGTTTGGACATGCCTGGCTTAAGAGAACCAGTCAAATTCTGTCATTTTTTCTGGGACATAATTAGGCCTGTCATGATAATTAATATACTGACTTATCATTCAACATATTATAAGTGGAACAATAATTTTTGGGGGTCAGAATTTATCATGGGGTCTTTTTCTTTGTACCAGTGTGACATTTTTGGTTCTTCATTCTGTAATATAAGATTTGCGCAAGTTTAATTATGAATTGAAATTACACATCTAATTACTTAAAGGTGCACCGTGTAACTTTTCTGGTGGAAAATGCTTTTCTTCATGGAGATGTTATTGCCTTGTCTGGAATGTTTCACGGTATGGTATTAAACCTTTCTAGATTCATGGAGAGCACATCAGGCCAATGTGAGATCTGTGGAGGAGCAACCCCGCTCATTCAGAATGCCGATTTCTTTAGGTATTTTTGAGCTATAAAACCACCTGTAATTTAATAAATGGAAGGTAGAGCTGTTTAAAGTCATACTGTGGAACATTCTAGGCAGAGCAGTGACATATCCATAGAATCAAGCAGGTGATGAACCCCCAAGCAAAAAGTTACATAAGATAAGATAAGATAAGATAATCCTTTATTTGTCCCACAATGGGGAAATTGCAGTGTCACAACGCAAGTTACAGAAACAGTAGGAAAATAAGAGCATGCATCAAAATCAAGATAAATAATAATAATAAGTATTTACAATCAACTAAAAAACACAACACTGTAAAGCTAAAAGGCACAGGAACATTGCACACTAAGTGTTTTTGATTCTGAGATGATTGTGAACAGTGCAGTGATGGACAGTGGTGGGTAAATAAATAAGTAGCAGGTAAAGTGACTTTAAATAATATTGCACATTGTTATTATTACTATGGAGATGATAATAACAATGTGCAATGTGCAATTTATACAGCTCAACATTCCATCCATCCATTTTCTTTCGCTTATCCGGGGCTGGGTCGTGGGGGCAACAGTCTAAGCAGGGACTCCTAGACTTCCTTCACCCCGGACACTTCCTCCAACTCCTCTGGGACGACCCCAAGGTGTTCCCAGGCCAGCCGAGAGACATAGTCCCTCCAGCATGTCCTGGGTCTTCCACGGGGCCTCCTCCCGGTGGGACATGCCCAGAACACCTCCCAAGGGAGGCGACCAGGAGACATGTGTAACAGATGCCCGAGCCACCTCAGCTGGCTCCTCTCGATGTGCAGGAGCAGCGGCTCTACTCCGAGCTCTTCCCATGTGACTGAGCTCCTCACCCTATCTCTAAGTGAGCACCCAGCCACTCTGTGGAGGAAACTCATTTCAGCCGCTTGTATCCACGATCTTGTCCTTTTGGTCATTACCCAAAGCTTATGAACATGGGGCCGTCCAGTCCCTGTATGACCGAAGCAGGAGCTGTGTTCGCATTGCCAGCAGTAAGTCAGACTCGTTTCCGGTGCATGTTGGACTCCACCAGGGCTGCCCTTTGTCACCGGTTCTGTTCACTGTATTTATGGACAGAATTTCTAGGCGCAGTCAGGGGCCGGAGGGGATCCGGTTTGAAGACCACAGGATCTCATCTCTGCTGTTTGCAGATGATGTGGTCCTGATGGCTTCATCGAACCGGGACCTCCAGTGTGCACTGGGGCGGTTTGCAGCCGACTGTGAAGCGGCTGGGATGAGGATCAGCTCCTCCAAATCCGAGGCCATGGTTCTCGATCAGAAAAAGGTGGCTTGCCCTCTCTGGGTGGGTGGAGAGTCCCTGCCTCAAGTGGAGGAGTTCAAGTATCTCGGGGTCTTGTTCACAAGTGAGGGGCAGATGGAGTGTGAGATTGACAGGCGAATCGGTGCAGCATCAGCAGTGATGTGGTCGCTGTATCGGACCGTTGTGGTGAAGAGGAAGCTGAGCTGAAAGGCAAAGCTCTCGATTTATCGGTCAATCTACATTCCTTCCCTCACCTATGGTCACAGCTCAACATTATTTAACAATATTGTACATTTAGAATACTTTTTTGTAAATAATTCTGCTTTATGGTTTGGTTTTTATCATTTACTGTCTATATTTACTTCAGCAATAAATCACACTTCAAAATGTGTTATTGTGACAGGTCTAGACATAATATACTAGGGTGTTATCTGAATGGTTAGAGGGCATTCGCTTAACCCACTGCACCACCACAGCCCTGATCACAACAAATGAATTTATTTGTCCAAACCATGTAGTCAACATCTAACAAACTTCCTATTGAACCAACTAGAAGTTTGACATGTGATCAACTCTATAACTGACCCAAAACACCACTGCACATTGAATCAAAATGGGTTTATAATCTGTTACGTTTGGTCAAATTCAGGATTGAAAAGGTGGCGAGGTGGACCGGTTGTGATGACAGGAGGAAGTAGAAGCTGTGGACTAGTGGTGTGAGAAATGCCTGTGATTGCCTGGTGTGGCTGGCTGACCTCTCCACTGTTATTAGCCCTATGGTACCTCCCACTGAGATCCCCCCGGTTTAAACCCGTCTCACAGACCAACACCCGCCCTTGCATGTGCTCTGCTCATTCACGCACACGCCTAATAGCTTCTCCACACAGCTATGAGTAAAAGTCACCCGATGCGTTTCCACTCTAGAGACTTGGCAGTCAGCTGGAGAAAAGGCACTCATACCTCTGGACTTACTGCTGCAAATCGCCTTTTCGAATGAGTTTTTACTTCTGATCCCTCTTTGCACTGGCTCTGACCACAGCCCTCTCGAGGGAACAATGTAATGATCCTTGTTTTGATAAATGGGGGAGAGAGAGGGGGGAGAGAGAGAGAGAAAGATAGGTAAAGAGAGGGGGGGTAAGAGAGAGTGAGAGAGAGGGATACAGGGCGAGAGACAAAGAGACAGAGAGAGAATGTGTGTGTGTGAGAGAGAGAGAGAGAGAGAGAGAGAGAGAGCGAGAGAGAGAGAGAGAGAGAAAGAGCCAGGGGTGAATGGGAGCTTGTGCGTGTATTGTCTATCAGGTGGCCTTCCCAAGTGCGTGCCTCTTCACCGGGAGTGGATTGACCTGAGCAATTCATTACCCTGGCTGCTGACATCTATCACATGGGAGCCCTCGGGGGGACACTCACGCAATAATAATACGGCAGCAGGGCCATATAACAGGACGCCCGCCGAGAGCTTTATTAAATGACCGGTCCAATGGTGCGGGAGCTTCTTCTGCCTGGTGCAATGGCCGAGAATATGGAGAGTTCATTTTCAGATGCCGATGGGGTGCTGGGGGTGCCATTGTGGACATTGGTAAGTGAGTGCATATAGAGGCTCTAACTCCAAGCTCAAGTACACTAAAGATCTCAGGTGCATTCTGTCTAAATATTTTGTCTGTATTGTACTGTATAGAATGCCACAATATCAAATTAGAGTGTGAAGCAACATGACGGTTTTACGTTTATTCATGAGTTTTGAAAGCATAACCAAGAAACAGCAAAATACTTGATTCATTTTCATATGCAGTGTCTAATAGATTAGTATGTGACCAGCTTTATGAGATCAAACTCTCTCAATGAACAAGTGTGAATGACTGTACAGTAACAAGTCATATTGGGATTGTACAATTGAAAAAATTAATATAACTTTGGTACTATAGGTTGGCCCAGCTGCATTAAAGGATGGGTCAAATGCACAGGATACTAATTACTTGATTAAGAAAACAGTGGGTTTACAAGGGTGCCGCCATCTTAGCAGTCACCGAGATCATTTTTCATACAAATTGTCCTTCAACCTTGAATGGGGTATATTTGATTTTGAACAAAAAAAAAACAAAACAAAAAAAACAGAACAAGCAACACAAAATACAGGACCTTTTTGCACCAGGATCTAGACTCTTATTTTGCATGCATATGGTGAAAATAGTGGCACACTGTTTGAATCACACTTTTGTACACTATAAGAACCCAAAGCTGAATTGTTATGTGTGGCACTCTGAATGGAGTTGTACACATTTATCATTGTGGAAAGGCTTTTGATGAAATCGGTCGGAAAAGGAAGGCACGTCATGATGAATATTTGAAGATGATTGAACAAAGCGCCAGCGAAACCAGCTGAATAATCAAACTTTATTTACAATAAATCCAGTTGAGAGAAAAGCAGACATCTTTCCAAACCACAAATGATGCATGAAGCACTCTGCATGTTTGTCAAAAACAAAAGTCTGTATTTCTTTTAAGTATTTTCTTTAAAGTACGTCCGTTGGCAATTCACTTTTTGGCTTCTGTCCAAACCACAGTGCTGGCTTGTGATTGGTCCAATCTCTGTCACACTGGTGGGTCGGGCCCAATCACAACAGCAGGAGCCAAACCAGATGGATTCTTGTGAGTTTGAGCTCACAAATATCGTGAGAATTCATCTAGCTAGACACACACCCAAGGCTTACCTCCACTGAGCTGTACCGTACCAACAGATCTTCTAACTACATTTGGTATGGGACAGCTGCAAATACACTTCTCTCTCCAAAAAATATGGTTCTTCAGTCAACCTCATCATATTAACTTCCTAACCCCACCAAATATTTCTGCCAGCTCAGGCCCCAGCAATACCAGGCCTATGTGACTGAGACCAGCCCAGCGCTTCACAGTCATTTAATCTGGAGCACTTAGGTCTGTCCCCTTCCATTAATCCTGCTTTTTGCCACACACATGCACACACACACACACACACACACACACCCACACACACACACAGACACACACACATGTAGTAAGCATGTCATATGGGTGGTCCATGTTAGCACCCTCCAAAAAACAAATTATCACACTCATCAGCCTGGGGCCCACTACAGACAGAGAGCAGTCATTATGGAGAGGATCATGCGGCTAATTGAAGGCTGCCTATCTTTAACACCCAAATAAAGAGTGGGTGGGAGGTACGTACGTGTGTGATATGGTGAGAGGAGGAGAGGGAGGGTCATGGCCCGTGGGTAAGGGGCTATCAGCAGCACTAATACAGAGCAAAAACCATTTAGCTTTCAGTGAGATGTGCTCTTCATCATCATCATCCTCATGTGCATACAAGACTGTGGTGGTCCTCCATGAGCACAGCAGAGAGGGCTACGGCTGCAGGTTTAATGGAAATTGTATAGAGTTAAAGGCAATGCAAAATGGTTCTTTCTGGTAGAAATATTTCACTTCAGAGAGATCAGAAATGAAAAGCCGTGACCGACAGAATGTACCCATGACATACTACGTTTTAATATTTTTTGGCACGTTATTCAATCCAATATGATATGTATAAAGCCAGCTCTCAAGTGATTTCTAAAAATTTGAAATTGCTAATATGTTTTAGTGTTTTGAATAGCTTTATAAGATACTAGTTCTTTTGTTGGTCTGAATAATTGTACTTTTTAAAGAAATGTTCAAATGATTTCAGTACTACATGCAGGCATATCAAATGGAATTTAAGTAGTATTATTTGAGAGGTTTTTAATATTAAGCAGCAATTTTAGGCTTTATAATAGATGCTGTGAAGACCAAAAACAAGAATGTGAGAGAAGAAAGAAGCAAATTCAAGCTAAAACTTAACCTAGCTCATGCTGTCAAGCATTTTTGTCAATTTTGCTCCTTAGAAATCTCCTTTTAGGGCTTCATTTTCTAAACCAAGTCAATTTGCAACAACTGGTCTGGTGCTAAATTGACGAGACAATAGGGTGTCTTCCATTGGGACTCCACTGAAAATTATTTTAATGCATCTTTAAGCTACCCCATGAAATTAATGGTTATTTATTTGCTGTAAGCTCTCTTTTCATAAATAGATGCTTACTCATGCTAATGTGTCTACATTTACAGCCCAATCACCAGTCGTTAAGTCATTCATCGTATCTTAATGTGTAGTTATGTGTCTGGAGGGTCAGAGGCTCACAACTCTGTCAGTAAACAACATTTCAAGTGGCACATTGAAAATACACCACAGACACACTGTATACAGGATAATTAAAAGTTGCAGATCAAGAGCAAAGCTGAACAAGCTATACGCAGTATTGTGGATAAAGTGTGAAGGGAATCCAAAAACTTTTTCATCCACTTAAAGGTGCATCAGTGTTCGCCATATGCTTGTTTCCATGGAGGTGTTGTTGCTTCTCCTGGAATGTTCCACAGTAAAAAAGGGATGGGACAAAATCTCGTAAGACAAAATTTACACAAGATTGTGCACACATGAGAAAAATAATCTTGTGAGATTTTTTTCCCCCTATTTGGGTTTGGCAAAAAAGGGTTAAGTGCCGGTGGGTTGTATCTTTTGAGAAGCCGTAATTTAAAAAAGGACAGCTAGAATGACAACAAAAATATTAAGTGACGTAAATACAAAAACTGAAGCAAACTTTGGGAACTAAATCACATTATTTACATAATTGAAATTATGTAAAAAAATCATTTTGTCTCATTCTCAAGGACCCAGTCTCCCACTCCTACATTTAAACATATCAATCTCCAAGGACAAGTAAAGTCAGATCTGTGAAGAGGTGACCCCACTCTTGAATGCAAGTTTTCTTTAGAAATTAAAACCCTTGTAGGTTAATAAATATGTTGATAAGTTTAATACCCCACTGTGGAGCCTTCCAGGCAAAGCAATAACATCTCATGCAGATAAGCAGGTGGCAGACGCCTCACCACAAAAATTACATTGTGCACCTTTATTAAATCACACTTTATAACAAATTTCTTTAACATACTGCAACCACACAGAGCTCTATAAACAAGAATAAGAACATATAAATCAATGATAAACCAGTATATATTAAATTAAATGTGCTCTGGAAGTAGATGGCCTCAACAAAGGTCAATACACAGCCAAGAGAAGCACTGACAAGAATTATGATGGTAATGCCCCGCTGTAACCTTTCTAAATGCACAGTGCAGAGAACAGAGCCGTGTGCAGAGCCGAGAAGATGCGATCAGCAAAAACAGGCTGCTTAGATTTTCTCTGCTTTATATCATAGACACTGATAGGTCAATAAGGGGGGGCATTTGTCTTGAGAAGCTGCAACATGGCTCAACATTTTTAGATCTCTGTGTGTAATATGAGATTAGATTTTCAGTGTTATAATTTTGGATAAGAATTACGCTGAACTATCTTGACACCATGAAAATATAAAAGAAAACCCCACTCCGATCAAGACAGGTGCTTGTAAGTTATGTGAAAAGTCACAAGTGAGATTGAGACTAACATTGTGATTTATGTTTTAATAATACAATTCTGTTTAAAGGTCCTTTAGTACGGAAAATTGATTGACTCTGTTCCAACTTGTGATGTCATGAAGCGGTAGTATTCAAGTTCACCTTTTACCTTTAGTCCAATAGAAATGGGCAATTCTCAGGCTGAAATTATTCTAATGATTTTAGTGAAGGTGCATGGAGTTTAAAAACACGGTGGGGCACTTCCTGTACTACCACATGAAATCACAAGCTGGAACAGAGTGTTTTCCGTTTTAGAGTCTTGTGTGTTAAAGACTTGTGAGTTAAACATGTGTGAATGAAACAAAACACAACTCCAGATATGTTTTTGATGAGGAAACATTATAACAGAAATCAGAAAATAGTGTAATATTGGCCCTTTAAAGTTCACAAATGCATCTTGGAGAATTGACAAAAAGACTGATGAATCTAATACAAGAATCACATTTCAGAACACAGATCACAGTTAACTACAGGGGTCTTAACTACAGGGTTTTTTATGCAGAATAAGACAGGATAATTTGTTGTTTGCGGAGAAAATGATTACAATCCAAAAATTGCAGTCTTTGCAATTTGCTAATTCCGTCCATTCAAATTGTGATTTTGATTAAATTGTGATTCATCTTGCAGCCCTAAACTGGCAATCTGGTGTAGTTTTTGTTTAGAATAAAGTGAGTGAAGAAATGCACCAGTAGTTTTAGTATTATTATGTTAGCAAAGGAAAATATATGATCAAAATGTAAAAATACCTTTACATGTCCTGGCCTGTTCATTCTCATTTATTCTATAGAGCTCATAATGTGAAACGGCTGAGTAACACCTCCATCTCTAGCCCCTGTTCTCCGTAAGTATATTAACACTGGATGGCATTTTCCTCCATTTTATGTTTCTGTTTTAATTGAAACCTAACTGTCTTGATGGCATGGGCCGCTTCATGACCCATGGGACCATAAACTCACTGTGCTCACAGGAGCCTGCTGTGACAAGAAGTGGGTTACACTGCATCAGACCGACACTGAGGGAGGTGACATAGATATGAGAGATAGAACTGGATGTTATTGGATGTTTTTTGCATTACTATTTGGGTCACTGTAAACGTTTTCTAATCTGAAGATTGTCCAAGTAAATTACTGACTAATTTAATAGACCTGGGTTAAATGAACAGAACCAAATGAACACGTAAAATACACACTGTGGTTGTCATATTGCGTTACGTACTGTATGTTGTATGAGATGCCCTACAGAAACTTTCAATTGACACACAGATTGCATTATCTTATGAGCCCTTGACAAATCATTGATAACTGATTTGACAAAAATGTGGCTAGAGAACCTATATTTTTTTGTTATGGCCCAGAATAACAAAAGTTACGAATGAAAGCTTTTACCACAATTTCGTAGAAGGGCTGTGAAGGTAGCAACCCAATACATATAAATGAAGATGGTACTTTTTGGGACACAATTTCTAGTCCTCATCTGGTGGAAAATAGGGTACAGAAGTCAAGTTGGAAGTTTGAAAGAACCGGTTTCAGCTTTTCCCTCGACTTCATTTTGTGAAGATCCACAAAAAACAGGGTCCAACACTGGTTCAAGGCCATAGTGACAAATGGCTGAGTAATATGGCGATCACATCATTTTTTTCATTTGATTTTTTCTTGAAGGTTCAGGAACACCAATAATTTGATCTAACTTGACACAAAATAGATGTTCCTCTTCCTTACATTTGTCCATTCATCCATGCTTGAGATGGGGTACATATGGCTGAGACCAAAACAAGCAGATGGAAAAGTAATGACAGTTTTAGCATAATGACTCATCTTTATTTAACCAAATCTAAGGACACAAAGAGAGAGAGAGAGATCTGTAAAAAAATGCATTAGTGAGCAGCAACTAAAGAGAATTGAAGGAGAAAAATATGAAAAGAAAATTCACAAAGGACAAAGATCTATCCATTGTTGTCTAAGCTGCGTGGAACTTTGTGGAAGTCTTGCTGTGTGTGTGGGAGCCACTGAAGACCCACTAACAAAACTTCCAGCAATGTTCTCTATCCAATACAAAACATTACACTCTGGATTTGATTAGATTAGAACTTGTCTCCTAATGTAGTAAGTAAGTTCATGTTTGACAAACAATGGGCATGACAACAGACAGATGCAATAAACAGTCTAATCACTAGGGGTGTGCAAATATATTGAAATATCGATATATCGTGATACTAAATTTGGTGGTACAATATCGTTATCGTGGGCTGCTATATCGTATATCGCCATTAGTATTTTTTGGTATCTTTTAGCAATGTTTATGCAATACACTTGATATAGTCACTGTTTTGATGATTAAAATAGATGTATTTCATATTAAATTTGCACATGTATTGGTTTAACAAAGAAATATTGTTGGTAAAATGTATTTGTTTTTTAAAAAATAGCAATATATCATGTGCAATATATCGATTATCAATTATGTATCGCCACATCATGATAATATTGTATCACAGCCATGTATCGTGTATTGTATCGAATTGTGAGTCCCAGCCCAACTAATCACTACACATTCACAATACCAAAAGCAGCATAAATCTGTTATTGGCACTTACCATGAAAACTTTACAAGTGTAAGGCAAATTTATCACACAAATTAAAAGGTAATTTATGAAGAATTGTTTTCTGGTGTCAGCAGTAGCATGTCTTACACTGGGTTCTACTAGGTGTGGTTACAGAGAGCGGGCTGGATGGTCAGGGATCTTGACTCGTACACAAATGAGAATCTAAGGCACTGAATTAATTGAAGTGTTAATGTGCTGTGACTCGGGTGCATTGCAGGTCTGGTGTGTGTGTGTGTGTGTGTGTGTGTGTGCATATGCGTGTGCATGTGTGTGTAGCTTCTTGTAAAAACTCATTACCAAAGTGAACACCTTGGCGATTCCAAAGTTGGACTCAGTGGAGAATGAAAAGGGCCGTAACATATGCAATATAAATCTAAATATCAACTTTTACACCACAGCAGCTGTTCGCTTGGGTGGACGTAGTTTTAACATCTCAGTTACCTGCAGACAAGGCACTACATGAAAATTATGCATGTAGAAAAACATGTAGCATAAAGGCCTGTCAATATACAGGAAATTCCAAAACTTAAATAATGTGCTGATTTTGTGTTTTTTTAATTTGTCTTAAAGAAAGGTACAACTTAAAAGGTGCACTATGTAACTTTTCTGCTTATTTCCCTAGAGATGGTATTGTTTTGTTTGGAATGTATGTCCTGGTGTAGCATTAAACACATCCATTTTGCATTTACTCAATAACATGTGTTTTCTTACTGTGAGTGGGCTCGCCTCTCCAGATCTGACATGTAACGGCCCTGTGGTGTCACCTGCTGTCTCTGAAGAGAAGAGGGATGCAACGATACAGTTTTTCCATGATTCGATATGGATCTCGATACAAGGGTCACAATATGGATTCGATACGTTTTAAGATGCAATGCTAATGAGTATAATATAATATATATATATATTTTATAATATAGCCAGTCTATTGTGTGTAGAATCCCTCAGTCGTCCAGGTAGAATCCATAGCAAAAGGAGAAATTTAATTTGTCAACTGGACAGAGTTTATTTGGTCAAATACGTTTTGCGTATTCGACCAAAAATAAACTCTGTCGAGTTGACAAATTAAATTTCTCCTTTTGCTATAGCCAGTCTATTCTTAACATAGACTGCTAGTGGAGTTGCACTATCAGACTTTTCCTTTTTTGATGATAATTTGATTGATTTCTTTTATTTTCCTCCTGAGTCTGTCTCTCCTCTCACTGCATTCACATAGGCTCCCTGTGTCGCTGCTCTGCCTTGTCTCCAGCAGCAGCAGAGACTGTCCTGCTCTTTTTACAGAGACTGTGCTCTACCATCTTCTTTCTGAACATTCAAACTATGTAATATTACATAGAAATGTCTCAACAGACCATTTTCTGAGTAAAACTTATGAGACAGAGTGTAAGAAAAAGACTGAGTATATTGTGAGTCGCGTTTCCTGTACAAGCGCATTTGATTAAAGCTGATATAAAGCCAAAAGTGATTATTAAGTATTTAAAAATTAATATCTTTGTCATTCCTGGGTCTACCAACGTAAAATAAAAAGTGACTGAAAGATAAAACCCACCTCTGTTAGAATATTTCAGCTGTAAGTCCCTACGGAGCTGTTTTCTTGCTGCATCTGGAGGATGCAGGAGGAGGACGCTGCAATAACTGTTTCTCTTTCTGACCAAAATAAATGACCACGCGCGCATCGACAGACATGTGCGTATCGACTGAACACGGGTATCTGATCTTGATACCAGTATTGAACGATTTGATATTATATTGAATATCGTTGCATTCCTAGTAGAGATAGTTAAGTGCAGTGCGACACTGTGGAACATTCTAGGCAATATCTCCATGGAAAGAAGAACGTGATGGACCTCCACCAGAAAAGTTACGCAGTGCAATTTTAAAAAGCAGTATCAGTGATGCACTGTCTAACAAGCTGTTGAAACAATTTGATTTGAATATGATGATTTCATCTTATTTCAAAATATTCCCTGGAAACAAGAACCTCAGATTATGCTGTCAGTATGTAAATGGCTTCCCTGGACAGACCATTTATCCAGGCATGGGACTGTCACAAAGTATCCACTTAACTCTCAATAATAACTGACTATTTCCTCCAATTTGAATCCATTACACCACTCAGATATAGGGAGAAGTGCATAAATAATTGTAAACACAGTTCTGCACTGACAAAATCAACATTTGGTTCAACAAGATAATGTTTAGCTTCTGTTTCTCTATTAGGCACAAGTCCAAGATTTGAATTGCTACAAGAAAAATACAACTTGTCATTTGATTACAACGAAGAATGTGACTGAAAAACATCTTTAAAAAGCTGAAATAAGACATTGGTTAGATCATTGCGCATGAGTCAGTGGCAGCCTTTTGTGCTCCTAAATGACTCTAGGGTCCAGTGTGTTGTATCGATGCGCGCTAATCCCAATGATGCAGCCAGATATGCGAGTATTTTAAAAAGATTACAGATTACAGAGTGCTCCGCAGATTAGCTGGCAGTTCTATCACCACCACAGCACTAGACAAGCCTGCACTCACTGCCCTCTGTGTGAATGCTTCTAATGATAGCAACATCCAATACCAAGCTACCGGGTTCATTTGTCTGATAATTATTGATCTAGCAGGTAGAGCAAACACCTAACTCTCCTTTCTAGTGGATAGGAATAAAGCAAGTATGTATACATCGACTCCCCATGGGCTGCTGTGGATATTCCTGGTGTCAATTATATCTAAAAGACTGTCACGCGCGCACACACACAGTCACTGAACATGGATCAATGGATAGGGCAGCCAGCCAAGAGCCAGTCAATTCAGCCTCTTGGTTTCTCAGTAACAGGCAAACCTCATTTTCGAAGGAGTAGGCCAATATTTAACATGTTAGATCAAAAATATCTCAGCCGATAACTAAAGAGATTAAAGACCTGCACAAAGGCACTGTTTTGTGCAGATAATGTAGTATTTATGGGGTGAATACTACTGTACAGATATATAGTAAAAGTAAGAATTGTGTTTAGGGATGCACCGATACAACTTATTCATTTCCGATACAGATTTCAATACTATAGCTTTAAGTATCTGCTGATTCCTGACATCAACTGATACCAGTGCAGAGACTAAAAACAGCATTTATTTCCTTTAAACAAAGATCAAACAAGACAAAACTGATCCAGATGTGTTATGTAGCTGTTATTGATCCGTCAAGTAACTACACAACAGCTTTGAATAAAGGCTTTCTAAACCAGTTAAGACCAGTAAATAGTGTTTAAGTCAAACTAGGATATCAGCTGAACCGATATTTGGAAATCAATATCCAAACCAGCAATTTTTTTTAAGTATCGGCGCCAATATCAGATACCAGTATCGGAACGGTGCATCCCCAATTGTATTACTACTACTGACACAACTTCTAGCCTATCCGTTTATACTGAGAATCTCTAGCAAACTGTATATCCTCCGTTTTGCATGTGGGAAAGACTCTGAATTGCAGTAAATTGGTGTGAATGTTAGCTGTTTAGTCCTGCAAACAGGCTCTAGATAGTGTGAACACAAACTAAATCTCTTATTACTTGAAAGCAAAGAGGAATACCAACTGTCTTGTCTGAAGCAAAGTCTATAATTACAGACTATAATTTAGTATAAGGAAAACAATGAAATAACCCACGAAAAGTAATCCTAAAGTGTCTTCATTACTGTCAAGTGTTAAGATTACATGTACTGCTAATTATAATTTGCATGGAAATCATTTAAAAAGTCCCTCTTCTGGTTGTTGTGTGAACATTTTGTTGCATATTTGTCTTCTGTCGTGATTAGCCCATTACAGCTGATCATAAATGTGAACGTGAGGTGGGTGTGAGCTCTGTAAGTGCACACAGCTGTTGATTTCTGATTAGTGCAGTGATTGCACGCACTGACATTTCAACATCCATTATTTTTGTGCTTTTCAACCAACCATTTTGGAGAAACCTAACCTTTACACACGAATGTTAGGATTGCTTTTTCATAACTGTCATGAAAAGCTTGCAACAAAATGGCCCCAACCCAAGAGCATAAAGCATTTCTTTTTTTTCTAATTCTTCTGCAGCTGCCTCCTCATTGTTTTCATCACAGTTAATTTAAGAGATGCCAGCGAGGAACACTCACACTTTCACAGAGCAGGTAGTTTGAATAGGCCGTCAATTTAATGTAGGCTTGAATTGTATCCATAGTAACAGGTGTCACTGGAGCGTCTTGGCGAAGTAGGTGGTAATGCAAATGGTGCTGCACACAGGTGAGGGGGAAAATGGGACTGTGCTATTTTGAACAGTTTTGCTCTTGAGTCAAATGTATTATTTATTTATTTATTTTATGGTTCAAAAGACAGATTTAGACTATCTGGAGATGGTAATCAGCGTTTGTTGCTAAAAAGCTGAATTAACCGTACACATAGAAAAGCATGTTTACAGGTTTCAAATGGGATTCTGTGCAGCATTAAAGAGTTCTGAGTGAAGAAAACAGAGTCTTCAGATCAGAGGTACAACTTGTCTCCAACTGAGAGACAAATTCACAGTTACAGGCCTAAATTCTGCAGAAAAAGAGAAAAGATTTAGGAAGAGCAAATGTAAGCTCCATTTTACAATGAATTCTTGATGTCATGACGACCCAGCCTAAAAGCCCTCTTTAGAGCATTAGTCAAATGCTCCCTCACACTGCATTGTCCGCGCTTAAACAGTAGACAGAGGCACTACACAGCTCTGCAGGAGGAAGGCCAAGTTTGGAGAAGTGAAAGAAGTGGTGACAAAGAAGAGGAAGGCTGGGACTGGACTGACCAGACTGAGATAAGAATTAAAAGAAAACTCTCCACTGTGTGTCTTTGAGTTCTTCTCAATACTTGTGGTTTCTATGACGACCTGCAGTAGCCTGCTGGGCTCATACAGGCTGAAGTAAGGACTGTGTGTGGCAGGCAACACTGGACAAGTGCTCACAGCTAAAGCTTCAGAACAAACGCTGGTAAAATACTATCTCAACTGTACAGGGAGAGCTGCGTCAAATTCTCAAACCATTTACAATGTGGTGAACCATGCGTCTTGCGTAGGGATGTCATATAATGTGGGCCCTAATAAATGTATGATACAATGGGTCACGAAAATATAGTATTATTGTTAATTTCATTTGCACAAATTAGTATCAACTACTGCGATCATATCTGGTTAGGCTACAAGTGGACTTCATTCAAATGGCCTTGGTGCTAGAGGCATCCACACTGCACCCTATATCCACATACAGAGTGCACACTATCACAGCAGACATATGAGCGCGTCGGAGCTAGAGGGGGGCTGCAGAGAGGCAGTTCCATGATTAATGCGGCTTTTAGCTGCAGCGAAGCTTGGCTGGGGCCCCCAAAGCAAACTGACCGGGTCGCCCATTCAACTGTTTCCCCCGTGCGTCCGTTTTCCACAGCTCAAATCCGACACGGAGCAAACACGCAGCTTTGATTACATCTCAACACTATTACTCCACAAACATCCACAACATTACCGCGAGCACGTTTCACTTCACCATAGAGCGAGCCAGCCCTGCGCGAGGACCACACCGTGAACATCAGTTTTACGCAGCAGGGACGTTACGCTACAATGCACGGCGCAAAAGTTTAGAAACGAGGAGCGCTAGGCAGGCAAGCGGGCACTTAAGTGTTTATCTAAAGTGCAAACAGCATCGAAACAACCATCGCTAAATTAAAAAAAAACATGAAACGAAATGCCATAAAGTAGCATTGCAGTCCTAAAGTCGCGTCTAACCGAAGCGAACGTTGGTGTTGGGACAGACTAGGGAGGACCACGACGTGCACCTTACGCAGCAGAGCGGGAAAGGACCGTGCGTGACACTTTGGAGTGGGGTACAGAACGCACAAACACGGCAAATTACCGTAACACACAATCGGGACAAACATGAATCCCGATGGTGTCCGTGCATTTTTGTGAAGGGTCACTACCTGTGCACCCCCCAGCACCAGTTTGCACGCGCCGACACGATGCACCAGCGGCAGCCATAGATTATTCATTGCAGTGAGTGAATCCACAGGCTCCTCTCTCCGCTCTCTTCAACTCAAAGTAAGCGACACACTCCTCCGCCACACGCACGAGACACTTCTCTGCATTCTGCCCACTTACCTTCACACCAAAGCGAAAACGTGCACAGTTAGTTCCCATTTCGCGAAAAAAGGCTTTAGATCCATTCATGCGCGCGTGTCCTCTCCTGGTTTATTCAGACATCCACAGTGAGCGTCGGCAGGGGCAGTAATCCACTTTTCCATCCCGGGGAGAGTCACCGCGAGCCTCGTTACATCTTTTTGCACAATCCCCACAAAACTATGCCAGTCCTCCTCTTTCAGCGCGTTTTTTCCTCCCTCCTCTTTCCTCTGGCCCCTCTCCCTCACTTTCTCTCCGAGGTTGCCTGGTTACCTCTTTCTGTAGGCTGGTTCAGAGCGCCGGCCGGCAGCCAATCACAGGCCGCGCTGCGTCTTAACCCCTCCGCTGCTGCGCTGTCCTGATTTCCACAGCTTTCAAGGAGCGGAGGGGTGAGGGACTTGGGGTTGGTGGGGGTGACGAGGAAGGATTTAGAAAGTGTATTTTAAAATAAGTCTAATGAGAGGTAGAGATGAAAGAAGAAAGAAAACGAAGGTTTGGGTTAGAAGGAGGTCGTAGGAGAATCATTGCCCCATTTGGATCACAGGGGCCGACTCAAACGACTTTAGAAGTTCACCGAGTGTTGAGAGGCTATCATAGCGTCAGCATCATCATCTTTACTCTGTTCTTCAGAGTAAATCATGAATAAATGCAACCACACACTCATCTACTGGAGGCCACTGATCCTGAAGACTCCTGCAGTGAGTTCTCAGTCATGGGTCTGAACTCAACAAGATGTCCTGCTGCTTCAAGAGAACTTTTAATCATACAATATTTCCAAAGAACAAGAGGAAGAAATGGAAGAAATTAAACTTGAGTTCACTTTGATTACATCAGCAAAATTGGCAACTGAATTTTATGCCTGCACTACCAACTACAAAAATAATGTAATAAATGTGAGTGATGGACCATCCTGGATTCAACTGCATTAGAAAGCATTCTAGAGTAGTTCTTTGCATTAGTGTGTAATGTGGCGTGCCTTAAATTGTGTTGAGTGCAGATTTTAGGCTGTCTGAGAAAAGAGGTACAAACAAAACATGACTTTTGTAATTTCACTTAGAATGCAATAAAATATAGCCAAATACAAGAACCACTGATGCACCAGTGCCATGGAACTGAAAGATCATATGAAAGGTTAAGTGTCTGAATACACCTTTGTCTGAGACATTTTACAGTTTTATGATGGAGTCCCTCTCCCTTCAATCGTACTTCAAAAGTACTTTTCCCCAGCCTATTGGCCCCTCTCCATCTGTGCACCTGTAGATTTGAGGAGAAGACACAGCGAGGTTAATAACTGACTTTTACACTCGTCTGATCTGCACTCAAAGAAACTCTTTCTCAAAGCTCGTCTCTTCAAACGAGCGAGGTTCAAATGCATTATGTCTAGAGAGACTGGAGTAATTTTTCTTACTAAGTGATGATGAGACAGCATGTGAAATAAACTCAGCCTAAAACACTGCAATTTTAGGCTATAAAACAATGTTGGATTTGATCTTCAGTCAGTCAGGCAAACCCTTGTGTCTACTCACTTATTGTTGGCCAGACCACATGGACCATGACAATTAACAATTGTAACAATTAAAAAAACAAAACAAAACTGGCAGTACGGTGGCTGAATGGCTAGCACTCACACCTCACAGCAAGAAGGTTCTGGGTTTGATCCCCAGGTTGCCCGAGGTTTCCTCCGGTCACTCCGGTTTCCCCCATCAACCCAAAAACATGCTCCATAGGTAAAAACTCCTCCAGCTGAGGTCCTGACCAAGCCTAGCAATAAGATCATGGAGATGGGTCCCCGGGCACCTTCATGTGCCCACTGCTCCTGAAAAGGATGGGTGAAATGCAGAGGATAGTTTCCCTACAGGGATAAAAAAGGATGATAATAAAAAAAAAAAAAGAAAAAGTTCCTTTCTGGGACGTAGATGGATTAATCATAGTAAGAGACACAGATGCCCATTTATCCAGCAGTTTAGAGTCAGGCCTTTGTCACAAATGTATTTGCTACTTTGCTTTGAACATTAACATTGAGGGTAAAAAGTTCCTTGGTTTCAACATACTTCATCCATCTGCTTCCTTCCTTCTACAGCAGTAGTTTACTCCCAGTATCTCGGCAGTCCCTGACTATCTTCCTCCCACACTTGAGCATCGCTGTGTGCCGTCCCTATCTGAGTGTCCCACTCCTCTTCTTCCTGTCTCTGTCTAAGCTTGGCTGAGCAGATAACTGCAGAGGCGAGCTCTCTCTGCCCTTCACCTGCTACGATGTGGCGCACCCAAACAATCACAAGTGAATCTAATGCTCAAAATAAAGGACAGTGAGTTTTGCTTACACTGGTGCGAAAGGTATTGCCTTCATTTTGATAGTGGAATATCTAAACATTTAGACAGACCAAAGTTGATTAAAGACAGATATCTTTTTATAAATTTTTTTTGCCAACTGTTTAAAGTAAACTAGTTCTTGTTTAAAGGTAAAAAAAATAATAATAATTAGTAATTAATTAGTTTTGCTTAAATCTTGAAAATGTTATTGTTATAGTATTGTTAGTTTTAAATTTATAGTTGTAATGATGTATTTCTGAGAAAAAGCACATTGAACATGTATGCTAATTCTAACTGTGTTGCTAAAGCTAATTTACTCTTATCTGAAAGAAAGAAGTGTGAAATTGCTGATTTTGAAAATGTGCACTGGCTATATAATACAAAAATATATGTGAGCATAAGTCCATTGCAGTGGGATAATCCATGGGAATGTCCAGGACGATTCCATCTTCAGTGGGAATAAGAAGGTCATTGTTCACACAAAGGGCTGCTCAGGATTAGGACAACTCTGATTCACATATGCAGCGAGAGGAGCCCAGATAGAGACAAAAATGTGGCAGAAGCAGAGGGAAAAGATGGAGAGAAAACAGACTGAGAAATGAGAGAGTGTGATTTATCAGAAAAACGGGTCAAACTCGTTACAACGAACAAAAGGCATCACGCCAACTCTAGTATACTTCATCAATACAGTAGAGAGGGCTATTCCATCAACTACATTTGAAGTACTACTGACAGTAGCTCAAATGTGTGATATCTGTGGAAGGCAAGTTTTCATTTAGACAAGTCAAGTTTCCTTATTAATTTTTCTGTTTTGACTATTTAGCATAATATAGGATGTAAGTAAAAGAGTAAAATACCAAAAAAGTCACAATTATTGAAAAGAAATCACACATATAGAAGGAAGTGATACAACATTTGCAGATAAATTTACAGCATAATGAAAAATCTATCTGACTATTTCCCATTTCTTTTTTTGCACTGATATGACAATAACATTGGCTGGCATGTGTAAATGAAAGTCTCCTCCAATGAGGCGTCAATATGTCTGGAGGTGAATTTCAGAACGAGATTAGCTGTGACCCTGCCTCACCTGTCTGCTCTCAGGCTCCTCTGTACTGCCAGTGTGGGGGCAGCACAAACACTGAATGACAGATAAAGATGGAGCGTTCCTATCGCTTTAAGAGGGGCTTTGTTACGCTAAACTGACTTATTTAGCTGATGTAGCTTTATATCATGCTATAGTGGTGTATTCTCATCAAAAACATACATGGAGTTGTGCGTCATAAATTGCACATGTCCTGTATATTATATAGTCCTTTGCAGAGCTCATAATGCATAAATGAAAAGCCACAATATACAGGGATACATATCTTAAATTCTCAATATGTATAAAGGAGTAAAATTAACTGATAAGATAGAAAGTCTACAGGATTAAGGTTAAAAGAGGAGTTTGAACTAGTTGTTGGACGTTATGTTTGGCAAAGGTTTAGGATAAGGATTCTGTAGCACGTATCTGTCTTTTAGTCATCTATACATGTAAATAATGACTTCTGATGAACATATAACTAATGCTTATTTTTCTGATGTATTACCATTTCACTATTGTCTTCATTGTCAAAGAGCTCAGAATAATCAGCTGAATATCAAGTATATGCACATATGAAAGTAAGCCGTCTCTGCACTGCTATAATGATGATGACTGTGAAGATGGATGTGTAGGTGTACAGGCTAACAGCAGGTGCATATGTCCTGTGCATGTAACCCTGAGGTGAGCCCCACAGCTCTGTTCAAATGTCACATGTCTTCTGCTCTTATCCATTTTCCACTGGGAGAATCCATCATATATCATCATATGCTATCAACATGTTTAATACATGCAGCCAGCTGTCAATCTGAACACAGGGCACTTTGAGCACTGTATGTCACCTCCAGATAACACAGTCACAACTGAAAAAATGGGCTCTTCAAATCTTTGAGTATTATGTAACACAAGACGGAATAAAGATAGGTTTGGGACGACACAGAATTATTTAATTTTATATTGTATTATAGATATTTATTATATATATATTATTAATTATAGAGTTCATTTTTGACAGTGCTAAATTGCAAAATCTCAATATAATAATAGTAATGCCATGTATTTACAGTATATAGCATGTTTCAAGATACCCAAAGTGCTTTACAATTAATGCATCATTCATTCAGTCCATACTTGATGGTAATGAACTTGCCACAGCTGCCCTGGTGTAGACTCATTCACCACATTTAAACAAGGTAAGGTAGGTGAAGTGTTTTGCCTAAGGACACAACAACAGTATACTGGTCTAACTGGGAATCTCTATGTGGTACGGCTGTCAGCATATTGGCTTTCAACGCAGTCTCTTATACAAATATACGTGGAGGGACACTTTTACAGTCTCTTCGCAAAAATACATTCACATATATTTATGAAAAGAGACTAGAATAATGAGAATAAATGAAACAACAAAGTAAACATGTCCAAAAGAATATACGGCAAAGACAAGATAAGACCTTGATGTAAGCCATAATAAGCAGTCTTCTAAGAGTTAACTCTAATGAGCCATTTGACGCGGCCAAGCTACATTTTAACCTGCTGCATGTGTGGTCCTAATACTGTGGGAGGATGAGATTTGTGAAAATAATGACTGTCTGTCTAAAAACACACAAATAGGTTAATCTCATTTGGAAACATTGCAAATATGTTTATGCATCATAATGGGAACATAATTTGAGTCTGCACAGTAATTAAAGGGGCTTATTAGTGGTAAAGGATTAACACGGTCCTACTGGAGGTGACAGTATTAGCACACACATTAGGAAGTGATGGATTTTTTTTCTGAGCCACGAATTGTCAATAAGACATTAATGCCATTTTAATTGTGGCCATCACATTCATTTATTAGTAATATCATTTCTCTGGCTCCTACAAAAGTACAGTTTGTGTGGTCGTGTGCTGACCTGTGGTGTGACTCAGCAGCTAATTTCTAAATGTCTCCACACACCTGAACGAGTCCACGTGGCCGGGCGCTTGATGCCGCGAGATCAATTAAGATAACAGCTCCCTGCAGCTTCACAGCGCTCACACAAAAAGAGGGAGTTTTGCAAGTTCTGTACCTGCCATTGAACTTATGTATGGGGGTTTGCTGCATCAACATTATATTTTGGGCAAATACAAATGTACCTGTGATTCTGAGGCTGCGTTCATACTAACAAACACCACATCATGACCAAACTGGGACTAACCAAGCATTAAACCAGCACTACAAAACCAGGGTAGGACCAAACCAAGTCTACATCAGGTCTAAACTGGGCTTGAACCAGGACCAAACTAACACAAGTGTGAACATTCTCTAAAACTGGTCATATCAGGTGCCATAAAACATAGGGCGTGGAATCTGTCAAATGAATATGTTAATGTGTTTCTCTCCATATATTTCTGAAAGGATATGTATTTAAGCCCCCCAGAACTGAATGAGTGGTGTATTCACTCTCAAAACTTTTTTCCAGTTGACATGAATTCAACTAACAATTAAAGACTCTACAAAACCAGGACTAAACCATGACTCAAAATGTTAACCACAAGCACAACAAGAGTACATTTATTTATTTATTTTAAGTTTAAGGTGCACTAAGTACCTTGTCGTGAAGGGTCCGCCCATGGAAACATGATATCTTTGTCAGGAGTGTTCCACAGTATGGCATTTATCTTTAACCTTAAGAAATGTGTAATTGATAAAATGCAGGCCAGTACACCGTATTATGAAACGTACTAAATGATAAATGGTCACATTTTTATACAGCATTTCACCTTCAAAGCACTCAAAGCATCAAGGAACCACTCACTCATTCACACACCCATTCATACATCAGTGTATGCAGACACTGGGGTCGAGGTGGGTTACGTGTCTTGTTCAAGTACCAAACAACAGCATTCATCTGTGAGAGCTGGAATCTCACCACCACCCTGATGGCCAGTGGATCTGACCTCTCTACCAATGATGTTTATGTCGAGAATGGGATTCACTATCAACTGAGCTACTGTCAAACATCAGGTTTGAGAATGACAAGAGTGTAAAGTGAATGAGGAATCGAGGGCAGAGGAGGTAAACCAACTCAAGCAGGCATCCTGGCTTCACTCTTCTCTCAATAGTAAATAATGCATCCTGATCTATTTCACATTGGGTGTTGTCTCCATCTATATTTAACCACATCAGTTACACTAGAGTACTCCAACTTTCTCTGTCTCTCATGGCGATTCTAAGCCCATATAGGGAAAAATGGGGCAGAAATCCTCTCAGAATGATAAAAGGTGAACAGTGCTCTAATGAACACACTATACCTTATGAGTGCGGCTTACCACACAGCATAGTAGTTCTAGTAAGTATATCAGAAAACACATTAGGAAAGACTGGAGTAAATCTGTTATTAAAATGTAATTTAGGATTTGGCATTAAGGGCGCTACAAGGGAAGTGTGTTTTATTACTTTGTCTCAGCAGAATGAACACTGGAGGACCTCATATGCATTTTCTAACCCAGCCTTTTGCACAACTTGCATTTTCGCTTTCTTCATACAAAACATGGGCTCGTCAAAAAGTATAGCGCACTCGAATGTAAAAGGAAATTGGATGGGAAATGATCTGGGTTAATACAATGCAGCAGTGAATGCACTAAATGTGTCCTGAATGCGTTGTTAAGATATTGTGGTAGTAAAATGAGATTTGCTGTAATATTTCCAGGAATGGGGCCAGCAAAAGAAAGCATTCTGGTGGATAATGTTATTTGGACATCATTAACTAAACCATAAACCAAATAATTAATTCACTGGATTCTCTTATTGGTTTTGAAGAGGTGGCAAGTAAGTACTGTATGTGGGAAAGCCACCACTAGCTAGTAATTGTAAGGGTAACTGTGCTTCTAATTTTGATTTAAATATGTACTGTAACCTTATAGGCCTATATTGTTAAAAGTCACATAAAATAGTGTGTGTTTACCTCTACTAGCACTGTATATCAAGGAATTATTCATGGTCATCAATATTCTTTGGAGATAAATAGAGTGAAGTGTCTTGCCCAAGGACACAACAGCCATACAAACTGATGGAAAGAGTTCACAATAGGTTGTATGACAAGACAGAAATGCAAGGGGGATGAATCATAGTTTGAATCCAGTACACAAAACTCCTGACGCATGTGTCAATACCATAACCATACCAACAATAAGAAAGACCACATAAAAATAATTTGATTCACAGAATGGAATTTGTCTTTTATGCAGACCAGGCAAACAGCGGCTCAAAGCGAGGACATAGCAGGGGTGCTAGTGCAGTGCTACAGCTAACCACATTATATTACGGTAGTTCATATGGTCAGACACACTGTTAATGAAATGCTCTCACCTCCACCTGGCCTTAGCGGGTGTGTTACCAAGACCCTGTACAATACGTGTGTGTGTGTGCGTGCGTCTGTATGCTGAAATGGCGAGTGAGGGCTGCCCGCGGCTCATTGCTCATCTCAGTGGGTATAAATAGAAAAATAGAGAGCGGGGTATATAGGAGCTTCATACAGTGTGCTTCTTTGGGGTAGAGAGGCAGCTCAGAACTACAAATCACCACAGGCCTGGCAGGTGCACCACACAACTGTTGCACCATGGACACAGAATGCACCAAGCCAAAGCCTGACTGGGTAATTTCACACACGCGCATCATTTGTTTTCTCGTCACACAGACACACTCACCTGTGACGTTTCAGTGTTGTGTAACTCAGTGGGGCAGTTGTGCGATTAATGTGCCGTTCCCACCTTGTTCTGTGTGTTTGGTTCATTGCAGGATCATAGTAAACAGCAGGCAGTGATTTGATAAAAGACCATTTATAAGAAAGCAAATGGGAGGTGCCCAAGCATGAGCTATTGCACTGCACATCACCACATTCTCATAATGTTTTCTCTACACTATAAAGACGTATAAGAAAAAATGTCATATGGGGCACATAAGATTTAGTCAAGTAGTGAAACCAAGTCTCTAGGTAAATTACTGTAAATCAGCAGTAAATCCAAGTCCTTTGGTAAATGAGTGTACATTTTTTTGTGAATGGAAATGTTTGACATATTGTCAGGTCATCTACCCTTGTTTGAAACCTAGAAATGTGATGCAGTACATATTCTGGCACATTCTGTCAAAACATTTTTATTGGCAATTTTTGATAAATGCTGAGGTTAATCACAGCACAAGAACTATAGTTTTGGACATGCCATCAGACACCATACTGGGAACGTCTTCATTTTATCGGTCAGTGAAATGATGCCTCTGTGAGATTGATTCATCTGCCCCTGAGTGATGCTGTCACCAGAGTTTGTGTAATTTCAGCAGAGCTTCTCAAATGAAAATGAATGAACCAATGAATGAAAGAAAAGTACTACGACTATGGGTAACATGACTTACACAGTAACAGACACATGCAGGCTTCAGCAGGCGTCTGCAGTACTGGTGTAAATGAGAGCATTAACGAGCAGAGGTGTCGGGGCCTCGTTAAGATCTGCTCCACACGCGCGCACACACACACACACACACACACACACACACACACACACACACACACACACACACGCACGCACGCACGCACGCACACACACACACACACACACACACACACACACTGACCTCTGAGTGCTCTCTGCTGGACTCACCCTGTCCACTCTGAGTTTCAGCTAGTGGTTTTGCTATATTTGGTTATACTTTTCTCACAAAAAAGGAATGGTAATTTTATTTTTTCAATAAGAATACTGATGATGAGAAGTTTTCCCATTAATAACAAAGCTATAATATTTTCTTGGCAACTGTCCTAATTTTTCATCATTCTGAAACCAATACAGGCTAACCAAACATGTCCTCTCTAGTTATCTGACTTTTCACATCTAACACTGGCTGATACAATACCCTCCCAATACTCATTATACTCTGTACAGTAACTATCTTTATTATGTCTTGCAGCTTCAAAGTGTTGGAATCTTAGGACTGTCATTCAGGGGAAAGAATTTTTGCTACATTCCAATGGTTTCAGGAGTCATCCCACACTGCCATTTGCTTTGGAACACTAGGTTAGCTATGAGACACAGACATACCTGCACTTTTTCACTGCACGCCGCGTCCATATCACAGCTCCTCAAAGACAGGAAACGCTTCTGTGGAGAGAGAAAGAGGAAGACATGAGGAAGAGGAGAGGGTTTGGGGCAGTGAGAGAGAGAGAGGGAGTGAGGGAAGAGGGGGCTTGGTCTGGCATTAAGAAAAAGAACTTGTCAGGTAGACCATTAGAGTACCATTACAATACCAATCTTTGCTCCCCATCTCTCCCTCTTATGCGCCCCGTGTGTCATTTTCTTTGTGTGCTCCCAGTCACCGGCGGGGAGATGAGATCATTACCTGGGACTGCAAGGCTAATGTGGTACGCTGGCTACCAAACACACACACATACACTGCCAAAGCCCATTTGAGACAAGAAATAACTTATTCCCGCTCATTTCTGGGATAAAAATACAAATTTGAGTGATAAAATTGACTTAGGGAATTTATTCACTTGTTTGGCTGCATTTACACTTTTAGAAATCTCGCTACTAAGGATGAGGGGGTAAGAAACCATCATTAAACCATGACCAGAAATACAAAGGTATAATGGTGTACCATGGAGTTGGATTTTATAATGCTTAACAAACACAAAGGACTTCTTGTGTAACGTTGCACTGTGGGTCTGTCAAATGCTTTTCTTCATGGAGATGTTACTACTTTGTCTGGAATCTTTCACATTCTGGTATTAAACCTTTCTATCTACATGGAGACCAAACCAGACCAAGTTACAGGTCAGGTCTATGGAGAGGTAACCCCGCTCACAGTCAGAATGCCTGTTTTTCTAGGTAGTTTGAGATATAATACTACCTGTAATTAAATAAATGTAAGGTAGAGCTGTTTAATGTCATACTGTGGAACATTCCAGGCAGAGCAATGACATATCCATAGAAACAAGTTCCCTGATAACATGACGACGTCATGCCAACGTTGGGCCAACGTATGTGTATACGTTGGGCCAACGTTGGCAGTTGACGTTGGGCCGACGTCATTTTGCTCATTGGCAAGTGGTTGGGCCAACGTCATCAAAAGACGGTTGGCTGGACGTTGGCAGTTGACGTTGGGCCAACGTTAGCAGTTGACGTTGGGCCGACGTCATTTTGCTCATTGGCAAGTGGTTGGGCCAACATCATCAAAAGACGGTTGGATAGACGTTGGCCCAACGTCTACCCAACTATTAATTAGGCTTTTTATATACTGTATATATTGTACTACTAAATTGCATACTTTATGGAAAGTAATCACAGGTGAACAGTGCATGTAGGTTTTGTTGCAGTATTGCAACATTTATTGATAATACTTGAATTCATGTACACACATATTATCAAAATATAATGTTCAAGGGTGGTTCTTAATTACAATGTACAAAAAATGTTACCAAAATATATTGCTGAAGGCCGATTTACAACAGAACTACATTTCAAATGCATTAAAATGCACTACAAGTTTCTGTGTACCTATATAAGTAGATGGAAATAAATGTAATGAGATCAACTTCTGAATGTAAAAATAAAATACTAACCACATGTCAAAACATACCTGAACAATCATGAGAAATCATAGCACCAAAACATAGCATATTTTCATACTTTTATCAACTAAACACACCCTAACTATGCATACACCGTGCGTGTGCCAGCACTGGATGGAATCACTAACAAAATAACAACCAAAATTACGAACCCAAATCTTAGACAATATATCTAAAGTGAATTTCAAATACAAGCCGATAAACCACGTGGGACAAAATCCAGTTGGAAAATGGATAATTAGTCAATATTCAGTGAGTAATCTAGCACTTTTCACGGGTGACGGCACATACTTGAAAACCGATGGGATGTAGTCAGGTGAAAGCGGGTTGTCACTCTTTTTACCTAGGACACAAAATAAGTAACGTTAAGTAAAGAAACCACTAAGATTACACTGAGAAAAAATATTCACTATTCAATGATACAGGCACTTTAAAATGTTGTGATGTCACATGAATGCAACCCATTAGCTAATACGTTTTTAGGTCTGGACATTAACCACCGTAGTGAGGTTTATATCGCCAACTAGACTGGGTTGGTAGATTAGGTTGAGGACGTTTCGGCTCGTCCGACTGAAATACAATCCACCCAGTTTAGTCGGTGATATTTATTGTCCAAAACAATAACTATCAGCACTATTTAAGATAATATTAAATGTATAATGTTTACGTGAAATTACCTGATATGAA
This sequence comes from Taenioides sp. WSHXM2023, assembly GCA_029959045.1. Lineage (NCBI taxonomy): Eukaryota > Metazoa > Chordata > Actinopteri > Gobiiformes > Gobiidae > Taenioides > Taenioides sp. WSHXM2023. The sequence goes on along the minus strand of CM057095.1, from coordinate 723,414 downwards.
ATGGTCACTGCACAAGCGAAATCCATTAGGTGACGGGTTCCAACGCTCGGTTTTCTTCAGCGCGCTTCTTGCCCGTTTTATCGCAGAAATCCATTTTCCCCTCCGAGCTGGATCTTTGGGAATGCGATAAAAGGCTTTATCTTTAACTTGTCCTCGGTGGTTTGTACATCCAGGGGCACAGCATGAGTCTACCATCGTTGTAAGCTGGAAGTTTTGTAGGCTAGTTAGTTAGTTTGTTTACAATAATTCCTGCCAAGATGGCGCCCGGTGGTGCATGCTGGGATAGCGTGACGTCATCTCCCGGAGCTCTATTGAAACGAATTGTCATTACAAACGTCGGCTCGACGGTCGCGCCAACGTCGTTAACCTGTGTCAGATATGACGGAATACCGAAAAATCGCGAACTTCAAACAACGTCGGTTCGACGTTGCGTTGCGTCGTGTAGACGTCGGCTCGACGTCTAAGATTATACGTCGGCAACGCCGACGTCGGCAAGACGGATCAATGTTTTCAGGGTAGGTGACAGACCCCCAACCAAAAAGTCACGTCAAGTCATTTTATTTATATAGCACATTTAAAACAACTGTAACAAGTTGCAACAAAGTGCTTTACAGCATTACATACATCATAGTGAAACAAGAAAACAAATGTAAAATATATAAAATATTACATAAAAGAGTGGCATAATACACAAAGATAAAAGTCTAAAGTTGACAGCTTCAGAGCAGAGCTCATGGGCTGTTGAACGCCATCTTGAAAAAATGTGTTTTTAGGAAGGTTTTAAAGTGAAGTAGGGAGGAGCATGATCTCAGATGAAGAGGGAGGACATTCCAAAGCTTAGGGGCCACAACAAAGAAACCTCGGCCTCCCTTGGTTTTGAGGCGGGATGGTGGGACGGACAGTAGGATGAGAGAGTTTGACCTGAGAGACCGAGGGGCAGTGTGTGGGGTTAAAACATCAGTGATGTACTGTGGCGCCAGTGAGTTGAGTGATTTAAAAACAAATAATAAAATTTTAAAATCAATAACAGGTAACTAGTGGAGTTGGGCTAAGATGCGTGTAATATGTTCTCTCTTTTTGGACCCGGTGAGCAGTCTGGCAGCAGCATTTTGGATTATCTGTAACCTATTGAGGGAGGATTGTGGGAGGCCTGAATATAGCGAAAAAGGTACATAATGCACATTTAAGATACATTTTGCCAGTTAATACCAGTTATCATCCTTCCTACCTACACAACACTACCTTCTTGGTTGTAAGGTAGTATTAAAAAGTACTTAAATTATTTAAAAAAAAAAAAAAAAAAGAATAATACACAATTGAAATAAGCCCTCAGGATACAAATAATATAACATTTAATTACAAATACACAAAAATAGTGAAATATAGTTAAAATGTATATAAAAGAAATATATTTTTTATATAATTTATGCTTTATATTGAACAAATTATAAAACTATCCTCACTTCTAAATCGGTATTCTTTCAGCAGGTAAATAAAATTTGGTGATTTTCCAGGAGAGACCAAGGCTCCTGCTCCTCTGCCTGAAACACAACTCCAGTGTGTTCTTCAGGGAGAGGAAGCCTGTTTTACAAGCTGCTCCTGGGGTCCACAGGGGGAAAGGACACATGGCAGGAGCATCATCTAATTGGAGACAGCGATGAATGAAGATGTCTTTCTGGAGAAATAGCCCAGCAGAAGAATAAGGGTCTGGGGCAGCTGCAGATATAATGTATGGTGTGGAATAAGCTCATTACCGGGGTAAGGCCTGCAGTGAAAGACAGAGGAGGAGACAGGAGCCAGAGCAGGGTCAGGAAGCAGAGAGCACTGGCCTCAGCTCTAATTAACTCCTCACATGGGCACCACACTGGGCTCCTTTTACATCATGTTCCTCACCGGGGAGCACAGGGCAGCACTATGACACGGGGGGAGATAAATAAGCCGTTTAAAGGTATTTGAACCTGCACTGATTGACTTTTACTTCCCTTTGGCTTTATGCTTCTGGGGTCGTCACCGCAAATCAACTGGCTCTAAGGGGGCAGAGATTAGAAAATCATTTATTTATAGATTCCGCATTAAATTCTCAAGTTCTAAGAATATAGCGAATATAGAAAAAATAAATAAAGTTTGATTTGATTTGATAGAAAAAAAAATTACATTGAAATATTTGATGTTTTAATTATGTATTTTTATTTTTACCTGAATGAGCCTCACATGGGGCATTCATTTTGGACTCATAAACCCCAGCACCTGCAGCCATCATGAGTCAGTGCTAGTGCAGCATCTGCAGCTCAGTGAGTGAATTCTGGAGGTTTTGAGCTTTCATATGAGCCATGGCATCTCCATATACAGAGAATGAGAAAAATGTCTGTCCTCTATACACAGGTTAAGGCAATGGTAAATGGTAATCCAGGTTTAGCAGTGATTGTAGCACCTTTTGAAATATCGAGAGACATTTGCCTGTAGACAAAGAAATAAAAGACCTTTGAGTTAAGCTATATTTAATGTGGAAGACCAGTGTGCAAAATGTTGACACTAATAATGAAATAGCTGGATGAATGGATTGGTCAGTATATAAGGAGTCTGTACACAAAGAAAACTGCCTAAAAGAGCTGTTAAATCAAAGAATAAAGAAATAACAGTAGTTTTGTAAATTTTCTATTTTACGGTTGATTAGAGAGAACAGTTGTGTATGTCTGTCAACAAGAACCCAGTTGTTTAGATGTGCTCCTCTTCTTGTTTTGATTAGGTCTGAGCTGTGGAATGTAATCATTTGATTGGCATAGATTAAAAAAAAAAAAAGTATTTTATGCCAGGCACGTGTACAGCAACTACAGAGAAACATACAGTGAATTAACCATTGTGTTGAGGGGCGTAGTCTGTTTTAGAAGACTCAAATATCACTCAAATATACTCTATTCACAACTGTTGCACATTCCAGTCTAATGTGGAATTTGTTTGTGTCCTTGGGCAAGACACCTTCATTTCATTTAGGGGTGAGTGATATGCAAAAAGAAAAAAAAAACATAGGAGCAATATCACAATTACGACTTTGGAATGATTCATACACTTTGTATGTCCATATTGCCTTGAAGAGATAACTAAACTCATCTAAGCCTTCCTCATCTGAAAGTTCACACTTCACACTCACACATTTTTGTGGCTAACCAATAGGAGGTGTGGGGTGACGGCTGCAATTTAAAAAAAAAAAAAAAGTGAATCACAATATGGTGATTTTACAAAAAATATTACACCATCACAGAAATTAGATCATGATTCAACTTTTATTACCATACTGCCGAACACTATTTGAGGTAATATAACCTTATAACTAGTCAAAAATCAATCAATCAATCAATACAAATAACCTGAGCTAAAAGTAAGAAAAATACTTGATCAATATTCAATTCATGACAGTGTAAATCTATTTTGTGTCTCCTCATTTCCTCCACTGCACTGAGCTCAAATGGATCCAGCTTGTATTTACACAGAGCAGCACATTCACAAAGTGTGTCAGACGCTCCTGCCCCCTCACTCGCACTCACATATGGTACGCCCCGCAATGGCTCAGCTCCAGTCTCTGAGCAAATCCCACTATTTAGCTTGCCTCTGTGTTTTTGTGTTTCCAATGACTTAGGCCTCTCATTATGGCTGTAGAAGGAGGCTGAAATACCATTAACACCACTACAGTGTTTACCTAGAGTGAGATTACACCTTCTGTCTTTCACACCGCTCCTGTGCCCTCTGCTTCACCTCGCACACACAAACCCACCGCCACTACCACGTGTTGCCAGATTCACTCATAGCTATGTCGCAATCATGTGAAAAAGAACTAAGATTATGAAATATTAACTGCACATTCATTCAAGGCCAGCAGAACACCCACTGAATTAATCATGCCTGTCTAGATTTCTTTCTTATTCTTATCTACCAAGATCTGCTACACAATAAATTATCAGTTGAGGAAAAAAGTTTATACATAAAATAATAGCGTTATCTGAATATATATGTGGAATGTCTAGTGTAACATATTCCATTTTTGTTTTTGTTTTTTTGGATTCATCATTCATTTTTCTTCTACCTGTCACTGTGAGTATTTAAAGATCATGTATTATGCGAAAATGATCTTTAAGCCATGTTAGAATGTTGTTACGTCATCAAAAACATACCTGGAGTTGTGTTTTGTTTCATTCACACATGTTTGAATCATTATTATTGTCTACATGTCAACTTCAAATGCCGTGTTCCACCTTGTGATGTCATGAAAGCTGTAGTTTTCAAGTGAACAGCTCCTTTTACCTTTTGCTCAGTTGAGATTGGCAAGTCCAGGGCTGAAATTGTCCAAATGATTCTAGTGAAGGCGTGTGTGTTTAAAAACACAGTGGAGCACTTCCTGTATCACCACATGAGCGCTCTCTGTTTCTCAGCCTAAATATGCAGTGTGCTTTTTTTCAGGTATGCTTTTTTTATGAGGAAACAACATAATAACAGATCAGAAAATAGTGTAATATGTAAAGCGGCATCATGTAACTTTCTGGAAATACGTCACATCTATGATTCCATGGCTTGTTTTACGTCATACTGTGGAATATTATAGCCAACAGAACGACATTTACATGGAAACAAGCAGGTTGAGGCCCTCACAGGCCAAATAAGAGCCAGGTTTGTGAAGATGCAAGCTCAAAAAAAAAAAAAAAAAGTAGTTGTGCGCTGAGATTTTTGAAGGTCATTTTGTAGGGTAACTTTTCCCCCCATTGGAAAAGTTACACAGTGCATCTTTAATGACGTCTTGATTATAGCAGTATCTAACAGGTTCTGCCAGAAGCTTCTGATATTTAAATCTGCCTCTTTGAAGGTTACTTGACACAACTCCACAATGTAGTCCACTGCATTTAATTTAAATAGCTTTAATATTAACTTGCTTTTACATTTTAACCACATCAGACTTGTGTATCTGGCAGCTCCATCTTTATCTGTGGCTTGATGGCCCCCTGCCTGCTCCTAATAAGGCATGATGAGTCCTCCACACTTGAGCACCCTCCCATCAGCCCCCTACAGTGACTCACACACACACATACACGCACACACACACATACACACACACACACACACGCACACACACACACACACACACATTCATGAAGGACGATGCACATCTGAGTGGGGCAGAGGGCCTGGATCATGACATTCTTCAGTGAGGCCACACTTGTGAGAAGCATTAGGCAAGATCTAAAGGTGCAAGAATTATTCAAAATGTGAACTGTTACTAACATGCTACTTTCACTACTGCAATAACTACGCAAAATACTATTACTTTGAACTGTACGACTCAGTATAGGTTCAATATGAGCACTGGAGTTTAGTATCTCATAATGAAATAATAAAATCAATGTACCGGAGCCCTTTGATTTACAAAAAGGGCAAAAAGCACTTGCAACTACTTATAGTAATAAAATGCACTTGGATGAATTATAATATCTGAAAGGTACTGTAACATACTTCCACCTTGATAACATGTGCCCACTCCACATCGCATCAAAACTGGGACTAAATCTGGAACTTAAGATGGACCAGACCAGGACTAAACCAGGACTAGAGCAGCACCAAACCAAGACTTCATCAGAAATGTACCAAACAAGTGTGAAAGTACAGAGCAAGCCAGGAATAATGTTAGAAAGCAAAGAACGCAAGCCAATATAAGGGACACAGGAAAAAAAATACAGCAAAACACACAAAATGCTAATGTGGCTGACAATATGAAAAAGGGGAAAGGCCACAGTACATGAATACCCAGCAGCAGTGGTTTAATAACTGGAGCTGGATGCTGTTTTGGCTGTGAAGGAGCAGAGCCGAGGGAGCATTGAGACAGTGGAGTGATGGAGGTGGGCTCAGAGGTGGAGGAGAGGGGGGTGGAGACAGGACCATAGCTGCAGAATACTGATGCTGGTGTAGACACGCAGTCAGTGTGAGGGCCTCAGGTGAGAAACCAAGCATGAGACGCTCGGGCCCCTGCATGTTCACTGTGCACACCTGTTTTCTCCGGTTTATTTGCATTTTACTTTGAGAAGGCAACAACAACAAAACAGGCCATAGAACACTCTGTCAAGAAGTGTAAGATTTGGTGAAATAACATGAAATAACAAAGAATCAATTTTTTCAAGGTCTAAAGACAATAGGCAAGCTATGTTTTCCTGTTAAAAGTCCATCTCAAATAACATTACAGTCACAAACTAGCTATCATTAGCCAACAGTTTTTCAGTCATTTTCACCTTTTTGGTTGAAAATCAAATACCTAAACAAACCATGAACACTTCTAATGATCACAGACTCCGAAAATGTGAGGTTAAAACCATTTTGTGTTTTTTCTCAGACGATCTTAAAACTTTTTTGTCATTTTTTTTTGTCAGTGTTTGCTAATTATGACTATGGCGGCGACATTCCACCATACACATACATTCACACCCCGAGCATCATTGTAAAGTATCAGTATCTTACTATGTAACTTTTCTGTTTCCATGGTTGTTATTGCTTTGACTGAAATATTTCGCAGTGTGGTATTAAACTTACCTATCTACATGGAGACAAGCAGATTGTACCTCTATGCACCAAGTTATAGCTCAGAGAGGTGACATACTCACAGTAGAAATGTGTGTACTTCAATGTAATTTTAGCAATCAAAACACCTTCTATTGAATAAGAACACAGATATAATGTCATACACTGGAACATTCCAAGGAAAGTAAGGTCACTTCCATGGAGACAAGCAGATGGTGTACCCTCCACCAGAAAAAGTTGCATAGTGTATCTTTAGCAAAACCTTAAACATATTTCCTATGTGAACTATTGGGTTTCTGCTTAACATAGCTTTTTATAATGATACACATTTATTGATGCTATAAACCCTACATTCAAAACTCAAATCAAATCAGGCCCTGCGGTTGTAACATCCAGGCAGCACTACAGCCTATGACGAACGCAAGATTTATGCGTGGTTCTCTTTATGGAGCAGTTTGCAAAACACAATCATAAAGACTCGGCCGCACACTCACTCTCTGAAGCTCCTGGTTTGTGTGTCACCAGTGTAAAAGTGCACGTGAGCTGCAGAGAGAGAGAGGGAGCATTGGACTGTTCATTATGCAGCGTGTGTCTCTGTGCACAGCCAATGTTATCACAACACATAACCCAGCAGAACGGGCACTAGCGCTGTTAGCATACCGCCATCCCCCGGGACATCCAGAGGCACATTCTGCTCCTCAAGGACAGTACAGTAAAGACACAATGTGGAGACACAATCCACTGTAACCCTCACAGACCCAGTTACCCCTCCCACACCCAACGGTGAAGGGACAGATAAGATAAGATAAGATATGCCTTTATTAGTCCCACAGTGGGGAAATTCCAGTGTTGCAACGCACAGTTCAAGAACAGCAGGAAAATGGAACATGCGATAAAACAAGATAATAGATAATAGCTAAAAAAAGAATAATTTAGAAATAGACTTAAAGATAGACTCTAATTTTGTTTTGGTGGAGCAAAAATATAAAATACAAAATATAAAATACCAAAAAATACTATTATGTACAATAAAAGTAACAGTGCAGCATATGAACAGAGTAAATCTCAGTAAAGTGACTTCAGTATATTATGTTATTTACAGTAATGACTATGTTTATGTACAGACAGGATAAATATCAGTAAAGTGACATGAGTGAATTGTACCAGAGGTCTTCAGTATTGCACATAGGTAGAGTTGAATGACACATGTTCAGTGTTAACAGTGTTCATTGTACAGTCTAACAGCAGCAGGAAGGAAAGACCTGCGAAACCTCTCCTTCACACAGCGAGGGTGAATCAGTCTGTCACTGAAGCTGCTCTCCAGAGCAGACAGGGCGTCCTGCAGGGGGTGACACTCATGGTCCAGCATAGACATGAGTTTAGCCAGGACCCTCTTGTCCCCCACCTGCTGCACTGAGTCCAGAGGACAGCCCAGGACGGAGCTGGACTTCTTGATGACCTTGTCCAGCTTCTTCCTCTCCCTCTCTGTGACGCTGCTGCTCCAGCAGACCACACCGTACAGGATGGCTGATGCCACCACAGAGTCATAGAAGGTCTTCAGGAGTGGCCCCCTCACTCCAAAAGACCTGAGTCTCCTCAGGAGATAGAGCCGACTCTGGCCCTTCCTGTACAGTGCATCTGTGTTGTGAGTCCAGTCCAGTTTGTTGTTCAGATGAACACCCAGGTACTTGTAAGAGTCTACTCTCTCAATGCTACGTGTAAACAATATCAAATGAACAGCGGTCACAGACAACTGAAATCAACGCAACAGAGAAAGCATGTTACATTATGGCACCTTACGGGAAGCAATAAAAAGGGCTAGATTGGATGAGATGCCATGCTGTAAATTGAACATGGTTGGTGGGAGTGTGTTGGTAAGCCAACTCTCTCATATATATAATAACATGAACAGAATGGGCAGCGGTGGCATAGTGGTTAGGGCACTCACACCAAACCTAATGTAGGACAGTTGCATCTCAGTGTGTAGTGCCGTTGTGTCCTTGGGCAAGACTTTGCACCCACCTTCTTTGCACGTGGCGTGTGAGTGAGGGATGGGGATGTCAGAGAAGTGTGACTGAATAAAGTCAACTGATGGGAGATGGTACAATGGGACTGTGACCTGTGTTGTCCGATACAACAGAAGTACTGTTTCACTGATTACAATAAAATGAATGGGAATTACAGAAGTTAAGAGTACACATTTCAACACGGTAGTCACCTCATTAAAAACATCATGTTTTGTTTCATTCGCACATGTTTGAGTAACCCTTTACTATTAGTCTGTCTACATCTCCAAAGCTCAAAATGCTCTGTTCCAACTTATGATATTATGTAGTGGTGGTTTTTAAGTTAACAGCTACATTTTACCTTTTGTTCAGAAGAGAAGAGAGTTGAGTTTAAAAACACAATGAAGCATTTCCTGTATCACCACATGATATCACAAGGTGTGCTCTGTATGAGAGAGGAACTCAACCTAAATATGCAGGGTTTGTGTGTTTAAGATCTGTGAATGAAAGAAAACAGAACTCTGAGTATATTAGTATTTTAGTATACCCGTAATATGGGCCCTTTCAAGCATCTAAAGTTATAGGAAAAAACACCACTGAGAAGCAAATATTCAGTGCCTTTATCTGAAGACCTAATAATCACTTGCAAACTAGGGATCCTGCTTGCAACATCCAATTTTAGTAATATAGTTTTCCTATTTTTCTCATGCTATTATTTCACAAACTGCACAATTTTCAGAGAAAAAAAAAATCCAGGGGTGCGAGTTGGTTTAGGGCTGGCATAGCTTGAATTCACTCTGACATTGTCGTCAAAGCAGCCATTCATGTAGTGTAGGTATTATTAGACGAGGCGCACTGTAAAGCATAGCTAGGAGGCAGCCTGTATAAAGTCTTTGTCTTTCCTCTCTATTTGACTCTGTCCAAAAGACGACAGGAGGTCTGCTGGTCTTTTGTGTCTCTCCAAATCCCTCATCTTCACTTGTCTCACTGAAACCATCTCGAAACATACCACATTCATTAGTGATGAGAAGAGCTCGCAGGGGGTACAAGTGGCTTTTTCCTGGCTTTCTAAAAGTGTGCCACTTTGTGAAAAATAGGCCCAAGTTTAAGAAAAAACAAAAGAGCTCAAACGCAGGGAGTTGTTCTTTTCTATCATTAATGAAAGGGAATGAGCGTCGCTGTGTTCAAGTCTCCCCGCTGCACCACAACCTGATTACTGCCTGACGATGATGGCTGCTTCCTGACGTCTAATTGAAATAATTGTGTGTAATCACTTTTAAAGACTGGCAGGAGACATACAGGCCGCGAGAAGTGGAGAAGAAAAGGCAAGTGCGTTTTAATTGGAAGCTCCCAGATGCGCGTGATGCCATGAAACAGTGGTGTGGATGGGCCCAGAGCTCGGTGCGGGGCTAATGGTTTCAGAGAGTGTCAAAGGGAGAGGCATTATGGGATATGCTTCAACCACTCTCCCGTCCTCACACTCCTGATCCCACATAATCTGAGAGAGATCTACAGAGGACAAACTGTATCCACCGCATTACACTCTTTTACACTGCATTTCGCATCAGTAACACACAGGATTTAGACCACGTAATAGATACTACCCAGAGACACTGGTGAAGAGAAAAGAGATTTAAAATGGCTGATTGATTAAAAACTGGTTCATGAACTTCAAATTTCAAAATAAGCCAGGACGATATGGCCTAAATGTTTTTTAAAGTGAATATTTGCTGTAATGATAAAATGTATATGCCTTATTTTGCTTATAGAAGGAATAGTGTCTGTACTTGGTTGTTTGAAGCTATTGAAATTCAAGCTAAAGTTCTGCTTCCACTCCTCACGTCTTATTTCTTTATTAAAATTTCTAGCCTCTGCAAAAGTTCCACAGTCAGTGTTTAAGTTGCTCTAAGCCTTAGCGGCAGCAATTAGCTGCAATCTCTTTCTGCCTCTTCTCACAACGGACTGCAAAATCAGATGCAATACATGTGCAATTATAGAACAAAATATTCTACATTTTATATTATCTCTATATTTATTATGATATGATATGGCATATTCTTATTTCAGTAGACATATTCCATTTCTGCATTGGCATGACGTGTTTTGTTTGTTTGTATGGGACAGCGCTCATCATTTTCTGTGATTACATTTTATTTTATTTAAATTTTTCTTATCAAGATCAATGTTTAACCTTAATTTTACTTATTTTATTATTTTTATTTGATCATAGTTTTTATTTACAAAAAGTCACTGTCTTCACCTCAAAAGTGGGAAATGTCAGGGGATGATTGCTACTATGAAAATCTTGCACGTTTGCACACATGGGGCAATGGCAGACCACAAAACCTTTTCACCAAACTATAACTATAGTGATGTCATCTTGACTTTATAGGGCCACCAAAACTGGTATAAACCTATGATCGTGATGGTTTTGCGTGGTGGTTCCTGAAGACCTGTATCCCACCATCTCCCAAAGTCTCCCAGAGTGCACCAGGGCCGGGGAGAGCCTGTCCGCCGCTGTTTCCTCGCTCTTTAATCTCAGAGGCCCACTGGAGAGAGTTGCGCGGCACTTTCCATTAATGTAAAGTGGGGCTTGAAGCTTGGTAATTTATTGGCTCTGCAGACTGGCCTCCCCTCATCTCACTCATACTGGCTACGGGCCACCAAATACTCCCCCTGATACATGCCAACATACAGCACCCAGCCCTCCTCTCTCTCCTCTCCCTCCTCCAGACCTGCTTAAGAGTGTTAGCCTCTACTTTCATTAGCTTTAGGGTCCCACAGCCCCAACTTTGTGTCCATATTTATCATGAGTGTTCCTGATCCTGGAATGCAGTGGGTAACCTTGTTTGATTTGTTGGCGAGTATGCTATCAAAAATATCTGAAAATATGGTCCCTAAATCTTGTTTTAATAGTTTTGGGATAAATTATATTTTTATAACTCACATAAATTGTCGAGTGGTCTAAGATGTAATGCTGTAAAATTAAGTTTTGGCTCTGACAATTTGCTTAATGTCCTCACTTTTCAACCCCATTTTCAAGCTATATCGCCCAATCAAATGAAACATACTGATGAGAAAATGTATAATAATTGTTTCTAATACTACACCAAGCTCTGGAGTTTGCCAGTTTAGCTCCAGATTGCAATGTTAACAGTCTTACATTATGAAAAATTGATGAGCTTTGACAAAATTGTGAGCTTTTAGCCATGTTAGAATGTTGTTACCTTCTGAAAAACATACCTGGATTTGTGTTTGTTTTTGTAGTTTTCAAGTTAACTGCTGTTTTTTACCTTTTACTTAGTAGAGATTAGCAATTCCAGGGCTGAAATTATCTGATTGATTCTACATGACATAACATGGTGAAACAGAGTGCTTTCTTTTTGAGAGAAGAAGCCTAATTAGGTTGAGTTTTTGTGTAAACGTGTGAATGAAACAAAACAAAACTCCAGGTACGTTTATGATGAAGAAACAACATTATAACATTGATCAGAAAATAGTGCAATATGGGCCCTTAAAGGAAACTAATACAATAACTAAACTCAAACATTGGGAGCACAATTTAACATGGAATATTGTAGACTTAAGAATAGGAACTTAAGAACAGGAAGTAATCCTCTCTAACATTCTTCCCAGAGACAGCTGGTTTGTAGAGAGGTTGAGAGAAATGAAGTGAGGAGCAGAGAAAAAAGAAAACTGGCCCGTGTATTGATTGCCCTCCTCTCCCTCCTGTAAGCGCTAATTGTCATGATATGTGCTCTGGCTGAAATAGGCCTGTTATACTGGGACACTGGCAGAAGAAAAGACAGAGGCTGAGAGATCCAAGGATAACAACCAAAGCAAAGACTACTGTATATTAGCGGCCTATTCTTCTATTTAACCATATTGGTGTGTGAAAGGGTAGAAGTGTCTCCTGGGTCTAGTGCAGGGAATTAGAATTGAGATTTAATTTAGGAAATGTACAATCTAATTAAACAGACAACTTATGTATGAGGAAAATCAATATATTGATAGCAAGTTAGAGAACCTACTTGGAAAATGTTCTTCCCTGGTGCTATTAGGCCCATTATGTGTGATTGCTCTATTTATACTAACTCAGTGCTGATCATTAGCACAACCTGGTATAGTGTTTTACTAAAATAAAAAGGGCCAAACACACTCCTTGCTTACGTAATAACACACTAGAATTCATGTGTCAAGTATGTTATTTTGAAAATAGTGGGCAAGATACTTTTTACCGTTTTATCAAAGTCTATATATTGGATTTTATGTTTACTATACACCAGTGAATAAAAGCTGTCAATAACCAGGACTTCCGAAGCCGGTAATGAGGTCACGGCTCTATAGATTGATGTATAGTTGCAGATAGCTTGAACTCCATATTAACAAAACGACCAGTCCAGTGCATGTGTGTCCTCATTATTATTCTATACCCATGTACTATAGTACTCATAAAATATCTTACCATTTCAGTTCCCCCTGGCCATATCCTTAGTGTAATTACAGCTCATGTCAAAAGGACTACACCAATACATTTTATGTCCTTGGGCTACAGTTACTAACAACAAAGAATTATTGGTGTGGATTTGTAAGTAGCGATATTTTATTTTAAGTCATTTGCTCATTTTCGGGTGTTTCAATTCAAGATGTACTCAATTCTCAGAGAAGGACTAAAGGTATTTTTGCCTGTGAGCCCACTAGTGAATGGACTTCCTCTTCCCATTCATATATAAGTAGACGTCTGGTTGTGTAAATAATTTAGTTGTATTTCTTTGTGTGTTTGTGTGTCAGCGGGTGCTGGGGAGCACCAGTGTGCTGGCTGAATTATTGAGGCTGTGTATAAAGCCACAGTAGGACTTCTTTTAGAGGGTCACTGGTCAGACTGGTGAAATAACACTGCTCTGTTGGGAATGGTTGTTTTCTGGACATGTCATGTGCAATGACAAAGGGATTTTCCATTTAGTTCATAGATCCTCTGGGAGCGCTTGAGAACAAAAAGGCCAAACTGATATTGAGATAAAGACAACATGAGGCTGAGGGGTAGAGGGGTGATAGGCCATGAAGCAAAGGTTCTTATAAAAGCAAAAGAAATGTCCGCTCCATTATAAGTCCATGTAAATGTATTGTCAGCGCTCACTGTGGGGGTCCATGGAGAGCCGCTTCTGCATTTGATGGGTTAACATGTGAAATAGCCAGGCTAATAGCTATGCTAATTGCATTTCTGGACGCATGTTAGCTCACATGTGAGGTATTTCACAGCACACAGCGATGGCTTAAGCTGTGAATAATGACCACTTGAGCTTGTACAGGCTGTGTAAGCAAAGGCCTGATAGACGGGGCTAGTGGGCGCTTCAGAAGGAGCCAATGAAGAGTGATAAGAAAGAGGGAAACAAGCCGAGCGGCAGAAAAGAAATAGATTTTTGACAGCATTCTTAATAACAACTTACATTTGTCTTGCCAGCTTGAGTTGGTGAGTAATATTCATGTGCAGCAGAGATGGAGAGACCTCAGATTCAAACACATGTTCTGGCTGTACTTAATCACACATGAGCGGCTGTCTGCACCGCACTGCAGTCTCTCCTTCTACACAAATCCTCCTGCTAGATTTTATTAGAGCAAGAAAATATTGAGGCTGGAATAAAACTAGCTGCAATTATTTTGACTAAAGCTGAACATGGCTCACGTGCTTGTCAATATTTCACTGAGCCCCGTGTGTTTTAATAACAAACTATGCTGTAGAGGCTCAAATATAAATCTAGCCTTTTTCTTGCTGACATCAGAAATGAAAAAAAAAAACTGCATTAACCAAGCACAATAACAAATATATGTTTTGAAGGGCATACAATAGCTAAAAACTGCCATTTGAACCCGTTTTAGTTACATAATTTTAAAATATTGAATGTTTTCACCAACCTTCTTCTCCGTTTCCATGGTGACAGTGACGGACGGATGCTTTGGATGGCCTTCGTTTTGCCTCTCCTTAGTACAGGTGGAGTAGGCTGTTCTCCTCTACATATTCCCCCTGATTGACCCTATGGACTCTGGAGAGAAGTACCTCATTTTAGCAGTAACCCACATCGGGACCTTAAAAGCGCCTCTGCACCTCCTTAACCCCATATTTTAGCTATGCACATCCATTTTTATGCTCCTACCTCCCCCACCACTCCAGTCTGATCAGCAGGCATTCTGGTGGCTGGCTCATTTGTTCCCATTTCCTTCACTTTCTCTTAGTATGCTAGCTGTGGAGTGGTATTAAAGCTGAACCCACTTTGCTATACACCTAGAGGAATGGTGTCCACACAGATGCTGTCTTCATGTTAATGGACTAGCCTGTACCCCTCATGGGCACAGACAAGAAGACTTACCCAGAGCGTAACAGCTAGCTTCGGAAAATAATTTATCTCGGACTATTTTTAAACAGAACAACCAACACACACTTAATATGTAGAAGCCCTGCCAAAAGACTATTAAGAAAAAAAAAACAGCTGCTCTTACGAAGAAAAAAAAATAACACTTACAATTAAAGCAGGCTAATGAACAGGGCAGACTGACTTCTTCTATATACCATTTAGCCCTGCATTTAGCCCAGCGCCAGGGTAGCAGCCACTGTCATGGGAATGCTAATGAAGCTAAGGAAAACAAAAGCTGGTTAATGAGAGCGGTGAGATAAGGGAGCAGAGGCTAGGACACACACAAACACGCAGAGCCCAGGCTTTCTCTCTTTCCTCACTAATTAGACAGGAAGTACTATCTGAGGAGGAAGACCTAACTAAGAGTCCACGTCAATACTGCAGCAGCGAGCGGGCCTGTCTCCTCTGCCCATCTCAAAGTCACCCCGCGAGGAAGAGGATAGGAGGAATTAAACAGTGGGTGAGAAGGAGAGGGCACGTGGAGATTGGTGTGTGAGAATGAAGAGAAGCTCACACCGAACGGGTCTGTATGTGATGTAATAATGTTATATGAGAGCTGCAGGGACTGGGGCAATTGGCAGATCATGCAAACCAGCTGTAAGGAAACCACGTGTGTGCTGTCGTCTTTCACATACAGTCATGCATGCTCTGATCTATACTGACACCAGTGACAATGCAAAATAGGGAAGACTTAACTATTAGGCTTCTCAGTGTACATTTGCAAGGAATTAGCCAACCAAGATAACCATGGGATGCATAAATTACTCTTATATATCAATCAACAGAATGGACAAGTCAGCATTTAAAGGTTCTATATTATGCAATACTGACTCTTGGGAGCTTTAAGCCATGTTATAATGTTGTTACCTCATCACAAGAGGTTTTGTTTCATTCACACATGTTTGAGTAATCCCACATTATTAGTAGTTTTCAAGTTAAGATAACCTTTCAAGTTAACTCTTTTTAACCTTTTGTCCTGTAGAGATTGGAAATCCAAATGGAAATCATCCAAATGATTCTTCTAAAGGTGTATGGAGTTTAAAAACACAGTGGAGCACTTTACATACTACTACATGACATCACAAGGTGGAGTGTTTTCTGTTTAAGAGAAGAACTCAGCCTAAATATGCACGGTTTGTATGTTAAACATGAAATGAATGAATGAAATTAATGAAACAAAAACATCCAGGTATGTTTGTGACACGGAAACATACCTGAACTGCCACCTTACCATGGTGGGGGAGTTTGCATATCCAAATGATCCTAAGAGCTGGTAGGGTCTCCCATGGCAAACAAAAGCAGTTCACAGCAACTTTATGAAATGTATAAAATCAAGGATCGTGATGTCACCCGGTATGATGCAGCTGGGGCCCCACCCTGAAGCCAGGCCTCGAATGGGGCTTGAATGCAAGTGCCTGGTGGGCAGGCCTTTGCCCACGGTCCCGGCCGGGCTCAGCCTGAAAGGACGACGTGGGGCCACCCTCCTATGGGCTCATCACCCACAGAGGGTGATTCATAAGAGTCGGGTGCGCAGAGGACTGGGCGGCAGTTGGAGACGGGTGTCTCAACGGCCCAGTCCACAGACACAGCACCTGGCTGTGGCGAATTGGAACGTGACCTCATTGGGGGGGAAGGAGCCTGAGCTTGTGGGGGAGGTTGAGCGATACCGGCTAGATATAGTCAGATTCACCTCTATGCACAGCTTGGTCTCTGGTACCCAACTCCTCGAGGGGGGTTGGGCCATCCATTTCTCTGACATTGTGGTGGCGGGCTGGTGTGGGCTTGCTTATAGCCCCACAGTTCCTGATCTGAATCCGAGCAGTGTTTTGTTATTAGACTTCTGTGCAAGTGACAGTTTGTCCATAACAAACACTATATGTTCGGTGCCCATGGCACCAGAACACCCTAGGCCAGAGGTCGATGATGGATTTTGTCGTCATGTCATCTGACCTCTGGCCGCGTGTCTTGGACACTGAGGTGAAGAGAGGGGTAGAGCTGTCAACCGATCACCATCTGGTGGTGAGTTGGATACGCTGGCAGAGGAGGAAGCTGGAAAGACCTGGCAAACCCAAGTGTATCGTGAGGGTCTGTTAGGAACGTCTGGCAGAACCCTCTGTCAGTGGCACCTTGTAGACCGGGGTGGTGGTCCCTCTGTTTAAGAAGGGGGACCAGATGGTGCGTTCCAACTACAGGGGAATCACACTCCTCAGCCTCCCCGGTAAGGTCTATGCCAGGGTACTGGAGAGGAGAATCCAACCAATAGTCATACCTCGGAGGAGCAGTGTGGTTTTCGTCCCAGTCGTGGAACACTGGACCAGCTCTCCCCTCCCCATTGGGTGCTCGAGGGTTCATGGGAGTTTGCCCAACCAGTCCACATGTGTTTTGTGGATCTGGAGAAGGCATTCGACCGTGTTCGTAGTGTCCTATGGGGAGTGCTCCGGAAGTATGGGGTCCAGGCCCCTTTGCTAAGGGCTGTCCAGTGTAATTAAATGCATAAAAAGTATTAGGAAAAAATAATCATTTTGACTGGGTCATTTGGAACAGAGAGGCTGCACCTTCTTTGTTTCAATTGCCCAGGTCAAGAATTAAGTAGAATTAGTAGGCATATTCAAAAACATAGATCTGAACTCCTCATCTTAAAGCACTATGTAACTTTTTTGTCATAAGCTTGTCTTCATGGAGATGTTCTTGCTCTGGCGGCATGTTACACAGTATGACAAAAATTACAGGTGTTATTACTACAAAAAAAAAAAAAAAAACATTTGCTTGGCTTGGTGGTGCGGCCTGCTTGTCTCCATGGAAATAGGCAAAGCAATAACATCTTCCTGTCATATCATCACTCATCCTTGTACAGTAATGACACACATTTTGTTTAAACATGATCTCTAAATGTCATCTACAGCACCATGTATGTTCTTCTTTTAAGTACCAGTCTATTCCAGCCTCCAGAGCGTCCCTCTCCTCTCGCCACACTCACACATGCACTGAATGCTAACCATGGGCTTTTCTCCTCTCCACACCTGACCTCATGTGGACCACACTTCTTTGTAGTATCCGCAGCAGCCCTGAGGCGCAGGCTGAACTTAAACTGGGTTACAGGTGGGAACATCGAGGAGAGTTAGCTTAATAGCCATATACCTCTGGCTTGTGAAGGTGGGGAAACCATGTATAGCTCTCTTCACTGCCCTCTTCTTACAGGGAATCCATCCAACACAGTGACTCTCAAACTTCTCCTGTTAAATTTTAAGTAAACCACCCAAAAATGCAGTATTTGGTGTTAATGCATATTCTTCACAAGACCTAATATGGACTAAATAAGGACTAACAGTGGATGAAATCTAAAACTTGTTTTTTTGTGTTAGTAGGGCTCATCCAGAAGTGAAACAGCCAAACTGAACTCAATGGCAACTGTAAACAGATAACTTTGAATTCTTACTGTGACAAGGCTTGCCACTCTACAGATTTGACCTGTAACTTGGCCAGGTAACTTCACCTGCTTGTCATGAAGATAGATATGTATAAAGCCATACTGTGGAACATTCCAGGCAAATCAACAAAATCTTAATGGAGAGAAAGAAGGTAGCAGACCTCTCACCAGAAAAGTTACATACTGTACCTTTAAGTGTAGAAAAGTATTATAAAAGATAATTTAATTTAATCACCAAAAAGTACTACAGTAGGAATCAGACTGGGAAAGTACACACATGCCAATCTGAGAAGCCCTGATCAAACACTTTAATTTTGTCTTGACCACTTCTCATGACTTCCCCTTTAACACAAGTCATTTTATCATCCTTGTCTGTTTCTCCATCCCCCTCTCCATAATCTGACTCTATCTCCGCTTCAGCCTCTCCCTTGTACAATCAATCAGTTCTGAATTACTCATTTGCCTGGTCTCTGGGCGCTGCATATTCTCTCCAGCTCTGAGGACTGTTAATTTTCTGCCCTCCCTGCTTTTCTCTATATTCTCCTTGATAGAATCAGATGCTATTTGTCTATTAAGGGGCCACAGGGATCTTTAATAAAGGCCCTGTAATAACTTGTGCGTGCGGTCTGGTACATGTGTGTCTGTGTGTGTTTCGGGGGTTGCTTCTGCTGGCTCGATACCCTCCCATTCTCCACCTTGATGAGAAAATTAACATGTCCGATGTAGTGGCTGATGGGAAGTCATCTCGACGCCAATGGTGAATGTCGCAGTTAATTTTCTATTTAGCTACAGTAACCCTAACCAACTCTAATTGATTAGGTGATCAAAAGTAATTGGTATTAGGCCACAGCTATGGATTCATTTGTCTTTTATGAATACTAATTGACCCCAGTCTGCCCCCGTGCCCACACCGCCCCCGATCTGCAAATGTCTTCCCTGTGTCGGACTCTATCTCACTGGGCAAGGCAGTGTGCACAAGTACTGCTGCACTCACTGGTATATGAAGGTTTGTATGCAAATATATACGTAATGTATGCAACAGATGCAATGACATTTACAAACATTATACTGTTTTACATTTCAGGTAAATCGTTTCCAAAGCCGAGCCCCTCTCTTATCATTTTGTGAAATATATTCAGTTTGAAATTTACTGATTCCATCAGTGTCCCATTTACCAAAAGGAAAAAAAAAAAAAAGTCTAACTAAAACAAACTGCACAGTCATACAAAAATCAAACAAAAATAATGTATTATCATTATCAAAATTAGCAAAACAGATTGATAAGAAATTATTAGTTATAATACTAGCAATATGCATTCTATAATATTTTATGTGGCTTGGCAAATGCCATCTTATTTCCAGTGTAACACAGCAGAAAGCATGAGATTCAATATAGCCCTGACAACCATGGATTTTACAATACGAACATACAAAAACATACATAAATTGCATACTTATATATAAAATAAATATGTACAGTTCATTATCTAGTACCTGAATATACTTGAACTTAAACTCGCCACACTAATAACCTAACCACTAATAAAACATCAGGTCTTTATAAAGCCCTATCCATCAGATCTGATCCAAGATGCATTGACTGCCGATGATGGAGACCCTTGTTAACTAACTGCCTCTGCTGCTTTTCCCACCAATGAGCTATTGATCTGGGGGCGGGGCTCTGAGAAGGATTATTATCTTTTAAAGCGCACGGTGTTACTCAACACACTCCGATAAGAAAAGCATGCACTCCACTCCACTCAACAGATCCCTTATCACTGCTTACACACATTTTTCGCCAATTGCTTTTAGCCAAGAACACCAAAATGCTATTTCGTTCATGTACTTCCAGGAGCCCTCAAGAGGCTGAGGCTACGCGCTGTCATGGCAACTACTCAGCAAAGGTGCTACTGGTCAAGGGGAAAAAAATGCTGTGCAGAAAAATGTAAATTCATATAATTTAAACAAGCAATACATGTAGACACAAACAGCCTGGCCTTGCTCGGAGGAAGAAAGTTCAAAATGGTGAGAAACGAGTGGATAAATATACAGTGACATGTTGCGCAAACATGAATTAGTTAATGCCACAGTATAGAAGGTGACGAGTTGGTTTAGATCATCTTAAATAAATACAGCAAGATGTTTAATTAAAATATGCAAATGCGCGGCACAGTTTGGAGGCTATCAAATTCCACTTAACAGAAGGAAATCTTTTCTGACTACATTTCAATTACGGGCCGACTGCACATTTCTCAGAGGCTACACTCAAACACACAGAGATTCTTCCCAGTGAAATTAGACATCTAACGCAGGGTGCAGTAAATGACTATTGTTCTGGTTCCAGTGGCACACACAAAGCAGATTAAACGTCAATATCATTAGCCCTGATTTAAATGCTTGAGTTTCTTATGGAGCGAGACGAAAGACCTAATGGAAGAAATAGAAACTGAGATGGATGTACTGTATGGGCGGCGAACGTTGGATGATTGCATGGAAAATGCATGTTTGTGAAAAAATATACTTAATGTCAGTAATAATGAGCTGACCACTACTTTTCATTATTAGCAGGAGGTTTTATTTCTGTTTTGATGTATAATTTGTCTTCACGTTCAGCTCCTTGATGATGTAATAGTATCTCATGGAGGGCAGAGGCTTGTTTAACTATGGGAGGTTCACAGTTTTTGAAGAAAATAACCAAACTTATGATCTACGAATGTTGACTATCAACATGTACTGGCTCCACAAACTTGTCATATTAATCGTATGGTCATTTTAACCGGCACCAATCATGTCTTTGGGGTTGAGTAATGGCAACACTGAAGCTATTGAGAATAATACATAATAAATTTTACTTTTGGTTATCTATACTGACAGATAAAACATTGAACTGTGTGACAGTTTTTGTTTCATGTGTGTAGGTAGCAGGCCCAGCAACAGAAATTTGAGGGCCCAGGACAAGAAGCCTCACGTGGGCTCCCATCTAATATAAGTTAATAGGCAGAGGTTCCAACAGACCCTTTTGTCCCCCTCTGTTTGCACTGCTCCAGCGCTTTCAGTTCCAATACCGATTTTGATAGTGTAGCTTTAAGTATCTGTCATTACCGATACCAGTGCAGAGACTGAAAACAGCATTTACTTCCATTAAACAAAAATAAAATGAGACCAAATGATCCAAATGTGTTATACAGCTGTTATGTATCGCTGAAGTAACTGCTGAACAAATTTGTGTAAATAAAAGTTTAAAAATAAAACATTATGATATTTTCTGGACCGACTACGACCTTTTTACATCAATTTGACATCAATTTATATGTCCAACCAGGATATATACTGAACCCCTGTTTGGATGCCCAGCTAATTTTTCAGTATCGGTGCTGATGTCTGATTCCAGTATCGGATCTGTGCATCCCTAATTCTTGACAACCTTTTGTGCTCGTTGTCGCTCCTTTCTTTGTTCAAACCTTCTTAAAAAGTCCCCAGTACAATATTTTACCTCGGATTACTGTCTAGACTTGCATTTGTCATAGCCCTGTGTGTCTGTGCATAGGGACACAGTGCTACAAAGGACACTAGATCATATTTCAGAGCCTTTCCCCCTTCGCTCGTCCCTCGTGCCCAATTAGAGGGGAGAGAAAATCAAAGCAGTGGTGGCTGGCCAAATGATCGATCACCCTGACCCTACGTGTGTAACTTCTATGTAATATGTCAGGTTATAAGCTGGACTAATACATCAGCTTATATTTGTTGACCTGAACATTCACAACTATTTCCTCACCATGACAGAATCACTTGGACAGTAGATGATGATATAACATGTGCCAACAGTCACACCACTATTGATTTGGATTTTTCACTTTTGTATTGAATGTTTGAGTGTATTCCAACATGGCTGCCAGACTAAGTGGTTAAGTTTACACTAGTGGCTTCAGGTTAAGATCTATGCAAATCACATGCATTTATTTAATGCCAAAGTGGAAAAGGTATGGAACTATAAATCCCCCAGCATTTGCCTAATTAATCATTCATACTCTGCATCTGCATATTCAAATGGGATGACCTGGAGTTGCTCTGATGGGGGAGGAGAGTTGGAGAAGTAGTGGAAAGAACAAAAAGAGTGCAAAGAGAAAACAAGACTCAGGCTATATTGTGGAATAAGTTTTGTTCTTTTGTTTTTTCTACATTTAATTTATGGAATCAGACAAAAACATGTTTACCATTATCTCATTCCAGGAATAGGAGTGTACCAATACTACAAAGTGTATTTTAGTTACTATTACTAGCATTAATCACACACTCAGTTCAAATCCAATTTATATGTCAGCAGCATAGAACCCATGTAGCAACAAAAAAGTTTTTTGTTTTTTTTCTTACATCTGATTGATTGGTCCAGAGGGCCAATCAATCAGATGTAGCAGACCTCAACCAGAAAAGTTACACAGCGCACCTTTAATCATCAAGTAGAATTAACAGTCCTACCCATTTCTTTGCTTGCTAAAGTAACGTAACACAGCCATGTAAGTGCCCAAACCTAATATACTGAAGTTGTATCTAGTATAATAGAAAAAGTCTGATTTTTTTCTCTGAACAGTATCTGTCGCTCTGGGACTGCTCTGTGCCATCTGCCTCAGTACTCGTCTGCGAGAGAGAAGAAGAAACCATGTGTCAAGACCCAAGCACCAGAGTCTTTATATGGCCACAGCTGACAGACTCCAACCTCTGGCCTATTAGGAAGAAGACCAGCGCCTCTCTGCTCCTCCTGATTAGGGCTTTGGGGAGTGGTCTGGGAGCTGCAGGGACAGACGGAGAGCCGGGCTACACAATATGACAGAAGAAGATGTGAGGGAGGAGTTGTGTTTCAAATGGGGAGCAGATTTTGAATCGTATAAATAGCTGTGGTATAGTAAAGAACAGATTGCGGTAGTGACACTGACTGGAGGGATGGGAGAGGTGGAGGTGGAGGGTGCATGTGTATGTGCATGTGCATGTAGTCAATAGGGAAACATGAGCTACACCAAAGGACTCATGCTCCCATACACCACCTGGTCAATACACGCTGCAGAAGGAGGAGTGGGGGTTGGGTGGAGGAGGTTCTGAATATACATGAGACAAAAATAGACATCAACCAAGATCATGTAAATATTGGAAGGGAGAAAATATATTAATATCAGTCAATAGCAGCCCCAAGGTTTTCAGTTGACATGCAAGGCTTACAACCCCCAAGACCAAATTTTGTCTTTGTTGAATTTAAAGTATATGAAATAAAGCAGAAATAAAGTAAATACAAGAATATACTTATGTGTATCTTGCTCATCCCGGCACATCGTCTACTTATTAAGGCCAATAAGCCCGTGCAAAAAAACATCACAGTGTGCCCCAAAAATGCAGCTGACATCTTGCAGGACTGTTTCGATTGCACAGACTGGCAGCTATTCAAGGATGCGGCTACATATAATAGGATAGTCAATCTGGAGGAATATACATCTGCTGTCGTCAGCTACATCAGCAAGTATACTGATGACGTCACCTCCAGTACAACTATCACTATCTACCCCAATCAGAGACCTTGGTTTAATGGGAGTGTCCGCTCTCTTCTAAAAGCCTGGGATTCTTAATTTCATTCTGGGGATGAAACAGCACTGAGAGCAGCAAGGTAAGACCTGGAGGCAGGGATCAAGCGGGCATAATACAACTATGCTCAAAGGATTCAAGGCACCTTCTCCTCCAACAACACCAGGAGCTTGTGGAAAGGTATCAAGACTATTCTGAATACAACTCAGAAGGAGACTGTCTCCTCACTTGATTCCTCCTTACCTGATGCTTTGAATTCTTTGTATGCCTGCTTTGAGGACACCAACACCTCCTCCTGCACCAAGCTCATTATTCCATCAAGTGACCCATGGAGGGTAGATGGTCCTGACAGCATCCCTGAGTGGGTTCTGAGGGATGCAGCACGTCAGTTGACTCCTGAGTAGACTGATATTTTTAACATGTCTTTTATTTTTACATCTTCTTTTTAACATCTTGATCATAGTACCATCATGTCTCAAAAGAGCCACTGTTATCCCTGTTCTGGAGACTAACACCATGACCTGTTTAAATGACTATTGTCCTGTGGCTGGTGATGACACATATAAAGGGTACAATTGACATCAGTGTGGATTCCCATCAGTATGCATACAGGGAGAATCGGTCTACATTTGATGCAGTGGCGGCTGTTGTCCACCAGGACCTCACACACGGAGAAGCGGGACACATATGTCCAGCTTCTTTTCCATGGACTTTAGCTTGGCATTCAACACCATCATACCAGAGACCCTGGCAAACAAACTGGAACTGCTTGGACTCCAACCATCACTGTACAACTGGGTGTTGGACTTTCTTACCAACAGGGAGCAGACCGTTAGGATTAACTGCTGCTTCTCCTCACCAACCACTCTCAACACCAGTTCCCCCCAGGGCTATGTCCTGAGCCCCCTGCTGTATACTCTGCTAACATATGACGGTTTGGCCTCCCACCTGACCTGTCAGATTGTTAAATTTGCAGATGACACTGCTGTTGTGGATTTAATGAGCACGCATACAGACAGGAGGTACAGCTGCTGGAGACCTTGTGCAGATATAACAACCTCTGCCTCCTTTAAAAACAAAGGAGTTGATGTGGAGACCCCACCTGGGTCTCAACATCAATGACAGCCTAACCTGGTCCACTAATGCATAGATGTGGGGTGGAGAGTGTGCTGACCCAGTCCATCAGAGTGTAGTATGGCCACTGTTCAGGCCAGAACAGGAGAGCTCTGTGGTCAGAATGGCAGAGAACATCAGTGGATGTGACTTCACACCCATCAGTGACATTTATGAGGAGCGTTGCAGGAGACAAGCCTCCAGGATCATGGGGACCCTTTGTACCATTCCCACCACCTGCTTGTCCCTCTGCACTCTGAGAGGAGACTGAGGAGCGTTAAAGCCAGAACATCTCAGCTGAGGTCCAGCTTTATTCCTGAGGCTGTCAGGCTTTTGAACGGTGCACAGTGACTCCCTGCTTAGGCTGCCACTCTACCTTGCTACAAATTTTACTTGTACTTGTCTATTGGAATTGCTAAATTCTCTTAATGTACGTTTTAATATTGCTTATTTATTATTGTTCTTGTCTCTTTTAATCACTGGGCCTCAAGTAACATATTTTGTTCTGTCATGTGTTTCTCTCACATGCTTGCATGACAAATAAAAAACCTTGATCTTCCTTATGGTTGTCAAATACCCACTATGTACAAAGATGACATTACTATCATTACTACTAACAGTTGGGCAATCTGAAGGACTAACATGCAAAAGCCACTCTTTGAATCAAATATTAACTAATAAAGATGTTTTATGTAACGAAAGTATCACTTGAATAAACAGATGTATCATGAGCCTTAACTGGCTAATAGCCATGATGCTAAAATGTTGCAGTTTTAACAGCTAATGGGTGTTCATTTCGTAGCCCTGAATTATCCCATTTCAACCCACAGAAGGCAGATGCAGATGCTTAATTATGACACTGGCTAAGACTATGGTTGTGCAATAAGACACAAGCGACCCATCTGAGCCTTAAAATTATCAATTAAAATGCAATCATCAGGCAGATGCTGGGATCTACTGTGAGCTCTCCAATTATTATAATGAGATTATTATCACCACTGCAATTAGCAGAGTTTATATCAAGGAAGATTATAGTGATCTATTTCCATCAAATATCACTCATTCTTCTGCCCATAATATGTGTGAGGTGAGCACTTCATTTTATGAAACAACTGCCCTAAAATACTAAGCCAGCATTCTCTTATCCACAATATTTATGAAATTATTCACCAACTTGTACTCCGGCAATGTAAGTACACTGCAAACTTTAAGTTTATGAAAAGAACAAACTTCAGAGTAAATGAGACTGTGTTATGAAGGTTTTCCTTTGTCATGAAGGTTTTCCTTTTATCACTTACAGTGGTACAGTTATTCACGCATGCTGGAATAATTTTTATTGTCCTGGATCATTGGCAGGCAAGGCTCCATTTCTCTGAAAATTCCTGTTTTCACCTACCCCCCAGTACACAAGCGAACAGGTGGTCTGTTGTCCCATCCCCAGAATTGAACCTACTTCCTTGTACTTTATATTAGAGATGGGCCCATGTGAGGCATCTTGCCCCGGGATCCCAAATTACTATTGACAGTCCTGTACATTGTTCTTACATTGTTCTTTGATTTCACATAGGGTCCAACAGCGTTGTGTACCCATTTTGGTACAATTGTTTTTAACAAAATGTTTATTGACCACAGAATGAAGTCGATTTGGAGTGTATGTTGTGAAACCCTTTGAGGACATTGCTTTAACTGGTGACTATGAATTTAATGAAGCTCCATGTTGACAGAGAGGTAGAGAGGTTGAAGGCACTATAAGTAAACAAAGGTGATCTGTCCCCCTCTGCGTCTCCTGGAGCAGCCTGTTGTGGTGGTACTGGGAGCTGTGGCCTGATTACTGGGTGGGCTGGTGGGCTGATGAGTGCTGAGGCTGCCTGTCAGTGCGAGCTGTAATGGGGGGTGGGCGTACGCGTCCCCCCGGAGTCCCACTATTCTGACAGCTGTACCCAACATACACCACAGTAATCACCATCATCTAGACCCTCTACATCCCTCTATCAGCGAGCCTTAGTGCGAGAAAGTGGGCCCGGGTGAGAGAGTGGGGATAAAAGATCTCTATGTGGAGCAGTTATCATTTATTTTCCATTTTTAAATTACTGTACGTGGAGCAGAGAAATTTCTTATACAATTGCTGCTGTTATAGGAATTCTTGTTGTGTATGAGCTAATAAGAGCTACCGCTAGGGTGACCACCTGTCCCTCTTCTGGTTTGTTTGCACCATTGTTCCACTTTCTTCTTATGTCCCACTTTTCCAAGTATAAAATGATGAGATTTGGTCACACATTCATACATCACTTTATGCATACACTTGGGGTGAGATGGGTAAAGTTTTTGCCCAAGGACACAACAACAGCATTCATCTGTGGAGGCTGGAATCGCACCATCAACCTGTAGATCAGTGGATCTGACTGCTCTACTAATGATGTTTTTATGTCAAGAGTGGGACTCGAACTGCCAACCTTCAGATCAGTGGAGCCACTGTCGCTTCTTTATGAAACTAACCCTTTAGTTGATTTTCATGGCATGACCTATTGTTTTTCCAATCACTTCACTATGTTTTAAGAGAAAAAAAATGGAATACTATGGAAAGCTTGAACATGTTTATACACAGTGGAAGGAGGAAGTAGGTATTTAAATCTGTCTAACTTTTCTCTAATTCTCACAATCGTTTTTATCCACGTGTATTTGTTCTTGGGCATGTGCGCTTTAGAACAGCTTTTTTTGTGAAACTGGGGTGGACCACCAGAGCACAGCCAATCAGAGAGCTGCTTTCAGAGCTGCAGCCCAAAATAGATTCACAAAACTTATCTTAGTAATCAACATATCATGTATTTATCTGATTACCACAGGTATATTCAATTATTTGCCTTCTATAGAGATTTCAGATTATTTTAAACCAGATGCCCTGCCTGATGCAATTTTTCATAAAACAACAGGTAGGTACACTGCCCAAATACAGCCAACATTCATACACTTGATCCTCTTTAATATCACTGTGAGACCATGCAACATTTGACCTGGAAGACTTTGTCCTTAATGTGGACGAAGATTTCTATTTCCGAAAGGACTTGTGTTATCATGCATTTTCCCCAATTTGGCTCTACTGTGTCTGGTAAAGTGTCTCCTGGGATAGGCTTGTGATCCGGCAGTAGCAGCAGGTTGAAAAGGAGTCTGCTGCTACATCAAATCCACAACTTCAATATACTCAACTTAAATGTCTCTACGTTTACTGTTTCACAACTCCTTAGTCGCCTTCTTTCATTCTGCTTTCAGTCTGACTCACTTTCTGTACAGACAAGGATGAAGATGTGCGTAGCATTTCATCAACTTTTCAATCTCTCTCTGCTTTATTCCTTGGCACTCTCTGGCCTCTTTGGGAGTGGAGCATTGTTGTAAAGCTATACTGTATGGTTAGTATTGACTTGGTGAGGCGAATATACTGCTTTGGGTGTGTGTAAGCACCAGGATGTCACAAACTAGGTCCTGACACACAAATACACTTAGTGCCATTTCATGTAAGCCACTAGGAAACCTCACATCAAATCTTCTGCATGGTGGATCAGCCTGGCCCAAAGGAGTAGCTCACAGATTGGGGCAGCTATGGGGCGCACAGTAGTACAATGGATATATAGTGGTCAACAGTGATGGGGTCAGACTTGGACAGGACCACAGACATGCTCCGCTGGACCACAGAGACAAGCGGCTGTCATCCTAATTGGCACAGGAGAGGTCCACTATTCGCTTGTGTTTGACCTATAGGTGAGTATGGTAGCTAAAATATGTACTGTATAAGTATTGTTACTCCAAATGGTATTGAAGAATTACTATAATGTTAATGCTGCACTGCATAAGGTTTGGTGCAGGGTCTGACAACTGCTTGCCCCTATAGAGAGTTACTGCTTTACATAAATGGTATGGAAACAAGCAGGTGACACCATCAGGTAAGTAAGTAAGTAAGTAAGTAAGTAAGTAAAGTTTATTTATATAGTTTTTTCACAAACATAGGTCACAAAGTGCTTCACATACAAAAGATAAAAAAACTGCATAAAATACATTCATAATAAAATCAGTCATAGCAGCCCTAAACCTGAGGGGGCAGGAACACTTGTTCAAAGAGAAACATTTTTAGTTGCTTAAAAGCATCTACATTATCTAGTAAGGAGGCAGTTCATTCCAGAGTTTGGTGGAGACAGCTTGAAAGGATCTGTCGCCTCTTGTTTTAAAACTTGTTCAAATGACCATTAGCAAGTTTTGGCTGGTAGACCTCAGGCTATGGGCAGAGGTGTACGGCTTTATCAGATCTGGCAGGATCCTGGCTATGTAGGGCCCTAATGATCAGCACCAGGATCTTGAAAAGGACATGAAAAAGAACGTAGAGCCAATGTAAGGATTTTAAGATCGGGGTGAAATGTGCTCTCCTACTGGTGCGGGTCAGAAGCCTTGCGGCAGAGATTTGGACCATCTGCAGCCGGGTAAGTTCCTTCTTGCTCAGACCATTAGAAAAACAGACCATTTAGAAATCATCTTGCAAAGTTAAGATACGTTTCGCAGTTGGAAGAAGCAGTTTTAGTGAGTGGTTTAGAGAAGTGTTCTAAAGACATTGCATCATCAAAAAATACTCCCAGATTTCTTATGTTTTTATTTAGTTGAATTTCCCAGGGCATCTAAGTGCTGTTTAATGTTGGGGACAGCTCTTTCTGGAGCAACAATACGAGTCTTGGTTTTGTATGGGTTCAACTGAAGGCAGTTATCACTTAGCCACTGTTTAACATGTGACAGACAGCTGAGTAAGGGGACACAATAGAATAGAAAGAAATATTTGGAGCTTGCCTCATCAATCATATTGTTCAGTGAGGTCATTAAATCCTTAAGGTATAGTCTGTGGACCCCCAGATTGCTGGAGGTGGACAAGACTGTTCCTGGGAGGCAAGACTGATCCTGGGAGGCAAGACTGATCCTGGGAGGCATTTTTGGACTTAAGAGGCGCCACTTGGTCTAGAATGGAACCACAATGGTTGTTAAAGTGAAGCAAGAAGTCATCAACTTCTGAATATTCATCAAATAGACTAGGATCAAACATGGTACAGAATCTCTCAGATGTGGTCTCTGTGATGATTCTTCTTTCAGCCCTAACAGATGCAGGTTTAGGGTCAGGGTACATGTTTAAGTCAAATAGCACACAGTGATGGTCACTTAGGTGGCCATCCTCTACATGCACATTGTCAACATGCAGGCCAAGTGAAAACACTAAGTCTACAGTGTGGCCTTTAATGTGGGTGGGGCCTGATACATGTTACACTGCTGGGTGAGTCATCATCAATGTGCAGGTTAAAATCTCCAAGGATAAGCACATTTTCCAATTTTATTATATACGACAAAAAGTCATTAAAATCATTTAAAGGGGTATGGTAAATCAAGATACAATAAAATGCAGTAGTGGAACCAACATTAATCATTTGAAATTCAAAAGAGGAGTAATGTTCACTGTAAATCATTCTGTATGTGTAACTGTCTCGGTACACAGCAGCAAGTCCTCCGCCAAGACGACAGGGGCAGGGCATCGCAACAGCAGAGCAGCCGACAGGGTGCAGCTCATTTATATGAACAAATTCACCGTTTCTCTGCCACGTCTCTGTAAGGAACAAGAAATCCAGGTTTTCCCTCATGAAGAGTTCATTAAGAGAAAATTATTTATTAGCAATTGAGCGAGCATTCAGCAATCCAATCTGACTCGTTGACGACGTCATGATCGCCCTGTCAGATGTGCCTGTGTGATTGGTCACAGCCACCTATCTCGGTCACGTGACGTCCAGCTGTGCCGGTGGGTCAGTTGTTCCATGAATGTAAACAAAGATGGCCAAGATGGTGTTGGGGACCAGGAGGGTTGACCACCTAGGTACCAAGGCTGTGCTGACTCCTGTCCACTGGGAATGTATGAAGGCGACGTCGGGATGGCGCTTCCGAGTGCGTGTTGTTGTAGTGGGACCGGCGTCAGCTACCTGTGGCTACGGCTCTCTCTTCCGCACCCTCTTCTTTGAATAAAATAAATAAGATAAGGTAAATGTGCTTGAGGAAGCATTTGTCTTGATTTGTGTGCATTTTTGACTGTCTTCAAATAAGATTTGCCAATAGAACAAGCACAAAATGTCTTGTTTTCTTAAAAAGAAAAAAAAAAAATAGTCAAGCATTTTCTTAAAATAAGGAGTGCTTCCACACTTAAAATAAAGACAAAAACTACTTTAAATTAACCAAATATGAACATAATCTATTTAAGATGATGTGCGCCCCACCAGAAAAGTTACGTAGTACACCTTTAAATAAATTATTTGATTCAAACCATTTGAGTAAAAATGTAAACAAATGTGGGTGTCATGTTTTCGCATATTGATGTTATCAGCTTACAGTAATGTATTTTGCTATTGTTTAACTACATCAGCAGTTGAGATGCACTTTGTTGTCACAGTATTGAAACAGACACTTGCGTATTTAACAGTGATGCTGGACCAAGTTGAGATAGCAGGCAGTCAAGAAATGTGTTCAATTATTAAGATTAAGTTCAAATGTACAATTCCTGCTGTATCTCCATGCATATTAACACTGTAGCATATTCTATAGCATAAATCCTGACCTGACCTCCTCCTCACATTGTAGAACATGACATCACATTTGGCACGGCTCCTCTCCCCCTCACATGTGCCCAGAGCCTCTTTAAGTACAATCGCCTCTACAGGACCACAACAGCAAAGCAGACCAGAATTAATGACACCCATTACGTCTGCCAGCTCCTGCCATTCGTTCATTTCAAAGCAGCTTTTTAACAAGACAGGGATAATTAAGAGCCACAGAAGAAGGCTACACAAGCTGCTTCTTCTGGCATGTATGATTTTCTGCTTTTTATTGCAACACATCTGATTCATTTTTAGGTCACACACCTCCCTCTCTAATCTGCCTCAACGATGGCTTTAGGCTATTTGGCATAAACATTTATGTAGGTTTGGTTTAGCACCTTAAATTAGCTAGCATCACGCTGCTCCGGCTCTGACCTGCTTAATGCATCTTGACACAAGCAATCCTTTAACAAGCGCCTGGTTCCTGCAACGTTTAAAGAGGAGTTCAAAGTCTCATATTTGGGTGAGGAGGATATAAAAAGCTGAGGAAAGCCCTAAGAAAAGGGGGAATGGTGGGAGTACTGTTACATGCACACTGAAAGGGTTTAAGTACAGTTTTAAAAGCATCAATTTAGCTGATTTGATTTGTCTCATTTCTCTACGCTTTTATTTGTATTGCATTTAGTGAACGCTTTTTCATCGCTTACATCAAGGAATTCCAGATCAGATTGTTGCTTAATTTAGGGACAGGTTTTCATTTCAAAGATCATGATATAGGCTAATTTTTTATTTATTTTTTTAACACAGAGTATATAAAGATAAATATTTGTTACAAGTTTAAGAATCACTGTGTTATACAGCTTGAAAAGATTACTTAAAATGAATGGATCTGCAAAAGAGTTTGATATTAGGCCATGATATATGAAAAAATACAATATTTTATATGCCAAGTACTGTAACACCATACGTTCAGTTCATTGGAAAAAATGTACATGACATGCTGCTACTGTCAAAATAAAAACTTTAATAAGACTAAATCAAGACACAAAAATATATTGTATTATCTCTTATTAAGGAAAAAAAATATATGGATATGGATAATTTTTTGTATATTTTTTGCTTTTGATATATACAGTAGTAAAACAGTAATGCATTTCCAAAGAACAAGAATATGAAGAAGCTCTAAGTCTAAAAGTGAATCTGTGTTATGAGGTCATTTGGCTTCAAAACCCCAAATGAAAACTGCAGCTCTCCCTTTAAACAGATGGTGATGTCTGCTGCAGAGCTAACCAGGGCTAACTGCTTTCATCTGGAGGAGGGCCAATCTCAGCTCATATACATGCTGTTCTCTAATGACACTCGCTAACATTATCAAATCTGTGTTCTCATTTAGTATAGGCAAGACAGCCCAGCAGATTTTACTTATTTGAAATTGCTTAATAAAGAACATACTGTATTTATATTTTTTCTTTCACTCCTGCAGACAGCATGCTACAAAGAGTACACTTGCACATGGGAACTGACTAAATGAACCAATGCATTTCTTAGGAATGCATGATCAAAAAAAAACAAAACATAAAGATTTGCAATGTTTCAAAAGTAGGATTCTTTTTCAGAGTGCACATTGTAAGCAACAGAAGCATTTGAGAGAGGACTGAAATATGAACTGATAAACTAATACAAGAGTCCCATGATTTTCAGAACATCATTGTAGAAGCCTAAACTACAAGATATGTCTTTAAAAAGACAGGATATTTTGTTATAATTACATTACCAACCCAAACTGTGGTTTTGATTCGACTGTGATATAGAGTTTGCAGCCCGATCTCACATAAAAACAAACATTTTAAGTTCAAGAAAGTGAATCTAGTTTGGCGTAGTATTTTTGACCATCCTCCCTCGCTGAGCTGTAGTGACAGGGCCTGGGTGAGAGTGACATTAGAATGAATAAACTGTCTCTGACACAGTGAAGAAGAAATGTGACCTTTGAGAAGAGAGGAGGAGGATGTGGGAACTGACGGGCTCAGACCACAGCGGAGAGGGCTCTAACACAATTCTTAATAAGGGCTAACTTCCACAGATGTGGGATGGGGGAGGATAGGGTCAGCTAAAATAGCAAAACCTCTGGCCTATAAACTCCGGCAATCAGTTATGCTACTCTTTATGACAGTCCCCAGTTGTGAGGATATGAATATTGTCACGATAGCACGATAAAACGATAGATAGATAGATCTTCCAGCTAAAGTACTTCTGACCAAACCTAGCAACAGGATCAAGGAGATGGATCCCCGACACTGTGATGGCGTTGAAGGATGAGTCAAATGCAGAGGACAAATTTTCCTATGGGGACATTAAAGTGTACCTACCTAACATCATTCACATCTAAATATGGTAAAATGTTCTGTGCCACGGCCCCCCTATCAATGCGAAGATCACATGGGGCCCCAAATAATAATTTACACTACATTTAATAGAATATATAATTTTTTTTTCCCTTAGATTTCCATGTTAAACAATACCTCATTATGCCTGTAGGCTTGATACTAATCTAAAGCAATACATTTAAAATAATTTCAAACTTAATTTTCTCTTCATGCTTGTTTTGTGAACAACCTTTTTGGGGCCCCCCTGAAATGCCTCACCCCACTTTGGGAACACAGACACAAGATTCTATTGTTAAATATAAGACAAAAAGTGGAATCCGGTACTTTTCTCTTTCTTTGTCCTTTGTTTGTTTCCTGTTTGCTGAGTTCCTGGAGGTGTCTTGATGGCTTCCTCTGGTTCCTCTGGTATTTCTGCATAGAACCGAACACTTGGTTTACTGTTGTCTACCTCAGATGTTGTAGAGTTTGATGGTGCCTCAGATTTGACCACATTGGGGCTGGTGTTGTGGGACTTTTAATTTATCAGGAGAGCTTGTAACCTCAAAGTTTCTTTACTACTCCTGTTACAGTTTTTAGGAGTTTGTTTGTGAGGGTCAGCACCCTGTTAATTCTCAGTCAGGCAGATGGAAGGGATCTCAGGCTCATTCTTTAGTGTTGGGACCTGGTTTGCTTGAGGTTTCTGAACACTGGCTGATGGACAAACATTTTCTGTTGTTGTCTTACAATCTCCTGACCTTCTTGGAAGACCTCTTAGTGGTCTCTGTTCTTTTGATGGGTCAGAAGGAGATACCTCAACCTCAGTCTTTGGAGCTGGTTTCTCTTCACCGTCGTCATGGTCGTCTGCCTTTCTTGGAAGACGCCTGGGTGGTCTCTGTTCTTTTGGTGGTCTGAAGAATACACTTTAATAACCTCAGGCTTTGGTATGGAGGCCTGAACATTCAGTGACTGACGAGTCTTTTACTTTCAGAAGCTGTTTTCCCTTCTTTGTTTTCAACTGGAGTCTTGTGGTCACCTGCCTTTCTTGGAAGATGTCTTGGTGGTCTTTGTTCTTTTGTAGGATACGCCTTAATTGGCACAACAATTGGATTTTGCAGATGGCATTACATTTTTGTTCTTGTGGGATTTTATCTTTGGGGTGTACTCACTGTTGGCGGAGTTTTGTGTTTGGTTTGACTACAGTGCTTATGTTGTGTTTTTTCATGGCTCTCTGGATGGGTTCACTTATTCCTCTAACGTATGGCAGTATGACTATGTTCTTGTGATCCTGCTGCCCTCTATTAGTTTGTTGTGTTTTTTCCTGGGGTTTGTTGGTTTTATTGCTGACTTGTTGTCTGCCTTTGTTTATGGCCCAGTTGGGATATTGACATTGTTTGAGTGCTTGTCTAATGTGTCTCTGTGTGAGATGACGTCGTGTGATATGAATATTTCGTCCGGTGCTACTGTAATGTTTTTTAGTTCCTGTGCCAATTGTTTTGCATTCTTACAGTTCTTTGACCGATGAGCCAGGGCTTTTGACAGATTGTACATTACTGAATCTATGCTATCTACTATTTTTTCAGGATGCTGTAAATGCGAGGAGTGATGCTGGCTGTTGGGATTAGATCGTTGTATGCTTCTGAGGTGATTTTTTTTCCCCCTATTCTAAAAGGGGTTTAAGTAACGCTTTTAGAGCTTGTTTCTTTTCTTCTGTTGGAATCTTGTTGGATTCTTGTTGTATTGACCTGGCAGGTCGCTCAGACTGACCATGCCTACAGGAAGTAACAACAGCAGATATACAACATGTCACCACCAGCACCGGTGACAGTTCTGAAGATGGCTTGCAGCTAGCAGCCGAAACATGTCAACAAGGTAAATACACTTTACTGTATTGTCTTTAAGAAAGAACCCAATAAATTAAAGTACATAAGAAGACAAAATGAACATCTTTGATTTTATAAGTGTTAACATTTGGAAACTTCTGCTTCTCTGTTTGCATCTGTCTACAAGTGTGTCAACTATCGAATGACAAGAATCTGTTCCTGTTTCACACTCACAAAAAACATGACATTATCGTCGTGTATCACAACAAGAGAAGCTCTGAGCAGCAAGCAAAAAAAAAAAAAAAATCTTACCTTTTTTTTTTCTCTCAAAAACTAAAAAACAAACAAACAAAAAAACTGTTGATGTGGTGAATGAAAAAAATCAAAATCAAACACTCCAGAGCCTAAGTGTTTTCCCAATATATCAATTTAAATGCCAAAGTTCAGTACAGTTCAGAATATGTGGAAGGACAGCTCATTAGGTAAATGATAGTATTGTTATTGTAGGGGACTAATGTGGTTGAGATTTACATTAGATTTACATGTTAAACACTATACAATTATGCCGGGATAGGGTTAATACTTTTTATGTTTGTTTTGTAAACACCTTTGGGGGGGCCCCCTGCAGTGCCTCTGAGATGACCCCATGGGGCCCCAGACGCCACTGGCAACTCCTGTAGATCATTCCTCTATAGCAACAATCTTTATGAAATCAAACTTTCTGAATGATAAACAGACAGAAAAAGCACATTATATTTCTGTTTACTTCTTTTGAGTGTACATCGAATTAGAATGACTTATGTTTGCTTCTACTGCTTCAACTAAATGTACATTACATTGTGAACTGTATAATTAACCGATTCATCTTGACATACCT
The DNA here is from genome assembly GCA_029959045.1 of Taenioides sp. WSHXM2023. Classification (NCBI taxonomy): domain Eukaryota; kingdom Metazoa; phylum Chordata; class Actinopteri; order Gobiiformes; family Gobiidae; genus Taenioides; species Taenioides sp. WSHXM2023. Next base: position 686,676 of record CM057095.1, on the reverse strand, counting down.
AATTCCAAACATGGATAAATGAAGAGGGTTGACTCAAAATATTCATTATACATCAAATTAAGTCAGTGTATCCTATATCCTATAATATATAAACAATTTTGGACAATGGGACTTTGTAAAAACATGAAGCAAAAGGAATTGTAATTAGCTTCTGTGGCGTATGTTGAGCTATTTTTTGCCCACATGAATTTGGAACGTCACAGTAGCGACTTGCCAATAGCAGATCAGCGCATTGTTCAGCGCAAATCTAGTAAATAAAGACAGAGTAACATTTCCAGTGAAGACAAAATGAAGACAGTATAGTCAGTAACATCTGTCCTGCTTATGTTGGCTCTTGCGCTGTGTCTCCCTCTGTCCCTGCGGCTCCCATAGACATAACAGCTAGTGACAGAAGTTAAGTGATTCCCAAACCTGCTGTTCCCTCGCAAGAAGCCAACAGCAAAAAACAGTCCATCCCAAGCTCATACCCCCTCCTTCTCTCTTTCTACATATACTGTGCACACATATCCATCCATTTATAGTGTCATGGCGGCATCTCCTCCAGGAAAATCCCTTTATTCCGACCCGTGCATGCAGGCGCTTGGTCTCTTTGGTCTTGTCTCTTTCGATGTAGCCATCACATCAAAGTCTCACAGTCTATTTTTCCCACCGCATAGTGAAAAATGTCTAGACTGACTCTGAACCGCTCTGTCAGCAACAGATGTCAGGCTACGGCATTCACAGTCTGGGGGAGATGGAGATATTAGCGTTTGCATACAAAAGCATATTGGCACGTTAATCTTTTAAAGATGTCGATTGGGCTTTGGCTGAGCTGAGGATGCCATTTTGATCAAAGATATTCTCAGCAGAATTCAATTGTCAACGGCATTCCTTGGTCAAGGGAATACACTTCAAATGGTGAGGGCCAGTAGCTAAGATCAAATAGAAATACAGCATATATAATGTGTCTGTATATGCAAAACAATTGATGCCAGCACAGCACTGTTTGGTTTTGTGCAAATGCAATGGTGTAATATGCTATATTAATCAGTTTTAGCAAGGACAGATACAGTGAATTGGGTTAAATGGCAATTGAAAGAGGAATTAAGAAGTTTTAAAGATAAACTCGAAAAATGTGGGTTTTGGAGGCCTTTGTTCATCTGTTTGGCAAAGTTGGTTCAGCTACTAAGCAGGGCATAAGTAACCTTTCACAATTATAGAACAAGCTAAATATTGGTATACTGTAGGTATAGGTGGTAGAGTTTTAAAACCTTGTAAGGACATTGGATATTACTCAGTGGGAGATCGGAGGCCTTTCATAATTGTGTTAAAATGCATTAGATATCTTTCTGAATCCTATGAGCCCCTCGCTGTGTTCTACCACAGACTGATCCGATACACAGTGTGATGGTTAGTACATGGGACAGATCAGGATGCTTGAGTAGAGTAAAGCAGCACAGCAGGACATGACTGTGCAGCTGCAGTCACTATGTCTGTGCTGTTCTGTCTAAAACAGTCTCTGTGTAAGGTTCCAGCATATATGTACACTGTGTTTTGTCTGCTGCTGTTTGAGGCTCTAGCACATACATATATAGTGTTTGAGGCTCTAGCACATACATATATAGTGTTTGAGGCTCTAGCACATACATATATAGTGTTTGAGGCTCTAGCACATACATATATAGTGTTTGAGTCTACATGTACATTGTGTTTTGTCTGCTGCTCGTCTGCTGTCTGCTGGTGTCTACAGTGGGTCTGTGCTGGTGTCAGTCACACAGACAGTGCTGCTGTAAGCTGTCACGCTGACATGTGTCACACTTCTGTTGTGATGGTATTGTGTGAATGACAGCACCTCCCCGATATCAGCAGGACATACACACGCACACACACATACACACACACCAGGCTGCAGGGCTTTCCTTGAGTTTGCCCTGAGGTGGAGTAGTGCTCAGCCTAGAGCGCTCTACTCATGAATAAAGCTCACAAGAACAGTAGCGTTTAGAGTTAGTGAGGTCTGACTGTACCTCAGACTGAGACAGAGGACTGTTACACCACCTGTAGAGTATCCTCAAGCACATGGAGGAAATCATCCTGATCCAAAATGCTGACATGTCCCATTACATAACATCTTTGAAAGCAAAGGGAAAAGTCACATGAACTTCTGATATTGTAATAATGGGTGTGTACTGTGTGTGGGATGTCAACAAGACCAGAATCTTAAACAAGACAAACTAACTCTGTTATGTGCCTTCAGCCTGTTCCCAGTGTTTTTGTTTGTTTGTTTTTGTACTTGTATAACTATGAAATGTAAATGAGAGCATAGAATATCTTAATCTTTAACTTTGCTAATTACACTGCAGGAGAAAAACACCCAGCACAAATACTGTTCAAACCACTCATCTCAGATATTACTTTATGTTTTTGTCTTAAAAATATGCTCTGGTGTCATATTTCTGCAGTCCCCTCCCCATCTCTCCACCTCTCACACACCAGGGTGACAGACAGTCTTGGTAGTCCATTTTCCTTTATCACAGGCCCAGGTTACAACACCACTGAAATAACCAAACACACACCGACATAATTAGCTGCCAAAGCCTGGCCTATGCTATTGTCCAACAGTGTGGTTTGCATGCACAAGTACACGGCGTATATTCAAGCAGCAAACATTTGGCTTATGGACTGGCTGAATGGCAGTAATTGTGCAGAACATGAGTGACAGGCCTGAGAGGCATAAGCGCACGCCGAGGAAAAGGTCGTTTATCTCGTTATGACGGTAGCAGGTAGCAACGGTTCGGATTCGGATGCTCTGATTGGACCATTGAGTTCCTGATTCCTCTATTGTTTCTGGGACGCTAAGAGGAGAGAGAGGGGCTTTGACAGCTCCACACGGCTCCACACTTATGTTAATATGTGTATGCACGCCTGCAGTGGACACCGGCTGTTTCCCCTATACGCCCACTCCTCCGACTAAATGTGCTTGCTTTTCAAATGTCACATGATCGTGGGGGACCGACTGTTTTCTGAAATAAAAAGAAATAGATGAAGGAGAGAGCAAGAGGAGATGATAACTGTGTTGCATTATTAACCTGGCTCATTCCACCAAGCAGAAAATCAGAAGACACGCTTTCTTCCCCGATTGATCCACTGTTCTGGGAAGGTGGCCAGCACAATCCATCCCTCCTTTCTTTTATCTGTCCATCATTCAGCTCCTATTATGTTTTCTCACGTAATTGCTTTTCACTGCGGATAATTCTTCGACTGAAATCCTTGGTATGTGCAAATCGTCATAAAAAAGTTATAAACATTACGGGTTGAGATGAGATCCAGAGCGTGGTTCTTGACATGTTATAAAGTGGATATATGAGGAGAACAGGGTGGGTTTTCTCCATGTTGGATTCTGGAGGCGCTAAAGGCAGATACTGATTATACGCACTTTAAGGTCAAAACTATAAAAGCCAGAGAAGCGCTGATGAAAAATGAGTCAAGCCTTTTACTACTACTCTACTAGCGCTAAGTTACTATGGCGAGTGGCATCTAATTGAAATGACTAAGTTAAAGAATCTCACTAACATAGTGCAGTAGATTGAAAAGAAGCCATTAGTTAGCGGCTATAAATTCAACCATCGCATTGCCTTCCACACACATAATGAGACCATAAAGCCTGGAAGAAAAAATAACTTTGTTGCAGGCGATTTTCATCAAAGCACTTTGTATACCCAACCTGAATAAGTCCCTAAGTGTTTATATAGTAAATATATCATAATTTAGCAGCAGACAAAAGCCTTATATTGTTTAAATGAGAACTGCAAGTAATAAACAACACTTAATTCAAGAGACAAATTCACAGCACTGGATATTTGCAGTGCATCTTGGGTAGTGGTTTTTAAAGCATTAGCCTAAATCAAGCATAAAAGGACAGGCAAAGTGTAGCAGAGGAGTAGCTCTTAATAGTGCGCAGCTCAGTGTCCAGTCACATTTGGGAAAACTACTATTAGGAATTAGAAATGTCTTACTTACTTTAAATCACCTCTTCTTCCGCACAGACTACAATATACAGAACTGGGTTTATTTTGGCAGCAAAACTTGTGCTGAGAAAACCAAAGTGACATTGTTTTCTTTAAACAAATTACTAAAACAGAAAGCAAACTAAAAATGTCATAACATTCAAGATAACATTCTCTAGCACACTGCAAAAACTTCCCAAAACAGATTGCTACTCCTTTACATGATTAATCAATCTTCAGAAAACCTCTGGCTCAAAGTTGTACACGGAATTGTATCAACTAAATGCAATCACAGTTAAAGGTGCATTATGTAACTTTTTCAGTGAAGTGAGAGATACATTACATTACTCCAAACAATTGTACAACAACTAACCCTTATGTAATACATAATCTTCTGTCATTAATCGCTATTTCATATCTACATTGTTTCTCCTGACCCACCTCTTGTATATAGCCCATATATATTTTTGTATGACTATATTTCTATATTTTATTTTTACTTGGACATACAATTGTGTAAATTTTGCCTTATTTAAAACCAGTCTCCTGCTATTTTTGCTACTTATTTTGAATGTACTATTACCATTTATATCGTTGCTCTTTGTTATTATATTATATTGTGAAGTTTGAGCTACTGTGTCCAAATAATTTCCCTTGTGGATCAATAAAGCTTGTCTAAGTCTAAGGATATCCCACCTGAATATTCACAGTATGGAATGAACTGATCTATCTCCGTGGAAACAAGATCTGTGGAGAGGAGACGCCAGTAACAGAAGAAGCATTTGTGTTTTTAGGTGGTATTTTGAGTAATAAAACACCTGTTTTTAAAGCGATGCAATATAGATAGACCTTTAAAATAACTTTAAACAACTGAAGAAACAAGAGAGGTTGGGGATATCCTTTTGGAAACTCTTTGTAGTAAATGTAGTCTCTTGAAGTCTTGCCCCAGATGAATACATGTCTGGAAGTACAAGTGTGCCAGTATTGGGAAGTGAAAACAACAAATGAATTATTAAAGTTAACAGTGAGCTCATTGTTTGTTGCACTATTTATGCGCGTGTCATATTGCGGTGGAGGCGTGAATACACTGATTATGTGCAGTGTGAGTCTGAGGAGTGTCAAGTATTCATGATGCACAGCTCTGCAGGAGGCCAGTGTCAGACAGGCATCACCCCAGACTCAGCGTACTACAGACGTGCAATACAGTCAGCCAACTTTTACATTGGATGCCCTTCAACATGACAAAGTTATTAACCCAGAGACATAATCAAAGTGCGCTGAGCGACCAGTTAACCCATTGTCCTATAAGTTAAATAAATGCTGAAATGTACCAAAGACTGTATTCAAACATAATATTACTATGGTCAAATTACATTACATATACTGCTTCTAAGTTCACTGGTCAAACCACCACTGTTTGATTTGATTACTCATACTGTCACAATTACAACTGATGATGGCACTTAATGCAGTTCTATAAATCTTACCTATTTATGGATTTACGAATGACGGTTGGCCAATATATTGAACTGATATTTGCTCTTTTTAGAATATTGGCTATTGGCATTAAATCTCAAGCACAAGCCGAGTTGTTGTTATGGCCAACCTGCTACATAAAGAAAACACATAAAGCTTTATTTAAACACTTCAGTGCAAAGAGAAAACTGCAAAAACGTGACTACACTCCTCTCTTATAGGCTTATGGTAAAACGGGGCCATGGGTAAGGTTGTATTTCATTTAAATGCACTACATTTAAATGCTCATAGCTAATTTACAGATGCAAATTAGCTATGAGCTACAATCTGGTACAAACATATCTGCCACTGTGCTTAATGTAATTGTACACTGTCCTAATAAATTGCATTATTTGGGGAAAAAAAATCTAAATCTGCCTTACATATCAGCCCAAAAATATCAGCAGAGCTTATTGGCCATTGCTCCCTCTGGATGTTTAACAATAAGTATCGGCATTGGCCATGAAAAAGCCCATATCAGTTTATCTCTATTTAAGAACTTGAGTAATTGAACAAATGAGTGCCAAAAAGCTAACTGTTATCTCCTAATGCGTGAGGATGAACCAAAAAAGCACATAACCTGACATCTTGTTACATGCCCCCATTACTGAAGTTGACATAACATCAGTGCTACACTTGTCCCATGTGGTCATCGCTATAGAGACATAGAGAAAACATTGTCAGTGCTAGCATGACGTGCTATACCGAGGTGTTGACAGGTAGTGTTCCTTCAGGACGAGAGCGACCACAACATTCCCACACCCAGAACATGACGTGACAGCCTGAGAATCTCTAAGGCAACGTGAGCTCCACACAGCATCAATAATGCAGCTCCTGTGACAAGTGCACCAATCAAAGTCAGTGTGACTGCTGCTCCATCATCCTCTGCTGTGCCCACCTCAAGCACCACTCCTCAGCCCTCCATCCATCTGCACCCACATCTTACTTCTTCTCAATAGTGAAGGAACTTTGGGCTCTTACATGGGATTCAAATCTTTTGGATATGTTCATGTCAAAAGGCTCTTTTTACATTTATTTATATGACAGAAGCCAATATGAGAACTAATTTTATCCGCAAACTAATCACAGAAAAAAGACTATGGCTCAGATTGGTTTAAAATGGTTCAAACAGAGAGTAGCAGTGTGTTTACCCTTTGAAATTAGGCATAATCTAAATGAAACTAAAATAATAATAATTTAAAAACTAACTGATATTATGATGCCAAATATGTTTTTGTGCACCAAATTGTCACTTGTGTTTGCTACTCTATCTGTGCCGATTCTTGTGTCGGTTCAGAGTAAAAGATATGGTTCTTTTAAAAATTAGATCCGTTCCAACCGTTCAAAAGAGCTAACCCATTCACGAACATCACATCACCACTTCTCATCTCCTCGTGGATGGCTTAATAGCTGACACAGACATGAAAGGGAAATAGAAAGTGTAAAGATTGAAGCACAGTTAGCAGAAGCTTAGTTGTAGCTGAGGTCTCCCAGGGGGTGGTCAATATTTATCCAGAGTGGTCCAAGGAAGGGACAGTGGGGAATATTGACTGAAAGACAAGCTCCACTCTTACATATATAACATCATATAACATCATGTGATATTATTACACCAGTTTGTTGTAAGGAGCCCTAACACAACACTGTGCAAGTAGAGTAAAGATAAAAGTACAAAAAACTATTGTGTACAATAAGTGGCTATGACCATAGTTATGTAGTACACAGCATATGGACAAGAATAAATAAGTGTAATACTTCATTGTATTATTGATACTTTGCAGCTAATATCATCAACATTCCCTAGGGATGAGAAGCTGAAAGCACTGCTCTGTTAGAAGTTTTGTTACTGAAGATAAAATAAAGCTCAGATTAAGTCTAACACAATCTGACCAGAAAGAGCTGGTTTGGTTGGAACTACAGCAAGTGAGATGATTTGTACGCTACAATTTCTGTCACAAACTAGCAAGCATTTTTTCAGTTACCGTTTTTGTTGAAAATCAAAAACCTAAACAGGACCATGAACACAACAAAATGTGTTGTTTAAATCCATTTAGCATTTTTTCTTGTGTTTTCAACTATATTACAACATTTTTGGTAATGTGTGCATTGTGTCACCATGGAAACTGTTGAACATTCCGCCAATAGAGATACATGCAGAACATCCCCAATGTGATATTACAGCAAAGTATCAAATATACTGCTATGTTTTGTGTGCCTGATTAATAGATGTGGAACAAATAAAAAAATAGTACACCTTAAATAAAACACAAATATACTGATCAGTAACATAACTAATCCGAAAATAGATCTGTAACTACCGAGCATGTTGTCAGATATGAGCCTCAGAACCTCACATTCCCAAATACATGTACACATCAGAAGTGATATGAGCGCTGATACACGAGGAGGTAAGCGGGGAGCATGTCTCTCTGTGCCACAATAATGCAGATTTGTTTGGGCTGTTAGCTGCAGGCGTGCTCCTCAGTCATTTAGCTTGCCTGTCAGACACAGCATTGAACACACAGAAGCAGAAGCGGGAGTGTGTCATAACCAAAGAGAAGCAGCACACAACAGAGCTGGAGCCGTGACAGATGAGAGCACCCGGGGCCCGCGTGTTTCCATGTCACCCCAACGCCTGTCACCAACCACCAAGCGCCAGCCCTTTGTATTGGCACATAAATCTGTATGTGCTCTGTCCCAGTACATGTGCGTGTCACAGGAAGATGAAGAATAAATGCACTTTATTACAGTGGGGTTTATTGGGAGAGTGTTATTCAAAACAACACGCACTATACTTTCATACAACCAATGAGTAATGGAGCACTCAAGATGTATTCAACAAATGCAGGCTTCATCCATAATGGGGTTCTCTTTTTAGTGTTGTACAATCAAAACTATCTCTCAGTACTGTGTCAACAACATTTTAATTTTTACATTAAATTTTTATTCTCGTCATGATGGCATAATATGTGGCCCCGAGTGTGCCAAAAAATGCATTTGCACAGGTTTTATGTCAGATGCCCTGCCAATCACATCCATTATTTAACTATCCAACCAAGACAGTTCATGAATCTTACTATGAAAAGAAAGATGAAGTGATAATGATTATTAATAATACCTATATCTATAATATATGCAGATTTAAAGTCACAGTGTGTAACTTTTTTTTTATTTTGGTTTTGTTTACTGCACTTACACATCTCAAAAAATCCTTATTGAGCAGGCTTGCATCTCCACAAACCTAACTTGTACTTGGCCAGGAAGCAGGTCTACTTGTTTCAATGGAAATGTTGTTCCTTTGACTATAATCTCCATGGAAAATGTTTGGTTTTTAACTTTCCTTGTTCATAGAATCCTGCAGGTGACTCAACACCTCCAGGAACATATTACACCTTTAACTATGGTGTATTATATGGTTATGGGAAAGTAAAATGAAAGCAAAATACTACAATAACAAGCAAGTAGTTGTTTGGCAATTATCGGCCAGTTTTAGCGAAAGGCCAAAACTTGAAACTCTCATGTCTCTTCTCTTTGTGTCCACCCACTGCTCCTTTTGTGTCTGTCTTTAGCGCTATGTAATGGACAAACAAATGCAGCCAAGTGGTCACAAATGCTAATGGTGCATGGCTAACTCAGGTTTGTGCTTTTGTGTGCGAACAGTCAATGTGAAGTGCTAAACCTGCAGTCCTAATGGCTACCACAAATGCACATCAACTCATCCATATAAACGCTGACAGCCCATATACTCTGCGCACAGATATTACTTAGCGGTATTGCATTGCTAGCACTTGCAGCAGACACAAGCATATTATTCACAAATGTCATTTAGGCTGGAGACTTTGGCTGGCTGCTTCTTACAGTCTGTGTGGAAATAGTTTTGCTTCCTTCTCTCGTCACCTCCTGCTTCAGTCACTATGTGGCTACTTAAAGCTATACCACGAGCTGAAAGTGAAACCAATTTTATTTAAAGCCCTTATTTTTTGTGAGCAATGGCACTCGACTTGGTCATATTACGAAGGAAAAAAGCCATGGCTAAATTTCTGAAGAATTTGGTTCCTGCTGTGACGGCAGTGGAGTGGAGCATGGAGGAGGATGGTGAGGGGGTTATAAATTTCCTTACATTTGGACACGCATACGCACACACGCACACACATTTGCCTTTGAAGGAAGAAGGCGTCACGCGTTGTGCTACAATCTCCTCATGAAACCACAAAAGAGGATTGGGATGGAAAGAGAGACTCCCCCCTCCTCTCCCTTCTTCCTCCTCACTCTGGAGCTGGCAGGACGGCCTGACATTGCTGTGTGGATCTTTGCTATTGCGCACATAGTGGATGCGCTTACTAACTTACTAAGATTGCGTCGGTTAAACCTGATACATTTTTGGATGACAGTGTTTTTGGGTGCACCAACAGTGAAAGTCACACCAAACAAAGCTTTATGGAGGAGGGAGGAAGCAGAGGATCATGTGAAGGACAGTGGGTGCAAGAGCAAGACTGGGGAGAGGACGGGAATAAGAGGCTAAAGAGGGAATTAAAGCTGAACTACCCCATTTCACTACTGTTGCCCGGAGCTGGAACAATAGGACAGGCAAGTCAGGAAAATGTTCCCAGAAAGGCCCTACTGTTTGGCAAAAGCAAAAAGCACCTTCTCATTTTCTATCAAACACATCCTGTACCACCAAAGCTGCAGTTCTGAATGTGTATGTTCAATCACCAGAATCATCATCTTTGTACAATGTTATCTTAAAGGTGCAGGTTCTACATTATTACTATGATCTTGTGTGCGATCTTGTACTGCTCAGAAATGCTTGCCTCTCCACAGATATGACTGGTAACTTGGTCTGGTGGTGTTACCTGCTTGTCTAAATGGAGATTGAGATGCTTAATGCCCTACTGTGGAGCACTCCAGGCATACCACTAACACTAGAGACAAGTTGGCAGACCATCTACCAAAAAAGTGACACAGTGCAGGTTTAAAAAATAACTAAACATACAACAATGAGTTAACTTGATCATTCTTTAAATGGACCAACAAAGGTCTTCTTCAACCCATGTTAAAACCCATAAACACAGACCATTCCTGGAAGAAGAACTGGGGGTTGAACAGAGAGCATGCTGGGAGGTGGGTGTGGGGGGTGATGAGCCCTCTCTTATGGTTGTTTAGCAAACAGCATTTGCATAGAAACACGGATGGAGTTCTGTGTCACACTTATTTGCATGTATTTGCATAAAATTAATCCCTTCCCAATCTCTGCAGTGACTGTTGCGGCTGCAGAAATAAGTCAACAGAATGGAGCAGTGCATCTGATCAGAGCAAACATATTGACACAGAGTCACAGTGGACTACAGAGCTGTGCTTCATGGAGGAGCCATCAGCAGCAGGCATCAGGTTCTCTCAGCACTTAATAAAGCAGACACTACCTTCTCAGACATCAATACACACACACAGGAATCAAGCCCTGAGCAAGTTGTCAAAACAGACCTAATGTTGGCTCATCTCAATCTGAATTCAAAACACATCTGCTCCTGTGGCTGACCTCTACTCTACAGCAACATGGTTTTAACTTTTTATTATTGACTGCAGCAAGAATCTAGCAATATAATACATGGCTACCACATCTATTATTTAGTTCATGACAGAACAAGCATCTCAATCATGATATGGTACAATGGTGGACCTTGAGATCAACAGTAAATCAGAAATAAAGAGAAAATAGACTCCAAACACATATTTGATACTTTGATACTGATATTTGATTTGTAACACTCCTTCTTCAGAAAGTGTTTTTTCCATGTTCACCAGACTCCTTCAGCCCCTTAAAAGTCACTATGTCATTTTTTGGTGAAGGTTCCAACATCTGTCATTGCTTTGCCTGGAATGTCCCACCATATGGCATTAGACTCCATAGAGATCTCCATAGAGACAAACAGGTGATGTCACCAGGCCAACTTATAGGTCACGGATGCATGTTTTTCAAAGTATTTTGAGAAAAACTATTGAATAAATACAAAACAGAAAAGTTAGGTAGTGCCATCCGCCTGAAAAGTTGTATAAGGCTTTTCTTCCTCTCCGTGGCACAATTTTGATAATATTTGCATTTTCAACTCAAAAACTAAAGAGCTGGGCCATCCATGAAGAACATCTTTTATTAACCTTTTATTAATGAATGGTCTGTGAGGTCAGATCATTATAAAGACACAAACCAAGGATGAATCCCAACACAGATTCCAATAAATTCCAGGAGAGGACAAGAAAAAAAATAGGCCCATGAAAGATTCCTTCACTAATCGTTTTGTTCTCTGATCAATTAGAAGTAGTGAGCATGAAATAACGATGTGGCTTTGAGGATCCCTGGCCCTTGAACAGACACATTTGAGGCGTTTGTGATTGCATTTGGGTGTGTACGAGACACTCACACACACACAGAACCAGGCTGGAGGTGTGCACAAGAAGATTGAGTTTGGGAGAGAGTAGGCCTTCTGGGTGAGTGGTAATCGATCTGCACAAAAAGTCCCCGTTTGGTGCTCAGGAGAGGAGCCAATTGATCAGAAATGGCTGTAATTGCAATCTACATAAGATCCGTCGCATTGATCTTAGAAGTTCTCAGCTTTGGGCTATTAGAATTTGCAGGCTTTGTGGAGAAGGCCTGGCTGGCTTTTACCTTCCACATTTTGCATACACTGCTTTCTGCTCCCATAATTACCATCGCTCACATTCGAAACTGTGATTGACTCAGAGGCAGCCTACATTTTATAATAAGCTGCCTGCAATTTTTGCCTTTCACTGCGCCACCTACTCAATGAAACTCAGTAATTAGCCAAAGTAGCACAGAGTGATTGCGAGTGCCAAATGTTTTTTAAGACTCAAACAATGGAACGAATCAAGATAATATAAGCAGAGCTGGAGCTGGAGCTGTAATATATTGTTACTTTGAAATATGTGAAAGTGATGAAGAAAAGTAAAAATAAAAAAATAAAAAATATTATATATGCAAGGCTAACACTATTTGTTGTAATTAAGATGTTTTGTGCAACTTTTCTCTGTGGAGATGTTATAACTTCGTCTGGAATGTTTCAAAGTATGGCATCAAACCTTTCTATCTTCATGGAGACCACGCCAGACCAAGTTACAGGTCAGATCTGTGGAGAGGCAATCCTGCACACAATCAGAATGCCGGTTTTCTCTATATTTTTGAGCTATAAAACCACGGAATAAATGTAAGGTAGAGCTGTTTAATTTCATTCTGTGGAACATTCCAGGCTGAGCAATCACAAATCCATAGAAACGCAGGTGATGGACCCCCAACTAAAAAGTTACACAGTGCACCTTTAACATATAAAGTTCTTAATCCTAAAGTTGCTTTAAAAAAATTTAACAAAAATAGGTACGTCAACATTACCCAGGTAGAAAGTACTGAAACTAGTCTAGCAAGTAAACAAGTCCATAACTCTTCCTTTAGGACACAGCTAGTTTAGTTCTCCTCCCCTCAGGGCTTATATCAATTCTAGCTCTTCAGACCAGTGCCTTCAGATTGAAATGGACTTCTGGATGGCAGCCAAAATGTCTCAATTTTAAAAACACTGTCCAAATGACGACCTCTGAAACCTTGAATACTCCTGGACGAATGACAGATTAGACCGACCAAGTTGAAGTACAAAGCATGTTGCTAATCTCTAATTGCAAAAGGAGAAATTTAATTTGTCAACTGGACAGAGTTTATTTGGTTGAATACGTTTCGCAGCTCATCCAAGCTGCTTCTTCAGTTCTGGTCAGATGCTGAAGAAGCAGCTTGGATGAGCTGCGAAACGTATTCAACCAAATAAACTCTGTCCAGTTGACAAATTAAATTTCTCCTTTTGCTATGGATTCTACCTGGACGACTGAGGGATTCTACACTAATCTCTAATTGTATTTAAAGGGTCTATACTGTGCAAAATTGACTCTTGTGAGCTGTTACCTCATCAAAAAAACCTGGAGTTGTGTTTTGTTTCATTCACACATGTTTGAGTAACACTTTATTAGTCTGTCTACCTCTCAAAGCTCAAACTGCTCTGTTCCACCTTGTGATGTCATTTGTCATGTCTTTTATTCAGTAGAGATTGGCAATTCCAGGGTGGAAATCATCCAACTGATTCTAGTGAACGTGTATGGAGTTTAAAAACACAGTGGAGCACTTCCTGTATTACCACTCTCAAACAGAAAACAGTATAACTCAACCTAAATATGTAGGGTTTGTGTGTTAAACGTGAGTGAAACAAAACACAACTCTGAGTAGGTTTTTGATGAGGAAACAACATTGTAACATACATCAGAAAACAGTGTAATATAGGCCCTTTAAAAGTATGTATGTAAGTAAATGTAACTGATGAGAACCCATCCTTGTGCATGAATACAGTTGTGAACAGTACCTAGTGGGCCCACACAATCACAAACACTTTCCCCTACAAACAACCTCTGCTGGCGAGATAAGGGCTAAATGATGGGATGTGTGCGTGGTGTGGTGAGAGACGGACTGCGACGGCGAGCAAATGGCCTTTACACTGTGAGTGTTTATTGCTGTGAGCTCGGGACTCTTTAAATGCTCACTCATGCATATCCACAGGCGCACCCACAAACCTGGAGAAGAGACTCACATTTCCAATACATTACACTGTCAGAGCCATTACAGCAAAGAGGCAGATAGAGCCCACAGATATGTGTTTAGACATCATAATAGCTGCGTCCTTCACACTGTTTATACATTCACATAAGATACTAAAACGCATCATAAACACAACAATTGATAAGTGATTTGCACCTTTTAGGTCATATACACCACAACTTTCAAATAATCCTCCTATTGCTTGAATTATGTGTTAATCATATTTTAAATAAAGGAAAGAGTGGGGAGTTGGGGGTTAGTGGGGGTAGACTGGAGTACCAAAATATATTACAGTGCCATAAAACAACTTTTTATGTTTAAATAGCTGCTTGGCAAAGCCAGAATATCTCTCTGTATTTTTGACACATATTGATATTAGTCTGGTTCCCATGCCCCCAAGTCTGGCCAAACATGATCGTCCAATCAAATTCATGACACATTTGAAATGAAGGAACTCATTGGTCACCTGTGATTTACAAATAAAATCAAATCAAAATCATTAGTGCTTGGCTCACTGATTCTGCAGAAATCTGTATTGTTTTTCAGTCCCTGTGATATTTTTTTCCTTTATTTTTTTCCAATAAGGATGCATGTTCCCAATTGGCTAATCCACCTATCAGTCATGCCCATTTGAAAATGGGGAGATGGGTGACGAGACTCACATTTTCTTAAGGTATTGAAGAAGCAATTTGTTTTTTAATGAGAGAAAAGAAAATCAAATAGAAAGTCGTATTTGTCGTATTAATCGATATGAGGAATTATTACTCTTAATTCGTTTATTTTTTAATCATACACTTGGGTACTGGGCCTTTACGAATTCATGCATCTAATCTGAATATTCATGTCCATTAGTTTGTAGGCGTCTGTGACAGAGAGGGGGTGGTGAGGTGGGGGCACACTAATGGTCTTCTTGTTGGATCACCCCAAGTCATGACAGCACTTAAAGATATGTAAATAAAGCATGAATCTAATGTAATATAATATGGATACTGGTTTATATTAATGATATATACACTGATGTGTGTGTAAGTGTGTGTAAGTGTGTGTACACATGTGTGTTAGCTTTGCCTCAGCAGGAGCACCGCTTCAGCTGTAATGAGCCTGTTAATTAGTGTGCTTTACAATGTGCGTCTAACAAGTGTGTCTTTCACAGCCAAGAACAAAGAGGACAGAGAAGATGAAGGAGAACATGCTGGACATCTGGAGAGGTCTAAATAACAAAATACCAATTACTCAAATCAAGTACTTTTTTGTTAGCCTGGCTAGACATTATATACATATTTTCCATTATATTGTCTGGCTAATGCCTGACTGATAAGTAATTTCAAAGAGTAACAGAAAAACTACCTGTGTACCTGACCAGTATTTATTGTTTTTATCTTTTAGCCTTTTGCTAATGCTGTTTGCTATTGGCTAAATGGCAAATGCAAGTACCTCTTTCTCATTTCTTTGTTAATGTTATTATGATTATTATGCGGATTATTGTTGTATTATGAGTTCTAAAGTCTAGTCACTAATTAAATTGATCAGGTTCAGGACATTAAATAGCAAAGTACAATGTAATAGGGAACTCTTGCCCCCCATCTGGGAGTATGGCATCATCACATCCTAGAACCTGAAGCCCACCAGTAACAGCTACTGTCAAAGGGCCTATGAAGTGGAGAAGCTGTATAGTGTAAATATGAGTCCGCTCAAATACAAGTACACCCAGACTGTTGAATATGGCAGAGCAACAGGAAACATGGTGCTGAAGGCACTTCCTGGTGAGGAGAGGAGAACAGACTGACTGCTGTTTACACATGAGCAGAACGGACCGTGGGTTTGAGACTCAAAGAAGCTTAAAATACTGACTGCTAAATACTGTAAATGTTATAAAGTTGTTTCCTCATCAAAAACATACCTTTGTGTTTTGTTTCATTTACACATTTAACACACAAACCCTTCATATTTAGGCTGTGTTTTTCTCTCAAAACAGAAAACACTCTGTTCTACCTTGTGATGTCATGTGGTAGGGCTCCATTGTGTTTTAAAACTTCATATACCTTCACTAGATCATTTAGTCATTTGGACAATTCCAAAATCAAAATGGGGGCTGGTAATGTAAAAACAACTGCTTCATGACATCACAAGGTGGAACAAAGCATTTTAAGCTTTGGAGATCTAGACACTCTCAAACATCTGTGAATGAAACAAAACACAACACAAGTATGTTTTTGATGAGGGAACAAGGAGTCATATATTGTATAATATAGGACTTGCAAATTTGCAAGTCCAGTCCCAGGAGCACTTGATAATGTATCCTACTATTTATGTATACTTGCTATGTATTTTAGTGACTTGGACTACAGTTTTGTTATAATTGACATGGTAGAAAACATCGCATTCTGCTGTGATCAGCTCCTATCTCAACACAGGAATTTCCAATTCACTCTTAGTGGTAAATAAAACGAACATTTCTCTTCGAATCGATTCATATCACATAAACAAAAGTAATCACTCTGTAAGCAGCCTCAGAGGGCATTTCCATTCACTTAAACACTCTTAATAAAAAGTCAGATTTTATTTTACAAACGATCAAAATATTAGCAGTGTCATTATTAAAGCAGAGGTGTGATAAAGGGCTTCTCTATTGACTGCACTGTAACCTGTGTCCAATCCATCATTTCTGATTTCCACATGCGCCATCAAATCCGGCTCATTTCTCATGGACGCTGCTGTATTCAAGTATTCACAAAGCCTCAACACCAAACGAGATGCAATATTTATTTTATACAGTATGTGTATTTGAGACAACCTCCCAAGAGTGAGAACATAAGATAAATCTCAGTCCGTGATAGATGCTTCTTCTACAGTACAGTGCAATACTTTACAAAAACTGAATTCTCATCTGCCACATATTTTGCCACACACTGTCAACCACAATACAAAGTGCAAGTGACTTTTACCATTTCGGATATAATCATACGTCTTATAAATACATTTTTAACCTCTGCAGCTCTGAGTGGTAAAGGCACAGACACTGAATTTGTAGCAGTGAATGTTTCTGTGACTTCAGCACCATGGACAGCTCCGGAAAGAAAAAGGGAAAAAAAAAGAAGGAAAAAAAAAAAAAACGATTCTACTTTTGGAGGAGGATTTGTACAGGCCTGTCAAGCTCATACGCACCCCTCTGCAGTGTGGACAATACCCAACTTTGTAAAACCTATTACATTTGCCAGCATGACTAGTTCAGGCTTAATGCTTGTAAACGCTACACACGGCTCCTTTCTGTAGTCCTGAAATGAGGCTAAGAATATTGCATAGGCTGAACTAAAATCACCCGCTGTTGTTGTCGCCACCGTAAAATCATATAAGGAAACCGGAGCCCCATTCAAAAGCATAATTTATGAAAAAGAATCTAGAACAGCTATCCCCCCTGTCTCAATTCGCATAAGTCACACACACAGCAGGATGAATGGAATCAGGCGCGCTTTAAACATGTCTGGAAGAATGACAATGGAGATGGAAAATATAGAATAGACTGACCTGGTGCTGCTGATCCAAAGTAAAGCAAAGGGCAGAAAGACAATAAATCATTAGTCATACAAAATACATAGTTAAAGGTGCACTAAGGAACCTCTCTGTCACCTGCATTCTCCATGTAACTTGGTCTGCTGCCTCTAGTTTATCTCCATGAAAAGTAATTATGTGTTACACTCTATAAAATAAAATAACATCTCCTTGGAGACAAGTCAAATCAAATCAGGCTTTATTTATAAAGCACTTTTCAGTCATCAAAAATAATTCATGCAAGCCTCCACAAGGAAAGTTCCATATTGCAGCTTTGATTAAATACAATTATAGAACTTCATGCAAAAGCTTTGAACATGTCATGCACTAAGCAGGAAGTGTGTCATCATAACAGTCATTTCTAGTCATGACAGATTAGTCGTTGCCACCAAGATTTCTGATGAATCACACATTTATAATGAGTTTATAATACAGTATAACCCAATACAACACAGGGCTGTGCATCACTGAGCTGAGTCACACAGTGCTGAGCAAGTGACACTGAAAGAACTTTTTTTTTCTTCACTGACGAACCACTTCCATCAGGTCCCAATTATCATACTTTCATACTCTAGTTGATCAAAAATCTTCAATTGCCAGAATAAATAGTTTTAAAATATGAAACAATAAATTGCTGTATCCTCACTCTATCTGCTTTACTCTGCTGAAAGTTAATTTCACATGCTCCCAAACATCCCTGCGGTTCATACTGCGTGTTCACATGCCTAGACACTCAAATCGACCCACGACCCTCTCCTCTGTCCCTCCCCCGTCCCCTCTCTCCCTCCCCTCCAGCCCCTCTTCCACTCGGCTGGAGCTGGAGAAGTGTGCCCTTTCCACATGGCGTTGAGCCAGACACACAGAGCACATTACTGCTGTGTGACCTCAGCATGGGCCACAAAAGGATGCATTTAACCCCCTGCCCTTCTCTCGTGAGGCTCCTTCCTGGAAAAAAGAACTACAGTATGTTGAATATGAACCATAGTTAGTCACTATTAGTTTTTTTCATGAACAATTTGTACACCAAAAATGTATTTTCAGTTTGAATTTTCAAAATGGTAAAATTGTTCAGAGTTCTATAAAAAGCACAGGTTCAAATGTCAAAAACCTTTTGTTTATTTTTTTTTCGTCTTAAAATCTCCATTGCTTTAACTCTCAGCTAAATGAAAATTCTATGAGATGTGACAATCTCTATCGCTACATCTGAGATGATCCATTATCAGACTGCAGAATGTAAACACAACTTGTATCACAGCTGCTAGTCTTGCCTCATATGGGGAAGAGAGACACAGAGAGATGTCGATGCAGAGCCCAGAGGCCTGTGCAGGACTCTGCCCTCCTGCTGCCATCAGGAAGGAGCTACCATCTTCTTAGGGTTAAAACTGAGAGGCCAAGGAGCAGCTTCTAGCCTGAGGCCATAAGTCTGTTAAACCAGGAGTGAGCTACTCCAAACTCTCTCCCTCTCTATGTATTTAATGTACATGGTGGAAGAGACAGACAAACAGGAGGAGACACAGACAGATGTTCCTTGCATTAATAGATAGATGTGTGGTTTATGTTGCTGGAAGGTACATAAGAACTACACTACATAGTGTACTAGGTGCATGTGTATGTGACGAATAAATAAACTTAACTAGTCCTGTTTTGCAACAAGTCTATCATATGAAAATATGTGTGTGTGTGCATGTGTGTGTGTGCGTGTGTGTGTGTGTGTGTTGTGCTGTTGCCATCTGTAAGCAGCGCTGCAGTAGAATGCTGATGTGGCGCTCCATCACAGAAAGCATCAATCTGTGAGAGTGACGTTTAATCCCAGGCCTGGCCAAGTATGGAGCACACCTCCACTTTATAGACACATGGCCCGTGCACAAATCACACTCACAGAGACAAATCAGACGCACACTTCAACATAAAATTCTTTTTAGTTTGGGTTAAGATCAGGTCTGACCAATAAAATATCATGAAAATGTAGTTGACCAAATTTGTCAATAAAATTAAATAAAAGACTAAGAAAATATTTATAAATGATATTGCAGTGCCTCATGGAGCTTCTCATATGTACAAAATGTTCATGTTGTCATTTTTTAAGGGATCTTTGACAGAAAAGGAATAAGATAAGTCTGTTTTATTAATCTATACTACTATTTGTAAATTTAGATATATTTTAGTTTCATCAGCAGAAACATTACATTGACAAAAACAATTACCAAATATTTTAATATATTATATTATAAATATAAAACAGCACTGCTAGCAATAGAGGAGCGAAGTCATGCAAGCACTAGAGAGCCTTTACAGCAGACCTATAAAAAGATGGAGGAGAGGCTCAGAGGGAGATCCTGGCAGCGTCTGTCTCCTCTCTGTGACTTTGATGGAGCGGTGCACAGATGCAGGTGGTCAAGGCGAACGAGGAGCTGATGTATGGAGCCACGCTGTCTCTCATGGGCACAGAACAATAGTCCACTTAGGCCCACTGCCCGTCTCTGGCCAGTCTGAGAAAACTGACAAATGAACATGTCCTGCTCTTGTCAGGTGACCATCTCTATAAGTGCATCTCTTCACCAATCCTCACCATGTTGTATAGACGACTCAAACAGGCATGGATGACATCTCAAACCACTTCAGGCATGTTTTTGATGAGAGAACATTATTACAGGGTAGGACTCCAAAAAGTAGATTTTGCATTCTTAAGTTGAATGTTAAAAATACTGCATACTATAGGTCCTTTTAATGAAATTTGTCCTCTCCTCGGGAGGACCCGTCTCCAATGTTGAGTTAATCTATATTTTCAGGTACAGGTAAAACATCTTAAATTGGAATATCAAGTTTTGTCAAATTTTTACCCCAAAAAAAAGGATTTTTGCCAGAAAAACATCATCCTCCTTCAGGTACAGACTGTTTTCTTTTTGCTCTTTGGGCGAGTGTTTACCTTGTATCTCCTGTTCTCTCATTGAGGAAGTCATTCCAGTGTCCTCATTAGCAATGGTGTCATTTTCTCCAAAAGTACTTAGCTTCTTCCCCCAATGATGATTACTTCTTTTAATAAGGTCATGCTGAGACAACCCTGTGTCTGTGCGCTGGGATTGTGCACCCGCTGATTGTGAACACATCAGAGTAATAAATGACAATTTTCCTGTTATCCTTATCAAACACATTTATAAGCTGACTGCACAAAGAGAGAGCCACCAACCAGCGCAAAAAGTACTGAACAATCAAGGTTAAATGTTTAAAAACTAGGAATCTAGTAAAGAATAGATGAAGCACAGCAATTCAACAGGGTTTATAATCAGTTTGAATTAGCCGAGCGTATCACCTGCAGTCATATTTTCATCAGGGGACATAGAGGGGTGTGGTGGGGAGCATGGCCTCTGCTGTCAAACAGGACTCTGCTCGGCCCAGTGCAGATCAGCTCACTGTCATTCTCAAGTGTTTCTTCTGCCTCAGTGCAATTAATCACAGTGTATAGAGCTGCCGGTGTGAGCTCGTAAAGATTTTATGAGACAGTGTCATGTCAAGCTGCAGCAAAGATGGGGAAGTAAGTCTCAAAGTCTCAAGTCTGTCACTACCTGATAACAATATTACTGAAAAGGCCACTGAGTTGGAGGTTGTTGATAAAATTACAGTTACAATGTTGACTGGATGTTGTTTCAAGATAAATCCAATTTGTTTTTCTCCAGATACCTAGATGCACCTCTTGAGGTCAAATTGTCCACTGTATTTATTGATCGCAAAACTAGTGGTGCACTACTACACTGTTAGTTGTTGTCAACAGTGATGGGATACCCAAGCTCAGCATGAAAACATGATTTCATTCATGGTTCATAGTTAAATGGCAAAATTATACTTGTCACGTGTATGGAGACTCATTCAAATGCAAAATGCTATTAGTGCAAACTCTTGATAATATTCCACAGTATGGCACAAAACATATCTATCTCCATGGAGAATGTTCTGAAGTATGGTTTTAACTTTCTGTTTCCATAGAATCATGTAGGTGACGTGCCACCACCAGAAAGTAAAGAGTTGGGAATTATACTGCTGCCAATAGTTCAAACTTAAAAGTGCCTATCCCAGCAATTATGAGAAGAAGAGGTACACTAAAAGTATGACTTGAGTTTGAGTTTAATGTGTTGAGAATAACTGAACAATTGAGAACAACACAGCAAAAAAGTTGAGAAATCAGGAGGGAATGGAGGCTATTAAATTCATCACTTGTGTAACTTAATATCAGTAATCATTTCTGTAACCTCCTGTAACCTTGCTTCTTTTGTCTTATTGTTTGTGTTGTCTTTCCTTAGCCATTGTTAAAGTAGCGGCATCAGAGGTCAAGGTCCCTACTGCATTATTCAGTTCAGTCATATAGAATACACCCAGAGCAAATATAACCTTCAGCAATCTTCTAACCTAATAAAACTTCTATACAACTACTATGATTATTCTTCCTGCAAGCATTTATAGATTAAAAAAAAGAAAGTAAACGGCGTAAATTGATTTGAAGTATTTTTAAGAACAATTGCTGCCTTATGTTGAACTAAAGAGAGTTTAGTGTGGATTTCCAAAAGTGCTGCCCTGACACAAAAACCTGCCAATCATTTTTCTCCCAAAAGGATTTGAAAGCAAAGAAAATAAGAGGACCAGAAAAACTCACTCAGTTACTGCAGCTAAAGCAGTGGCCGTGACACCAGAGGATGGTTTTTAGCACTATGGATTTTTCCAGCTGGGCAGGCCATTGTGCTTTTAAACAGAGATGGAAAAGTCAAGAATAACCAGACTTAGGTTCACTTATTGCTTTGAAAACTCCAACTCAGACTCCGACCAGAGATCAAGACCTAAGACTGCAGAGCTAATGACTTAGGTTAGGGTTTGGACTTGCGCACAAAAACATGGCACTCACAACCTACACTTTACGTCTGTGCTTTTTAGGGAGGAGAGAGATTACACTTAAAACTTTAGCAGTGACTTTTGCACTTTTAGAACTATACAGAACCATTAGCTTGTGAGTGAGGACAATTTTGAATACGATGTCATCATTTCACATCAAGGGTCTATGTTAGGCCTCTCACAATAATTACTATATCGACTTATTGTATTTTATTCAGTATTTACCCTGTGTAGATTTTCTTTGCACTACTGGGAATTACAGATGCAAACTAAGTACTATTAAGTGTATTCTGCTCTTTATTTACTGCAGCTCATGATTTTTTTTAACAATATTGTGTTTTTATGGTTAAAATCTGCTCTGCATAAATTAGTTTCAATATTATCGTTTATCATCTATATTTACTTCAGCAATTATACATCAAAACTTGTTATTATATCCATTATTGTGCCTGTGAGTTGAAATAAAAATGCTTTTAAATGCTGTAGTGAAATCAGTTTTTATTTTAATTTGTGCCCATTTTTTTTTTCATGTGGACAAAACCCATATAAAAACCAGAAACCAGGTCAAATCTTAACTTGTACCTCATCTGAAGATAACCTGACTAAACCCATATGGGCCTTTGATAATGACTTGAAATTTTGACTGACTCGGACATTGTACTACAACAATACTTTTAATTAAACACAGAATATAAATTCTCATTCAGCCTTCAAGGTTTAAAAACGCTTCATCACCTCCAGCTCCCACTAACGACTTTCTAAATAGATGGCTGTTCTGTCTCCTCGGTGGAGTGACGGCAACCAGGAACACAAGCGTGAGTGTGCGATGACTGACGTGCGAGGTGATTACCCAGCATGCACCTCACATCTGCACAGGTAGTAAGTCTGTGCTCTGTGGACCACCTCACCCCCTCTCAGCTGCTGTACGTCACTGTATGCATGACACTACAGTTTAATCATCACAGTCCTGCCAGCTGCCGTCTACCAGCTCCATCTTTCTTACACAACGCTACAAACTCCACAGCGCTGTTATTAAAGACCATGTTGTGCAGCCAAACACAATGATTTTTTTGCCCGCAGGCTTTTCCTCCTCAGATAAACAGTTGAATTAAAAGATTTCACCCCAGCAGTCATAGGAAGATTAAAACCTGCACATCCCCTCTCAAAGTTAACCATGTAAATCTGGTCCTAAGCACGATTCCACTAGGGACCAGCCATTGGCAACGGCTTCTACCTGCACAGGCGGCCATAGAGGGGCAGGAGGACATGCAAAACAGCTGAAGACATACATATACATAAATACAGCATATGATAAAGTAACATAAAGTATAAGGATGAAAAAAAGTCTCAATGTTCAGTATTCAGGTGGTGTATCTTCAAGTGATATAAACCATAACATGAACCATCATCCATTTCTCAATGCACAAAGGTTGGTATCTTAAGTATTTGTTTACAATGCAATAGGCATGTGAATCTAAATGATCAGAATTATTCTGTATAATATGTGTATTTCCTAAATCCTTAGCTCTCAGGCTACAAATGTATGATGGGAGTCTTTTTTGTTGCCAATTCTTCAGCAGTATACTGTGGTATTTTGTAAGCTTCATATGCCACAAAGAGGGATGCACGGATGCCATACTGGTAATAGATATTGGTGCAGATGTTGAACATTTTGATGGATTGGATATCGCCTTCCAACATATCGGTTCAGCCGATATCTCATTTTAGTCTATAAACTGGTTTAATGAGACGATTTACTGGCCAATTTTGGCTGAAAATGTGGTGTGAAACAGTGGTAAGCAGCAAACATACAGTTTATGGTGCTGTGGAGCCTAATGATAAGGGTCACGCTTTCTTTTCCAATGTTTATTCAACAAACTAATTACGGTATTTGAGTTGAGTATTTCTCCTATAACATAGCTTGAACACAATTAATATTCGATGCACATATTTATCTATGTAGCAGAATCTCAGCAGAGCAAATCAATGCCTAATTTCATTTTTAACAGATACACAGCAATCTTTCTACAACTTCTTCTTTAAACCTGTTCTAATTTTTTTTTCTTAATGATGTTGTAGACTGTGAGGCTCTTCACAGATTCAAGCACACGTAACAGTGGGATCATGCAGCCCATTAAGCTTGAGTCCCATTGGGTTTGGTTAACACATGATGACGGCACTCTGTTGTTCACACGTTGCTAAAGACAAGGTGCAAATTGAAGTGGTGTGTCTGCTCCCCTCACAGTCTGCCACTTCCTGTACAAACACCAACACATTAGAGCTTATTACGCCACAACAGAGAGTAAACAGGGGAGGCCTAGCATGTACCTCATATTCACACAATAAAACAGCTTGGCCAAGTGTGATTAGGAAAACTTTGGATGTTTTTTTTGGTTGCTTGGTCCATGAGCTGCTTTATCTACTATGATTTTGTACAGAGCCATTGTCTATTGTGCCCACAGATACCATATTTACTGTCTTAACTGTTCGTGTATGTTTTAGTATGTTTTCCACTTAAAGGAATTTTCTGCCTGAATCTAATTTACATAGCACTGAGGAAAGTGGATTCAAAAGTGGTGCATATGGACAAAATATCACTGTGCACATATTTTTTTTTTTATCTGATGTTCTTCTTTCAAAACAGAAAACACTATGTTCCACCTTGTGATGTCATGTAATACAGAAGTGCTCCTCTGTGTTTTTAAACTTGATATACCTTCACTAGCATCATTTCAATAATTTCAGATCTGGAATTGCCAATCCTCTACTGAACTAACGGTAAAAGGTAGTGGTTAACTTGAAAACTACCGCTTCATGACATCACAAGGTGGAACAGAGCATTTTGACCTTTCGAGATGTAGACAGACTAGTAATGCAGGATTACTCAAACGTGTGAATGAAACAACACACAACTCCAACTATGTTTTTGATGAGGTAACAACATTATAACATGACTAAAAGCTCACAAGAGTCAATTTTATGTAATATAGGACCTTTAAATGTGACCAGCATACCAACGTCAACTAATCCATTTGCTAGTAGTAGTAGTAGTAGTAATAGTAGTAAAAGTAGTAGTGAAATTTACTGAGCTCTCAAAACACTTGTAAAGGATTTTAAACCACTGTCCCCGTGTTGTCCCTGTGTTCATTGTGCCTATCGACAGTTATTACAATACACTACAGATTAAATTGTGCTCCGTATTTATTTTGTGAGGTCTGACCTTCAAATGTATCAGATGAGAGCTAGACGCTGATAAGACTAATATATCCTTTTAGGCTATTTGAGGGGAAATTATGTACAGCGCTAAAAGAAGATGATCAAAATGAAGTGCTGATCCGAAGACTATCACAAATTTACTCAGGCTTGGAAGTTCTTTCTCAATCCATTCAATTTAGGGCTGCTCGAAAACAAATTAGACTTGAAGGGGAAAATAAGATCCCTATCCTAATTTATTTAGTAACCGCTGTGAGTAAGTAAGCATATTAACCAGCACAAATGTGTGGAGGTTGGAGTGTCCTCGAAAAAGAACTTTTTCACTGTGAATCTTCGCACTCAAGGGCAAGAGGAAAAGTATGTTTGGGTGACTTGTTATTGAGTTTACTGCAATTTCCCCATTGTGGGACAAATAAAGGATTATCTTATCTTATCTTATCTTAGTTTAATTTAGGTTTTGTCATTTAAATATTTCTGCCAGAATTTAGTTTTCTGCCATACTATCCACTGAGGTCAACTGTTTCCTCCTTTTGATTCTTGAGAGTCCTACAAAGAGTCCTAGTGCATTTTCCCCTAATGAGGGAGTCAGCAGCAAGAGCATCTGCACTAAAATAAACAAACAAACAAACACTTAGGTGAAGCTTACATGCACTACTTTGTCTTTATGTGAAGTGTTACATCCCTAAATGTCACAGTTTTAAAATTGTAAATAACTTGAATAAATAATAGAACTAAAAAAAAAAAAAAGCTTGCTCTTCTTCCCCATTGATACTTTACAGTGACATCATGCTGCGGGTGTTGTACATGTATTGCTAATGGTGAAATGTTTAGGAGTTACCATGGTGACACAATGCACACATAAGCAATCACTGTCAAAAAGAGGTCTGTTTTAAGTTTAAGATTGTCTAAAAACTAAAATAAATAAATAAAATAAAAATAAAATTGATTTTAAGAACACATTTTCAGGAGCCTGTGATCATTGTAAGCATTCATGGTCCTGTTTAGGTGTTGTTAGCTAGCTAGTGACTAATGTTATGTAGGGTGACCAGATGTCTTTTTTTTAACCAACATGTCCTCCTTCTGGGACCCAAAAAAAACGTCTGGGGGGAATTTCTAAATGAGCCCAAAAATGTCTGGGATTTTAACTCTCTGAGTGGGATGCTTTTTTATTTGTGGTGACAATCTTGGCTCATCTGATCAGATACAATCATGGAGCTACAATAAGATCTTGTTATACTTCCATGGACACAATCACCGGTGCTTCTCCAGCAGGGTGCGTCTAAACTCCACCTTTCCCCTCCTTGCTTGTGTGCGCTCTCACAGCAAGGGCACCGCTCCTTTGGTCAGAAAATGCACTTACATTTATTAAGTGTAGTACGAAGGCATATTAGCTACTGTGGAGAGGTTGGATGATTATATCGCAGTTCTTCATGTCTCAAACACTTTTTATTTGATGAAAATTTACCTCATATTAGCGGAGATATGTCAGTCCCATCTGAAAACATTTGTAGCGTCGTGAACTCAGACCTAAGTAACTGCGGCGCACCCACGCTACATGGGAATTGTCTCTCCTTGTCAGCAGTTTCTTACTCCTGGATAAAACATGTGTTCAGACGTCCTGATAGAGGCTTAAGCCTGTAGTGTTTGTGCTGCTCTGAAGCATACACTGAAGCCTCCTGTCTGTGAGGAGTGAAAGAAACAGGCCTTTCTTAGGCCAGGGGACAGGGAACATGAACTAGCCACTAAACACAAAACCCATGAAAAAATAAACATAGGCTACGTTGTCATCTATTATTGAACTGTGGCTTTACAGACCGATACACATAATGTCACACATTTGCAATATTATATTCAAACACCAACAAAAATCACCTGTTACAAAACATAAACATTGCCAATTTTTTCATCCCCAAATCAGGTGTCCTCCTTTTTGATAACCCCAATCTGGTCACCCTCATGTTATGTGAAAAGGAGTTGTTTAGCAGTTAAAAAAACAAAAACAAAAAAAACAGCTCATCTATTTGTGGTAAAATAAAGCACAGATTAGTTCAATAAAGCCTCAGACAGAGCAGAGCCTATAGTTAGCAACACCCAGAGGGAATGTTGATGATATCAGCGGCAAAGTATCAGCTGGAAATTTTGTTTAAATCACATGCAGCTGCAGGCAAGTGGAAACATAATTTAAAATGTACATTTTTTCAAAAACAACAAAAAAAAATCAGACATTTTCCATGGTCTACCTCTGGTCAAGCTTTCATGAAACACCCAGCGCAGTGGTAGACCACAATTCACTGCTCCTTCTGCCTCAAATCTCCAGCTTACAACCAATTCCTTCACCTTTTACCCCCTCAGCCAAGCTCAATAAATCAGCGCGGCCTCTTGATCACAAATCAGGTCTGCGTCCCCAACTAGCCCCCTCCCATCACAGCAACAATCACTGGACTGACCCCACTACAGCATTTAGATGAGACCTGGGGAGGCACAGGCGCTGAGTGGGGGCTTTTGTCACTAAGGCTCTGACCTCTGACCTCTGGCCTTTCAGATCTCATTTCTTACTGGCTGAGAGCTTGAAGAGAAATAACGTGTTTCCCCAGAGGCTGCAGTGTGGCTGAATAAGGTCTGTAATGCCAGGATCAACCTTGTGCTCAAAAATCGATGGTAAACAGTGGCCAGGGTTTGAACTATGTCCTGATCTTGCAGATCATTCTCTCATAGTGGGTTGTATCAAACTGACCTTATTGGTTTTGTATGATCATATCAGATATCTATATAATCATTTGGAGTACTTCTTTGCAATATTATATATTATACATTTCTATCAAGTGTAAAATGGACAGTGAGCAAAGCATCTTTACCTTCTACCACTGCTCACAATTCAAAAGCATATCACCTCGTCACCTGATAATGAACCCATTTCAACTATTGTGACTCAATAAATCCAACCAGGCTCTGTACAGTAATCTTTGCAGCAGCTCTAAGCTGAGATGTTAAATGCGGAGTTTATATACAGAGCAATACAGCAATACAGAGAGAATTGCAGAGTTAAAATATAAAAGGTTCTATATTGCATAAAAAACTCTCTCATACTCATCATACATCTCTACTCTCATAAGCTTTAAGCCATGTTAGAATCCCGTTACCACCTCACCTGGAGTTTTGTTTCATTCATACATGTTTGACTAAACCAGGTTTATTAGTCTGTCTTCATCTTCGAACCTCAAAATGCTCTGTTCCACCTTGTGATAGTATTAGTAGTAATAGTGATAGTAGTTTTTAAATTAACAGTTGCCTTTTACCTTTTCTTCAATAGAGATCTGTACTTCCAGGGCTGAAATTATCCAAATGATTCAAGTGACGGTGTATGGAGTTTTAAAACAGTGGAGCACTTCCTGTATTAATCACAAGGTGGAACAGATTGAGAAAAGAACTAAGTATGCAGGGTTTGTGTGTTAAACATGTGTGAATAAAACAAAACACAACTTCAGGTATACCTTTTATGAGGAAACATGATAACATAGATCAGAAAATGGCATAATGGGCCCTTTAAAAAAAATTTAAATAAATATATTCTATCTTGTCAGTTGGGTAACATCCTCACGAAAACCTTAAAGTCAGAATGGAATTCTTTGCCTGAAACCTAGGGATACAATACACAAAAACATCTTGTTGTTTTTGCAAATGAAGTACACACACCATCACTATTCTACCCACTAGAGCAGGGACTAAAGCACCGATCCAGAGCATATTTTATATACATACTGCCTGCACCCTATTGACTGGTGGTCCATAACAAAAAGGCTGCTGGTAGTGAATTATGATCATAGGCATTCTCCTGCGCGCACACACAGAGCACAGAGGTGACCGATGACGGGGCTGAGGTGATGTGAGACTTTCCAGCTAATCCCCGCGTGCTAGCTCTATTCTCTGGGGATGCACTCAAAGCTAGCAGCGGCAAACACCCACCCCGTCCCTGCCAGTTCTCATGTGGGTTATTATGATCACAACAGAGGAGTGTGGAGGGATGCCATGTACTCGTGTCCCTGGAGGGGGCAGCGTGGAGCAGAATCAATAACAGGCTCTGAGGAGGTTTGATCCTGCACCAAAACAATGCAATGGGCACTGTCTAGAGCCACCTACAGCAAGTCTGGACGATACAAAACATGATGTAGTCTTCAAGGGCTTCCTGGTAGCTTGAGGGGGGAAGTCCAAAAATGTGTACAAGAAAGAAAAAGCCTATTAGAATCAAGTATGTTTATGTGCTTATGTTTTGCTCAGGGACACAGTTGCAAAATAGAAAGTGGGACTGGAATCCTAAGAAAATTTCAACTACTATTTCAACTATCTCTGCCTTACTCTGGTTTACTTGTGATTATTCAGATTCTGGGTCATATTTGCAGGGTTGAACAATGCCACATATCAGCTTTTCAACAAGGAAACCATGTACATGAAAATCTGTTCTACGCGAAATGCCACTATGAAGATGCAGCGTCTCTCAGTTCTGCAGTTTTCAACAGGAAGTCAATGGACCCAATTTTATTATTAAGCTGCTCAAAATCAATATTGCGGTTTACAGTGAGCAAAACACATAATAATGACCAACGTATGCTATAAAACCATTATAAGACTTCTTTAAGGTAAGTCTTCCAAGTCTGACGTTTTCTTGAAAATATATTTATTCAAGAAAAAAGGTTCTAAAGGGTGCTGAAATAAATCTAGAATCTCCACACTTTTGGCTGAACTGATAACCCATATATCCAAAAGCTAAAAACAGACAAGGTTTCCAGGTTATGAGTCTGGCTGGGTTTTGACACACTTTCAGAGACAGAGCAGCTAATGAGAGGCTCCTCAAACTAAGATTAATCCCTCCATCTTTCACTCTAACTGATAATGCATACGTTGTAATTTATGTAATATTCTATAGCATCCAAGCAAGGCCAGATCATTAGCTGCACCATTACACCTAAAGATAACACGGACAGTTTGAGTCTTCCGCCAGCCCGTTTGCCATCTGTCCCATCTGACTCAAGCGTGTGTGTGGATACTTAAAGTGTCTATGACAGGTTAGACTACTCATTTCACTAAAACACAGTTAACATCATTATATTTACAGGTGCACTTTGTAACTTTCTGGTAAGAGTTCAGGAGATTGCTTCTGCTGGAATGTACCACAGGATGGCATTAAACTTCCTTATTATTTAACTATTTCTTTTCTTTTTTTTTTTTTTTTTTTTACAATAAAACAGTACTTTAAAAATATGTATTCTGCTGTAATGGGTCCACCTCTCCACAGATCGGACCTGTAAATTGGCTTGGTGCTTGTCTAATTACAAACAAAGCAACAACATCTCCATGGTGATGGACCCTCCACCCTGAACGTTACGCAATGCACCTTTAAGATTTTAGCAAAAACACATTTTCCCAATTTGACCACTTTTTAGGTTTAAAATTGTGTGACATCAGACTATGAAATTTCATAACTGTTAAATAGCAAAACTCCTCTAATGTATACAGAAATGATTACGTGACAAATACAAATATAAGAAAACACCTTTATTTTGTTGAAATCATGTTTAAACTATCAGAAAAAATGTGTTTTGTGTGTGTAAATTATACCAAACTTTTGGATAGCATTCTCCCTAGTGTGATGTCATCAACACATTTTTCTTTGTTTTAAACCAATCAAGAATCAATTTGCAATCATTTATATTCACAATAGTTATAATCCCACCAAATAATGTTAAAATTAGAAAAAAATAAAAATATGCCATACGCACTTTAAACATTAATAACCCGATTCGTTGCGATTTTTCAAAACTTGACAGAGTTTTTAAAAATACGCTTTACTTCTTTTAACAGCAAACAGTTTCACTCCAGGCGTGACTTGAACAATACAACATGGCAGGCTGGCGTTGACATTTACGCTGCTCCTTCTCTCTTCTCATCTTCCATCACAGAGACATGCTCCCAACCACTCTATTGAACGAAGCTGACGACTGGCTCTACACCAACCAACGCACAATGGAGGAGACACGCAACAAAAATACTGCACAATGTAGCAAAGAAACAGGCCTGGGTAATAGCTTTGGGGGAGAGTGAACATGTACAAACACACACACACACACACACACACACACACACACAGTATTGGGCTATTCATAAGGATGCAAGGGCAATTAGATAGCTGTCAGTGTCGATGAGAGGGCCTATGCACAGATACAATGTGCGGCGCATGCGAGGAGATGGAAACTGTCTCAGAAGCCGTCAGTAGACATGATGGAGGAGGAGAGAGGAGGAAGAAGAGAAAACCTATAGACACATATAAACCAAAGAGTGCCTCGAATGCCCAGACAGGTAAATTTGTCTCCTACGCACTCTTTACAATGCCCACTCACTAACGTGTTTTTGACCTTTGGGGTTCCTATAGCAACAGTGAGTGTAGGTCGAGACGTATTTTTGAAGTCTGGAGACAATAAGCACCTGCACTGGAGAAATGCAATGTTTTGTGTAAATACAAGAAAGCTCCTTTATTGTTACATACCTTTATATCATATGGATTCTGAAACTTGGCACAAGAGAAGATACTCAGTTACTCGGCTGGAATACTGTAAAGCTGTAAATGTTTATTCATTATCAAACTTTTACATTTCATCAAGAGACATCAAGTTGTTTTTGCTTAAAGCACTTGCAGTACAAATACTGTATGTATTGATTGACTTTGTACTTAATATTTGACATTCCCTGCATTGTCTCACCACTTCCACACAGTACACTCACCACTATAGATATGTGCCTGAAAATATGGTGAGGCAACAGAAACACTGTAACTGAAAAACAGTGAAAATGACATCAAATCCTTAGCAGATCTTACAGTTTATTTAAACAGAGTAATAGATCTACACTGGTGTTCCCAGAAGGTCCAGATGCTATAAGTCTCTCTGTGTGCTCGTGCTCTTACCCAATCTGTCACTTCACAAAGTAGACTGGGGCAGCTTTAAAGTTTCTCTGGGATTCCCTGAGAGTTCTGGTCTACAATAAATAGTTGAAGCAGGACCTGCTTAAGTTTAACAACAAAGTTTTGACCTGAAACTAAACCTATCACAGAGGATGATAAAACGTAATCTCTCTAAACAGTTGAACCTGACAACAGGAGAAACTATACTTCTACTGTAGTATTACTGTGATGTTCCATGCCTGATCCATTTTGTTTATGTCATTTTTTTTGCTATGCAACCTACCTGAACTACTGTAGAATTACACAGACATCAATAAAGAAGATTAAAAACAGAGGAAGCAGAATATTTGTTAACAAGTCAATAATGTCTTGACCACCTTGTAAATAAGAATAACAAACTAAACTTGACATTTTCTATTTTCACAAATATTTCTATTTCTATCTATTTTTCTTATATTTCTAATATAAGAAAAACAGTTTTACCAGTTTGTCAATTTGCATATTCAATGTGCGAATGAAAGCAAGAGTCACACACAAATCAGACTCATGTCTGGGCCACCGTAAAATGAAAGTTTTCCTTAACAAACTTCAAAGGTTGTTTTGGTCGAGTTAATGAAATGCAAAAGAGTAAAGCAGCTTAGTCCCGTGTCTGACCCCCACTATGAAACAGCAGAGGACTAGGAACTTCACTGTAATTGGTTCATTAAAATTTCCTGGAGTGGTTGAATCCTTTGTACAAATAACCCGTTGGGGTACTGTACATACTATGCATACAGTAATGACTCAAACAGGCTTAGTTAAAATTTAAACTTGTTTAGACTTGGTTATGGTTAAAGGTGCATTGTGTAACTTTTCTGGTGGAGGGTCTGTCACCTGCATTTCTCCATGAATATGTTATTGCTTTGTCTAGAATGTTTCACAGTATGGCATTAAACCTTTCTATCATGGCAATCAAACCAGGCCAAGTTACAGGTCAGATCTGTGAAGAGGCACAGTCAGAATGCCTGTTTTTGTAGGTATTTTTGAGCCATAAAACCACCTGTAATTGAATAAATGTAAGGCAGAGCTGTTTAATGTCATACTGTGGAACATTCCAATTCAAGCAGGTGACGGACCCCCAACCAAAAAGTTACATAGTGCACCTTTAAGGGTAATGGTTTAGTTATGATCTAATCCCAAATTACTTCTGGTTTATTCTAACTGTTGGCGTAGACTACACTTTCAGCCCATGGTTTTAAATAACTGAACTTGTTGGTTACTACTTGTTGGTTTTCACTTACCAGTTAGCAACTTAATGTCTATATTTATGCACTTTTATGTGCTTGCTCCACATATCTGCTACGTTATGTCTGAGTTTGAATGCTTGCAAAATGTCAAATGAATAGGCAACTGATTTGAGTAAAAGAGAGAAGATTATCGACAATAGGCTCAGTGAAAGATGAGGCATAGGCACCATTTGTATCAGCCTAAGAGGAGTGAAGACACCAAGATTCAGCTGCTCCCTCTCATACACGCTTTAGGGGTTATTGTTGACATCCTCCTGTGAATTAATTCAATTTGCGAGACAGCGTTAGCATTGATGAAACCGGGTTAGCGTTGACGTTAGCATTCAGCGCAGAACAAACGCCATGATTACCCAAACGCAGGCGGCAATTGCTAACTTCATTTAGATATACAAGAGCTAACCTTATTCAGCTCCTGCTAACCTCGTTGCAAGAAAAGCTAGCGTCTCTTAGGGGCCTTTTAACAGCAACTACACAGTTCAGCTAATTATTCTCTAAGGCTTTACATGACAAGGTGGCTTTTGAGTTCAACCGTGCACCAACTTAGATTTATACTCCATTCAAGACAACTTTCAATATTCCACATCTGCCATCACAAAATAAACTGAAAATGTTCATTAGAATTGGGCTTGGCAGACCATTTGCTATTCCAGACTCTCATTTGGATCGCAATTTTCACCTCCTACTGTCTACAATTCACTTCGATTTACAATTCCTACCCTCTTGGTAATTTGGCATCAAACCATAATGACTGCTTTTCAGTTTTACCGCTTTAATTGTTGTCTTTGTCAGAAACCCAAACTCATCTCCCAGAGTCATTTGTACAGTGTCACACCAGGACAAGCCTGAAATGGTGATGAACAAGCACAAATAAAAAGCCTTCCTGGTGCACTGTACATTGGTGAAATGAGGAATTACTCAAACGGAAAAGACAACTTTTATGAATTGCTCAGACTGCTGGATGGAAAGTTGTGAGGCTTACACCAATAACACACTATTTTCACAAAATATGATTTTAATTTATCTCAGTATCTGCTGCCAAGACAGTGACTCTTTAACAACAATCCCTATTAATATACTTTAGAGAACCAAATTCACATAACATATGCAGGCCTTTTGAGAAATGAGTGATCACAACCCAGACTGCATTCAAAGGAAATAACATAATAAAATGCTCCAGGTTTAAACCAAAATCCTGCCCCCACAAACTAATAACTTTGCACATATATTCCCTGTTTGGTCGATCAATTGGGCTATTCCTTTTGCGGTGCTGCTTGACAAGTCCTGAAGAGTGTTTCTAGGCAAAGTGCCCAGCCCTGTCTCTGTGCCAGGCGCACTATAGACACACCCATCTCTTAGCTGCTCTCTGTAATTTGATTTACGGGCCCCATGATTGGATTACAAGGCCCGTATCCATGTCCGAGCTACCCCAGTCATGTCCATTCATTCCCCGCATACACATGCACACAGTGGAAAGATACTCGCTGGCATCCACATGCTACTTAAGAAGAAATGCATTGTTTTATGAACCATTCTTGTTTAGTCTTGATTTTACTGCTGGTTCTAGCTCAGGTGTAGACATTTGATTGGCTCTAATTTAGTCGGTTTAACCTTGTTTAGTATTGTTTCAAGAGGTCATTTGGCGTAAGTAGTCAATCAGCATAAATTAGCAGCCACATCTCTGTCAGTCAACACCATTGCTACTTATGTCTACAGTAGTGTGGCCGTTACTATTATTAATCTATTGATCTTGATTCCACAAACAACAACAAAGGCAAATGAGGCTACACTTTTTTCTCTCAAATGCTGCAATAACATGGAAAAGGTCTTATTTGCAGCACACAGATCCATATAGCAGGATTTGGGCTTTCAAACCCTTTCAGAGCCAAAGACGAGGAGCAGTGCAGCCTTGATGTACATTTGATTAGGACTGCAGTGTTTATTGGCCGAGCAGATGAAATCTCTCTCTATCCCAATAATCCTGTGAAGCTGCATTGTACATAACATTATCTTTCTCCTCACAAGATGCTGTGGAAACACAAGTGTTCAACAACTCCCACACACCAGATACAATATTTACATTGACGCATTTACTGGATCCACAACAACTCCATTTACCTACAGGCATATTGGAGCAATTTCCACCAATAATCATTTGAGAGTTCACATGAGAAGCTAAAGCATTTAAATGCCAAATTTATAGACAGATTGTAACACATAAAAAAGTGGAAGGAGAACATCACACTTATTTTAAAAGAAACAATTGGACATGATTCATGTTTTTGTAAAGATAGGTATTAGGAATTCAATGTTTAACTGACAATACATTTGGCAAAAATGTGTATATTGTGAACAGAATTCTGACCAAAATACTTGGAGGTCCAACTCTATGGTTGCAAGATTCAAGACTCTGTGTTAGGTTGAGCGTTGTGAGACTGATTTATGGCAATTTGCTGAATGTCCCTCCCCACTTTTTACCCACATTTCACGCCATTTAATGTCCTGTCTAATAAAGAGCATAACAAAAAAGGGGTACGGTAAGACTGGCCTTCCCTTGAGGATATCCAGAGTTAAAGACAGCTGCGTGTACACAGCTCCACCCAGTCTCTTGTGATCACCATCCTCTTTGCACATAAACACAAACAGTTTACTGCTTTGGGAGCGGCTCAGCCTAAACAAAGCGCATGCCAGCTGGAGAAATCCAACTACTGCTTTTTGACGGCACACACTATATTGGTGTCACATTTTATAGAGCCCCATCATCTGCCTGTGTTTTCTCTGGGATGCGCTCTTCTTGGCCTCTTTCCCTCCCTCCCACTGCTTAACTGAGCCGGAGTGGCAGCCATTTGTGTAGCTCTTAATATGGTGAATGCATGCGTACTTGTGCTATGGGTACTGGAGTGTGCCTTGTGTGTTTGTGTGCAAGCTATTACTGAGCACTTCATTCAACCATTAAATCATTCCCCAGGGCCAAATAAAGAAGAGCTGCATAGATTTAACATGGGGCCCTGACACAGATGCACAGCAGCTGCCAGTCAACTTGTGAT
The DNA here is from genome assembly GCA_029959045.1 of Taenioides sp. WSHXM2023. Taxonomy (NCBI): domain Eukaryota; kingdom Metazoa; phylum Chordata; class Actinopteri; order Gobiiformes; family Gobiidae; genus Taenioides; species Taenioides sp. WSHXM2023. Next base: position 649,615 of record CM057095.1, on the reverse strand, counting down.
CTAAATCTGAACACTTAAGATGGTTGTGGTTAGAGGTATGTTAGTAATGAGGACTAAGAGTGAACTGAGAATGAATCAATTATGACTTTACTAACAGAAAATAAGGTTTCTCATACATATGGCTCTAGGTGCTATCCTTCACTATATTTTTAAATACTGCAAATGCCTTCCCACTCTATCAACAGACTTGTGCAATCTTTTTTTTTTTTTTATTCCAGGAGATGCCACAGAAAATCATCTGCATTAAAAGTAAATGGTAAAGTGCTGTATTTGTCATTATACAGACAAGTTGTGCAACAAAGCATGGTGAGTGGCCCTCAGGTAAAGTCTGGCCTAGGAAAGGTTACCCCAGGCATACAGTGACCTTTACTCGGGGTTAGTCTGGACAGGGGTTAATCGGGCCTGTTACACTGGGTCGTTCTGTGTGCCCATTGCTCCTGACAGGTTGCCCCAGTGACATTGAAGGATGGGTCAAATGCAGAGGACACATTTCTTTAAGCTGATAATAAAGTGTATTTTCATGCAGCTACTGTTGGCCAAATTGACCCACATGTTATTAGTTACAGGAACCGGGAAAAAACACAAACACGTGGAGAACATGCAAACTCCACAAGGAAAGGTCCTGTCCTGTAATTATTCCCAGGACCTTCTAGCTGTTGGGCGAGAATAAGGCTGGGCAATATGGCAAAAACAAACAGTGTAAGCATTTGTCATAATAATCGCTGATTTCACTCTGCAATTTTTTCAAAATCTCTATTATGAAAAACACAAATTTAATCAAATTAATTGAATGAATTGCCAAGTGCTAAGTGCTGCACTCATCAGCCACCTTACCTTATTGGCAAAATAATCTTACTTTGCATAGCCAAATGTTTTACTTTAACTGCAAACTAACTAAAATGAAAATGTATAAGTTGAGGAAAAGTGCAATATCCACAATTTATGTACAGAGTTAGACAGGACAAGGATAACTCTAGGATGTGGCCTATCATTGAGCTTAAAGCATGTTTATGTATTTTGCACAACAGAGTGAGTCAGAATTGGACTCTTCTCTAAGACTGTTTGGGGCCTAGGGGAGCTGCCGGCCCACACAGACACACCGACAGACACACAGATAGACAGACAGGCAAGTGGGCGTTCAGTGACTCAGCTCTTCCTCTTTTGTCTGAGAGTCTCATTTCCATCTGATTTATACCTCCAATAATACACAACATGCCTAAAGGAGACCACTGTAAGGCATCAGATGACCATCAAGACACAAACACCAAGCATAAATCATCACACTCTGTACATGGTGCAGATTTACTTAATATTAAAAATAACTACAATAGAGTTATTAAGGGTGTGCGATAAGATGAGATAAACTCGTATTGGGATCATAATAATCTGCCAACATGGAGAGATAGTTTCGTAATCCAATTCTTATCTGTTTAATGCAGCTCTTTATGCTCCAACATTTGCTTTGGCCCACCCACCCCTCCAATTGGTCCTCCTCTCATGCCCTTAGTGAGTGACAGGTGGATTTAACCAATCACAGTGAAGTGTCACTGTCAGAAGAAGATAGTTTATGTTGCTAAGGCAAGAAGGCAATATAATTTAGGCTCTAAAAAAAATGTGTGTAATGTATTGGAAAGGATCAAAAACACAACTTTTTGAATTGTGTGTTCCAGTTGTATTCTTCAAAACTTAGCGATATTTAGTGCGTTTATACACAGTCTTTCTACAGAGGGACATGAGTCAGACACTTAAGCTGCTGATTGTCTCGATTACTGAATGCATTGAAAAAGCTTTGTTATTGCTTCAGAATCTGTTTATTTACAAATTGCTATCTGGAGAATGAATTCAGGGTGGTTCATAAACGTCAATATTTCTGTAATAGCATAACTCTCTATGGATTTTCAGAGCACGGCAGAAAATAAAGCAGCACCCATTGTCAAACTTGATTGGAATGCATTTCAAAGCAAACAAAGTGACAAAAAAGAAATGGTAATATCTGTTAACATTTTTCACTATTTAACACATATACACACATTACATACACATTATATGCATGACTATATCCATTTTGTGCAGAATAAATATTAGATTTTTTTTTTTTTTTTTTTTTTTTTGGTGTATGGGAGTTTGGAAAAGGACAGTAATGTATATTCCCAAATACATTCTTGTCACACTATTTAAGTACATCATATTTATTTAAATGAGTGGTTCTTTATTATGAGACATTTAGATGAGTGTCAGACGCTGTACCCTGAAGGGACGTCAAAATGTGCAAACAATGAAGCCAAGTGTGATCCTAGGGTGGTCTACTGGTAGACTTCTCTTGAGACAAACCTTTCGCTTGTAATTATCACATTGACTAGTGTATACATTTTGTACCCCAGAGTGTTGTCCCATGTGGCGTTTACAGCCCCAGTAGTCACAGCCTAAACCAAAAATATGCATCTTTACAATCATTGTTATGAAGAACTTGACCATGTGACAATGACACCACAATTTATATACTGGGGTATAACTTGCGGCACATGTGGTGAGTTTATACACATGTAAACCATAAAATAAACATGAAACTGGCAACGCGGCCGTACTGATAGTGAAGCGTGACGTTGGTGTGCCTATATGAGGAAGAGGGTAGTCATTTGTCACTCTGAGGATACAGGGTCTCAGGGGCTTTGGAATAATGAATAATTCAAATTCACACTCGGCAGACTTAACTCGGTCACGTCAGGCACACACACAAAACAGGCACAAAACAGGCCGCAGAGACGATGCACTAACCAGCCACCAAGGACAAAGACACACCGCTAAACAGCACGCCAAATATGTACTCAAGTACAAGAGTACTAGACAACAATTGTATTTATTAAAGAAGAAGTTTTTAGTTAAAAAGAAGTGCTGCAGCATTTATTGCTGCTGCTGTTATCCATCCATTACTATAATCTACAATATTGTGGTTATAAAGTCAAACGTGTTAGTATTGTTAGTATAATGGCTGTAATTACTGTGTCACATGACATGTAAATATCTCTAAGTCTTTAAATGCATTAGGCTGACATGGCCTGATTAGTCACCTTAGGCCTATAAGCAAAAAAAAAAAGTAAAAGTGTTACATTTTTTAAATTCATTTGATTTAAAAATGCATTATCTGATATCCTTAATTGGTTTTCAGTGAAAAACATCTGAGGAAAGAAAAGGTGGACCATAATGAGGAGATCCAAAAGATGGTGGCCATCTTTATCAAATCCATTAAGGAGGAACATGAAGATGTCCATAAGAAAATGGAAGAAATTAAGTTTAATAAGTCAGATAGAGAGATACACCTAAAAGCTGACAACAAACAACTGGTAAGAGAGCTTGCTAAAGCTAAGAAGAAGAAAGAGGGCAGCACAGTGAGGAGATCCACAAGATGGTGGACATCTTTAATGCATCCATAAAGGAAGAACATGAAGATGCCCACAGAAATATTGAGGAAATTAAGTTTAAGATGTTGGATCGTGAGGTGCATCTGAAGAAGGATAATCAACAACTGGAAAGAGCTTGCCAGAGCCAAGGACGAGCTGGAGAAATAAATAGTGAAGCATAATGAAGAGATCCAAAACATGGAGGACAAAGGAGTCAAAGGAGAGACTGACGTATCTGGACCAGAGAAAACCAGATGCCACAAACTCTGAAGGACATTGAAGAATAACTCCTGTCCACCTCCTAACACCTACCTTGTATGTTCTATTCAAACAAGTATTAAAAATACAATGTCTCTTGTGCGGTTTGTCCTATTATGAAAGAGACAGTGTCCTTGACCTTTGACCTCTGCACTCAGAGACCAAAGATATTTTTAAAATGTTTCTGCATTTTCACTCAAAACAAAACAACTCATGATTGCACTGCACGGTAGTCGAGGAATCTGCAATACTGAGGTCTCAGCTCAGTTTGATTACCAGCTGCCCAATGTCTCTCCCCACTCTTTCTACCTACATCTAACATTTGTGTGGTGTATAATACATATATATAAAGGGTAAGTGCTGAATATTATCTTTAGTCAAGACTTGGAAACAAAATGGTTTCCTTAAAACAATTCTTTGTCAAACTATAGTCTTTACTTGTCACTTCATCGCAGCCATTGTTATGTGGAGGCGGCGGCCTCTCTGTGATGACTGAAAGTGGTTTGTTTAAATGGGTTTGATTTTAGCGCTCCCTTTCTTAGTTATTATAAATGACATCCTGACTCCTTTGCAGCTAACATGTCTTTGATACAAGTACATTAGCTTTTTATGATTTCTTCATAGACAGAGGAAGAACAAAAACACAAATCCCACAGGGAGGGGGTGAGAGAGTCGCAAAGCTAAAAAAAGATTAATGTAGTGAAACTGCGCAATGCAGATGACCATTTCACCCATACATTCTTCCTTGTGTGGCTTCTTTGTGAAGTGTGCGATGTAAAACTAGCCTATTATTCATCTTTCATCTGTGTCCTACCGCAGGACATACATATTCATCTTTTATGATCCCCGGGCGGACCGTGTTTGCGGCATGGGAGCCTGCTCGCATGTATGTGCAAACACCGCAGAGAAGCACCCACATGCATAATCTGCATTCATCAACACACTTAAAAATTACAACGGATTCATGTCAACATGCAAATTGCCAATGACTATGAAGAGGAAAACAGGATGTAAAGTTGTTGTATAAGGCTTTGGTGATTCTTAAAGAAACCAGAGCAGTGTGACCATATATGTAATGCCCTACAACTAAAAGGTTATGTAAATATCTCAAACATTTTGGCGATTAGATTTGCACTTTTTGTTAAGATCACAGTGCCACAAATAAGGCTGCAAGACTAAAATCAAAACTGCAGAGTGGTTATAGTGAAAATGTGATTACTGCAGCTCCACAGAACATACATGTACCTGCTGGCTGTGGTACAGTACATGTGTCCTCTCTGTGTTTGGTGTCTAAAGCATCCTGTGTGAAGACTGTGGCTGTGACTCCAGCAGCGCTGAGGGACACTGTGATAATAAGTGCAACATCACACTCTGCTCAGGTCCACACGTCATCTACGTCCTATCTGTGGGGAGTTTAGTCTTTATCCAGTTCATTACAACCTGCTGTCATGAATTCAACTCTATTCTCAAACCTGAAAATATATATATAACATGCAATATTAAAGGAGGACATTTCTATATGAGGCTGCTCAGTTTTGGTAGAGCAGACAATATTCAGTTTAACATTATGCTGAAAATTATTTACCAGAACTCAAGCTAGAAAAATCAACTAAAAAGCTACAACCAAAACTTGGACCAAACACAGACTAAACTGGAAAAACTGAGCTCAACCGAAGTCAAATCAGAAATACACAAGACACACACACACCTGGTGTCTTAAAAACGTGAAAAACAAGAAAAAGTGAAGAACAGAATTGGTCTGTTTTAAATTATTTGCAGTGGTCCAAAATTATTCCTCCTCTTAATGCATTCCTCCAAATTATTCGGTGTGATGGGTTTGAACTTTAAAAGTTTTATAATTAGATGCAAACAGTATTTTAGGTCTCATTTTGACCCTAAAGCTTTTCCAGGCACGATAAACTTGATTTACTTTATTACATGATAAAATCAGGTATAGCCTCTTTAACCAAGGCCAAACAACATGCCATTGCACTTGTGCATAGGCCTGTCATGATAATACTATGCTATATCGGCTTATTGTTCAATACATGACGTATGGCTGCAGAGAACGTTCATGTTTTTAAGAGTAGGCTCAAGACCCACCTGTTTAGCTTAGCTTTTGATTGAAATTTTATACTTTTACTTGTTTTTATTATACATATTTTATTATATTTATTTATGTTAGGCGTATTTTTAGCTTGAACTCATATTCCTTTATCATTTTTAGGATTTCCAGTGTTTCCTCTGCAGGAGCCCCCTGCACCGGGCTCCTGGTGGAGGGATGGTGCTTGGGCCTCTTCTCTCTCCTGGGCCCTGTGGCGGTTCCTGGTGGCAGTGGACGGCTCTCTGCTCCTGGTGTAGACGGCTCCTCTGGTGGCGCTTTCTCAACTGGTTCGCCTGTATTCAGTCTCACATTTTACTATGTGTAGTTTTATGTATTTTTGCATGTTAGCATGTGTGTGAGTGTGTGCGTGTGTGTGTGTGCGTGTGTGTGTTACTGTTTAGGTTGTTTGGTTGTGTGGGGTCGGGCAGCTGTGGGGGCTGGTTGGGTGAGTGGAAGGAAATGTGGGATTGTTTTTAATCACTGTAAAGCACTTTGTGTTACATTTTTTGTATGAAAAGCACTTTATAAATAAAGTTTGATTGATTGATTGATATGGAACAATAGTTTTTAGGGATCAATATACACTGCTCAAAAAAATTAAAGGAACACTTTGAAAACACATCAGATCTCAATGTGAAAAAAAAATATATATATATGTTGGATATCTAATATGGACAGGGCAATGTGCACTAGAGTGGCAACAATTAGACAATCCCTAAAACTGGACTGGTTTTGCATGTGGAGGTCATTTCAAGTTTATCCCTCTTGGTCTTTTTTGGTTGGTTTTCTACTAGCGCTGGCTACTACTGGGAGTATGAGGTCATTCCTTAAGCCTACAGAAGTTGCACAGATTGTCCAACATCTCCAGGATGGAACATCCCGACGTGCCATTGCATAGAGATTTAATGTGTCTCCTAGCACAATCGCCAGAACATGGAGGAGATATCAGGAGACAGGCAATTACTCTAGGAGAGATGGACAGGGCCACAGAAGGTCCACAACGCATCAGCAGGACCCATATCTGCTCCTTTGTGCAAGGAGGAAAAGGTTGTGTACTGCCCATACCCTACAGAATGTCTCTGCCCAAACAATCAGAAACAGACTTCATGAGGGTGGTTTGAGGGCACCAAGTCCTGTAGTGGGCCCTGTGCTCACCGTGGCGTTCAACTGGCATTTTCTAGATGATACCAGAATTGGCAAGTCCACCACTGGTGCCCTGTGCTTTTCACAGATGAGAGTAGGTTCACTCTGAGCACCTGTGATAGACGTGAAAGAGTCTGGAGAAGACAAAGAGAACGCTATGCTGCTTGCAACATCATTCAGCATGACCTGTTTGGTGGTGGGTTAGTGATGGTCTGGAGAGGCGTATCCATGGAGGGACGCACAGGCCTCTACCAGCTAGAAAACAGCAGTCAGACTGCCATTAGGTATCAGGATGAACCCATTGTCACACTCTACGCTGGTACAGTAGGTCCTGGGTTCGTCCTGATGCACAACAATGCCTGGCAATGCTCGGCCTCATGAATGAAAGGCCCTCACAATCACCTGACTTAAACCCAACAGAGCACCTCTGGAATATTATGTTTCAGGTTTCAATATTATCGTCTATATTTACTTCAGCAATATTTATCGCACTTCAAAATCTGTTATCGTGACAGGCCTGCTTGTGCACCACATGAAAAGAAATGAGAATACAAAAGCTCAAAATACAGATTACTAGCAACAGAATGAACAATTAGACAAGCCTCCAGCGGAATAACCCAGTCCCTGTGGTCGCCCAAAGCACTCCACTTTGATTAGACACATGGGCAAAGGCATCCAGATGAGACACACGCGGGCCGGACTGACAGGCACCATTGTGGGCGGCTGCTGTGAATTTGCATGTTCTGTCACGGTGATTTCACACAACTTAACCTGTACGCCTCCCCGTGTGCTGCTGCTCACTGATGAGGTAGAGCTTGTGTAAAGGTCTCCAGCTTGAGCAAGGAATCCTCTCTGCCTCTTTCTCTCTTTCACCCTCTCTACCTCTCTTTCCTTGTCTCTTCTCACTATCCCTCTCTCACTCTCTCTCTGCGTGAAGGCACTTGTGTGTGATTGTGCCCATGTTGTGCATGAGCAGCGAGAGACTGTCGGAAAATGGCAATTCTAATTACAGTGCCAAGCGTTTACAATTACATGGTGTTTTAACTGAAAATGTGTTTTTTATGCAGCAGATATGAAAAGGGCACCGAGGTGGTTTTAAAGCTGTGAAATAAATTATGTTGGGGCAGGGTTGCTGGTTTAAGAAGGACTTAATTTTCTTCAGGTTAGTTTAAAGGTCCCGTATTACCCCAAATTTCAAGCTTTAAGCCATGTTACAAAGTTGTTGCCTCCTTAAAAACATACCTGGAGTTGTTTTGTTTCATTTACACGTTTGAGAAATGTTTTATTATTAGTCAAATCAACTCAAAATGCTTTGTTCCACCTTGTGATGTCATGAAGTGGTAGTTTTCAAGTTAACAGCTACCTTTTACCTTTAGTTCAGTAGAGACTGGCAATTCCAGAACTGAAACTATCCAGCGATTCTAGGTGATTCTAGTAAAGGTGTATGGAGTTTAAAAATGCAGTGGAGCACTTCCTGCACATGACATCACAAGGTGGAACAGAGTGTTTTCAGTTGTAAATAAGAAGCCTAAATTTTGTGTGTTAAACGTGTGTGAATGAAACAAAACACAAGGTATGTTTTTGATGAGGAAACAACATAGATCAGAAAATTACGTACATTATTTTTAGCAATAAAAAGATTTGTAACTGAATAAATTCAGAAGCATTGTGTTTAATGCCATACTGTGGAACATTCCAGTCAAAGTAAGCATCTCTATGGAGACAAGCAGGTAGCAAACCTCCACCAAAAACATTACATAATACAAAGGCCTAAGGTTGAAGATAAGCTGGTTCTCCTAACTCATTCCTCACATAAGTATAAAGTGAATTCCGCTCTAAGCATCAAAGACCATAGGCCAAGTCATAAAAATAACAGGTGCAGGTGATGTGTAGAATGTAAAATTTAACGGCTAACAGTAACCAAAAATGCTCCACTTTAACTGTTTTACAAATGGCCCCCACTTAAAAACACAATGGCGATCTTACCTTCAAAGTGTGGCATGTGTGCTTTGTCATCAGTGTCATAGTTCAACACAAACTCAGCACAAATGTCTCCTCCCAGCCCTCACCTGCATCCTTCATCCTCTAACAACATGCATAAACAAACTCAAAGTGAACCCCCGTCCCTCTGCGCGCACTGTCCACCATATGGTCCAAGAAATAACTTTTAACATCCAACTTCCACGCCACAGCCTTCATTACAATTCATGAATATGCAAATCCAACTGTCTTAGCGGCCGTATCGACGCTAGCCCCCAACTGGGAACTGTCAAGGATGTCATGGGAAAAAGGAACTACGCCCTTCCCTTTGCTAGGACAAAATATATGTATATGAATGTGTGTGTGCGGGGATAAAACAGATGCTTGTGTATATTAATGACCCGTTTGACTACAGTCGCAGGGCACTGGGAATACAACACTCCCACAGCATCCACAAAAACACAGAAGGTTTGTACTTACAGTGACTATAGGCTTTGAAAGACTCGCATACAAGGTCCTACCAGATCAGTGGCAACAAAGTCAAACATGAATAAGGATAATATGGCAGTAAGTGAACAAAATATACGATAAAATGTGCTTTAGTACTTGTCCTCACTGGTTTTAATAGACATTAACACATTACCCCTGTTTTAGCTTCTCTTCACTGGCTGCCAGTGTGTTTTAGAATTAATTTTAAGATTTTACTGATAAAGCTCGTTTAAGTCTTGCATCAAGTTACATTTCAGAACTTTTAACTCAGTACAAGCCCTCCCGCAGCCTTAGATCCTCAGGCAGGTTCTTGTATTACCATATGACATGACAAGTATTTCCCATTTGAGAGAAGAACTCCGCCTAAATATGCAGGGTTTGTGTGTAAAAAAACGTGTGAATGAAACAAAACAAAACTCCAGGTATGTTTTTGATGAGGAAACAGCATTATAAGAAATCAGAAAATAGTGTTATATGAGCCCTTAATGTACCACCAAACCGGATGAGGATTGTGTCTTTATGCCTTAACAAACGTCATTCTATTTTCATTCTATTTCAATTATAAATATGTAAACAGAATGTAATGTTATTTTATCACTGTTTAGTCCCGGTTTAGCGATGATTTGAACTCCTGGTGCCTTTGGGGCTTGTTTAATCATGATTAAATGTGCACAATGTAACAATGGTCTCCACAGATATGCTATTGCTTGTTTTACATTTAACACATCTAACATGCATTCTTACGGTGTGCCAAATTGCCTCTCAACAGATCTGACCATAACTTGGTCTGGTAGTGACCTGTGTGAAGATGGAAATGTTTAATGCCATACTATGGAACATTCCAGGCAAAACAAAGTATTGATGTAGAAAAGCAAGTTTGTGTTTCCATCCAGTTTTCGTAGTAATACTCTTCTCAGTAAAAAGTACTTTGCAGAATAGTGCACCAGTCTATACTTGAAAGAATAAAAAACACTGTTAGGAGACATACGGACGCACAGACGGACACAGAGGCAATACATATGCAAAGTTTTAGTGCCGAAAAGAGCAGAGTCAGCAGTTGTGCACGCTCATGGCAAAATGAGCAGTAATCTCTGGGTGCTCGAGTGCTTAGGGTGCGGAAACACTCGGAGGGGAAAGTGGGTGAGAGAAGGAGCAGCCTGCTAAATGCTTCTCCTCTGACATAAACTCACAGGAGACGGAGTTGACAGGCTTTTCTTGCAGAGTCAACACACTATGGATACTATTCATGACGTGGCGGAATGCTGAAATCAAGACTGTTATTGGGAATGGTGTCAGGAGAGGAGCTGGAGAAGTGGAGAATGATGAATTAGATATGAGGCAGTGAGAATACAGAGCAGAAAGACTGAATAGAAAATGGTGCTACAGGTAAAAGGTTCAAGCTCTGTAGCAAAACAAATCACGGAAGATGCACAGAAACAACTTTGGGCATTTTGGGGAGAAATAAGTGCTAAGTGTGGTTGTGAAGCATACTGAAACATTAGTAGCTGCACACTCCAGATACACTAGAGACTAGAGATTTACTCCATAGAAAGGATGCATTTTTCTGTTTTGTTTGATAAACCAAAACACCAATTCAGGCACTAGTAGTCAGAATTGGTAAGACATTGCTGGAAAGTACTATAGAGGAACTCACAAAGTGCCTTTTGGCTTTCGGTCTCAAGATAAGCCCATTAGATCTTCTCAAGATTACGCTTTGGAAAGTAGATCTTTTATATTGTGGTCCTTTTGTGTGTTGAAAAATGCAGAGAAATACAATACATCCTTATCAAAAGTTAAAAGCTCTCATATATCCTGCCATGCCATGTGTGACATATATTCCACAGTATAATTCAAGTTTGTTTATCATTATTGTAGTTTTGTCCAAGTAAAATAATTACCTACGAGGGTCAATGCTTGTCAATGCCAAAAAGTGCCATGAGTATTTGTGAGAAAAAAATTTAAAAACATCTGGAAACTAAATAATGCAAGCAGCCTGTGACCAGAGCAGAAACACCTCATCCAGTTTTGAAGGCAGGGCTTATTAATCAAAATGATGAAGTCCCCTGCTGTTTAAATCTATACTGCCACTGAGAGCTCTGCAAATGCCTTTTGTCCCGGTGGTTGGCAGCGCTGTATTAAAATGTGGCATGTGCGTAAGAGGGGTGGTTAAGATGGAGGGCATTGATCGCAGTCAAGAGCAGAATGTTTTCAGCTGAAGAGCTTTGATTGAATATGCTGTGTGCTTATTGACCACAAGGAGGAGCGAGGGGCCAGCGCACGCACTCACCTGAAATTGTCATAAATAATTACTGAGTGGTCCAGATCAATACCCAATTAACATGGGCTAAATATGGTCCATAAAGCAGCCACACGCTAGACAGGAATGGACTGCTACCACAATAATAATAATAATAAAAACACTTGTGATGTTATAATTCACGTCTGCATAGGGATAACTAGGGCAAAAATCGGACTGGCATGTAGTGTGCTGGCAAACGTTAAAATAACACATCTCCTCTTAGAGAACGCTTGACGGGTGTTACGGGCTAATTATTCCCCCAGCTCCTTCCTGCAGTGTCACGGCTATAGCTTCCCCTCTCAAACAGCTGCTCTGCTAATTACCTCTGGTGGCACAAAGTGGAATTTCTCTGCCGGCTCCTCGCTCTGCCTGTCTCAATTACCCATTCTCTTTCTCCCTCTCCACATTGACTTGCACAGAAACACCAAGCAGAGACGGAGGCCTATCCAGTAATCCCACTCCATAAAGAAGTCATTGTACTTTTCCAGGGAGTGACAGAAAAGACTGTACATGCTAGCAGCACTGAGATTGAAAACATGGACTTGTTTAATAACTTTATGGGGTGCTGTGGCCTCTTTTTTTTTATTTTTTATTATTATTATCCAATTTTTATGGATAGCAGGGAAAGTACTAAGGGACTGTGCAAATTGGTCTGATCCATGTGCTGTGCAGTTGACTCACTCTTCAACCACTGGAACAGCCTGTCAGGAGGGAGATACATAATATTACAATGACTGTTTTGGAGATATACAAGACTGGAATGTACAGCAAAATCAAATCAAAATAGTGTAAAAATAGCAAACAAAATAGCCATGTAACATAACTAAATAAAAATATAAAGTGATATTTTGTGACTAATTGTAAGAGCTGTTCTCATTTTGTGCAATATTTTTACTGGTACATTTACTGGCACTATTTCTAGCACATTTCTAGCACATTTATCAAGGATTGCCATAATATAGTCGTAATGTCATCATCGGGAAGCCTGTAATCCAAATTGAGAGATCATTAAGCCACATTATAATGTTGTTACCTCCTCAAAAACATTCCTGGACTTGTTTGAGTAATCCTGCATTATTAGTCTGTCTATACCGCCAAAGCTCAAAATGCTCTGTTCCACCTTGTGATGTCATGTAGTGGTAGTTTTCATGTTAAGAGCTACCTTTTACCTTTAGTTCAGTAGAGATTGGCAATTCCAGGGGTGAAAATATCCAAATGATTCTACTGAAGGTGTGTGGAGTTTAAAAACCCAGTGGAGCACTTCCTGTACTACCACATGACATCAGAAGGTGGAACGTTCTTTTCTGTTTGAGAGAAGAACAAAATTTCTAAGTTTAACACACAAACTCTGCATGGGTTTGTGTGTGGGTTAAACATGTGTGAATGAAACAAAACACCACTCCAGGTATATTTGTGATGAGGAAACAACATTATAACATAGATCAGAAAATAGCACAATATAGGCCTTTTAAGTATCAACAGTATCTATGCTAAATTGTATTCCAGATTTGAGTTTTAGTCCTAGTAATGCAGTTTTTAATCACAACTGGAACGCTAATATTGTTGTGAAAAGTCAAAGAAAAACAAATATACCAGATTATCATAAAACCTGTTGCCGGAATAACATATTTCACTCCTTGAAAACTGTAAGCACACAGGGAGTGGCAGCCATTTGATACTTTGATATGGATTGAAGCTTTAAGACTGGCGCGGGTTAATTGACTTCTTTTGCGTTTTGATGGAGTCAGCACAAGCTTGAAAATGCGTGTCTGTGTGCGTCCGCTTGAGTCAAAGGGATTATTAGCCGGGACAGGAGAGTGCGTGGCTCTGGTGTGAATATGATTATAATGCAGTGTACAGCAGAGAGGATTACACTAGCACTACTCTCCCATCGCCCTAATCCAGGTCCACATATTTACATAACAGACCTGTGCGCATCCCATTAGCCTGATATAGATACAGAGAGCGTTGGGTGCAGGCTGTTTACACTAACATAAGAAAGACATGCTGCCAGTGGGGGATTTGAAGCACCTGCCTTTGTAGCAATGAAAATGCTGAATCAGAATACATGCACGTGATAGTACATGTATGAGCTCCCGGGAGTTCAACAGGCAATTCATATGAAAGTGTATCGACAACAAAGAGGGAGCGCATAATAGATTTCTGAATGCATACAGACTGTAAGACGATTACAGTATTTTGAACAATAATCGCTGTGATTCAGTACACTTGGGATACTGGGATGCAGATGCAGCAAGTGGAGCTATTTAAGGCACTCATGGTAATGCTGAAGTAATAAAGAGAAGAAAAGTGGACAGACGGTGCAGAGCTATTACACTTATAATTAACTCAACAGTGTTTGTGTAGCCCAGATCTAACCCGCATCTGAATTCATAACATTGTATTTTCATCTCTTGCCTTAGCACTATTTACTAATAGACAAAACAAGCCATTTGATAATGTGAAAGTAAAGTAATGCTGAGTAGCCTATATTTGCAATCCACTTGTTATTTCGTCAGGTCAAACAGAGAACAAATAAAAGCTTTTTTTCATGTAATAAAGTAAAATTTGTCTTATGCCAGTAGAGATGTATTGTAAAAGCAGCCCTAGGGATCAAACCAGGACTGCTGTGTACTGTCTGCATTTAATTTTAAGCATCCCATCCCAAAACCAGGAAGTAACACTGGTACACTGTTAGCATGCTAAGTTTGGACTGCTGCAAACAGTTTAAAATGAACTAGATAAGTTTTTCAGGTACAGCACCTTTAAGTTTGATTTAAATATTATATGTTATATTTGTGTATAACATATGTACCTTTAAAACAATTCTAATAAGGCATGACGGCGCAAAAAAGTAAGGTAGCACTGCCACCTTGGTTTGTCTTCCATCAAGGGTCACTTGATTACCAAGCTCTCATAAAATATCCATGGGCACCAGATGTTGCAGCCTTAACGTGATAGAGGCGATAAAATCCATACACCTGAAGACTGAAATTGCCCTTTACTCAATAAGGGCCTGAACACCAAAGCATGTGTCAGACTCCATTGTCATCCACAGTGAGACAGCATCAAGCACAGCTGCACCATTCACCCCCATCCATTACCCTCACCCCACAAACCCATCCATCGCAATCCCCTCCCTCCCCCCTCAGCTCATCTCCGGCCTGTCAGGCAGCAGGCTGTATGTCAGTGTGTGTGTGTGTGTGTGTGTGTGTGTGTGTGCGTGTGCGTGTGCGTGTGCGTGTGCGTGTGCTCTCTTGTACATGTGCATTAGTGTAGTGGTGCTGTGCCAGTGCACTGTCACAATCGTCTTATTGATTGGATGTATGTCCCTCAGTACTTTAGCCAGCCATGACTGATCACATACTGCACAGGTTGTTACATAGGGCTATGGGCAGGGCTGTGGTGTACCTGCTACAACAGAGCCCAGAGGGGATACAAAAATAGCATACCATACTGTTAGAAATTGTAATACACAATACTTGATAAGGACAAAAACACAATACTGAGGGGGGGTTGGCAGCTATCAGATTGATCACTGGGTGATGACTGGGTATCTAGTCACTAGGATGAATAAATGATCTCTAACTCTGCAACTTGTAAAAACAGACTCTGATTGAGTATTCTTTGAAAGGTGTATATACAGTATGATGCACAGTTTGTACTTGTAAACGTACCTGTAACTTAACTGTCTACTGTTTCAACTTTGCATTGGTTGTGCTACCATCCTATACTTATAGATAAGATATACTAAGTTTATCTTGCAATGAAATTCTAAAAATAAAATTGTTCCAATTACCTCCCAATCATGAACCATCTGAGGCTAATATCACGTGAAGAAGAGTGAATAAGAGTTTTGCTACTCATCCAAGTAGCTTCTTCAAATCTGACAGAGTTCTGGTAAGTCACTGCCTTATATTTGTCTGAAGGGAATAGCTACTTATGCAGAAATTAACACACCCTCGTTGTTTGCAGTACTAGTTAGGTCCAT
This sequence comes from Taenioides sp. WSHXM2023, assembly GCA_029959045.1. Lineage (NCBI taxonomy): Eukaryota > Metazoa > Chordata > Actinopteri > Gobiiformes > Gobiidae > Taenioides > Taenioides sp. WSHXM2023. Next base: position 633,953 of record CM057095.1, on the reverse strand, counting down.
TGAACAACCCTAGGCAACAGAGATTCCACAGACATGAGAGGCTAAATGACCATTACAGCCATTACATAATTAACTATGCAAATTTAAACCTCTATGAAAAATGTGTCAACTTCACTAACTCGCTTTGCTGCACAGGGTAGGGCTGTCACTACACCTGGTAAAACATAGCTCCATATAAACAATAAGACCGAGACAGAGATGCTTTTTCAAGATTTAGACGATGAATAGTCAGTTTCTTTTGTGCTACTTATGACAGACATGCAGACATTGACAAAATACAATCAGATCCAAAACAATTTTTCATTTTCACCTATAAGATACACTGACGACAATAACAGCTCTTTTGTGATTAGGATAAAGCTAGAGAAGTGTGTGGAAGAAAGTGGAGGAAATGAAAAAGTCTGGTATGAGGTGGCTTGCTGATATGAGGTGCTGCTTTCAGACCGATCCTGATAGTCTTGAAGGTGAACCAATCAATTATTCTTCAGCCTCAATAATTCAGAGAGCGACCGGCACAAACACAGAGCCTACTACAGCACCACAGCAGCGCCTGATTTGATTTAAGATGACCAGTCAATGTGGATCCAAGGCTTCGCAGAGCTGGGCCTTTAAATTATTGCTGAGCTTTAAGACAGAGAGCCAGCAGTATTTCTCTCACCACACCAAAGCCCTGTTATACCAGCCTACCTTTATCAGAGTCCTGCACTATCATGTGACATAAACCAGAATGACACAATGTCAGAAAACATGGTTAATAATGCACTAGATAGTATGGGAGGTAAAAAAATAAAATAAAATTAAAGGTGCACTATGTAACTTTTCTGATTGAGGGTTTGCCATCTGCTTGTTAATGCCTTGAACGTTAAAACAGTATGGCATTCAGCACAGTATAGCAGCCAATTTAAAGGTCAGATCTGCCGAGAAACAGTCCCACTCACAAGTTTTTTTTTTAGTGATAAAACAGCTGTAATTGAATAGATGCAAGATGCCATAATGCCAAACAGTGGAACATTTCAGGCAAAGCCATAAGATTTCATGTGGAGGTGAGGGTCTCCTACAAGAAAAGTTACATAATGCATCTTTAAACATTCCTTGACAAATGCCTTCCTAATATGTTTGAGCTTTGGGCTGGTTGCAGGTTAGGGACCCCTAAGTGCTTCATTGTCAGAGAACTACATTTGGTCAGGCAACTTGGAATAAGAAACTAATGTTTCTGTTGGAATGGTACTAACCAATCTGTCATCAACACTGCCAAAATCACTGTTGAAATCAAAACTTAAACAGTGCTGAAAGGCACACATTTTAAGCAAAGTGAAGTAAAATAGTGACTGGAACAGGTTCAATTCTCTGTATAATTAAGTCTAATACTACTTCAATAAATTGGCTTTTTCAAAGTAAACGTCGGACAATGTACAACCACAGCAAACCTAATCCTCTCTTTATCCTTTTCCCCTCTGCAGTTTCCACCACAGCTCTGTCTTTTTCTGCTTCATCCTTGGACCTCTCTCTCCCGCTCCCGTCTAACTGTGTCTTTGTCTTTGATCCCGGCTGGACACACTCACGCGCACAGTCATACATGTGCACACACACACACACACACATGCAGGCACACACACACACACACACACACACACACACACACACACGCACGCACGCACACACACACACACACACACTATCCATTTCTGTGTAATTGAAAAGATGCCCTGGCTGTTTGCCACACCACTAAAGTGGATCAGATGGCAGAATATCCCTGAGGTAGTACATCTCCAGCAGAGAGAATTAAAGAGAAAAAGCTCCGGCTCTCTAACTCACTCATACACACACATACATAAGGCTGACGGTGCCATCCCTGTGTCCCTACTCACTCCTTGCTTTGTTCCAGCCCTCTATTACAATATGAATTGGCCTGTTAAAGTTGAATTGAACCATTTGTCTTGCGCGAGTTTCTTCTTCCCGACACGAGGACTAGAAAATGACTCTGCAGATTTTCAATAGCAGCAACTCCGGGATGAAAGTGGAGAAAATGTCCTTTTATTTCTTCTCTGAGATGACACGAATAGCTTAAACACAACAGTCATCAGAAATGGTCGCAAAACAGAAAATAGTCAATAACAAGGGGCGGATCAACCGCCTTGCTGCTACATCCCCTCAAACCTGATTTGTCTGACTCTTATTACTTTGATGTGTGACAGCACAGCCTGCAAATAAACTGGATAAACGACAGGATGACAGAAGTGCAGAGGAACAGCCAAAAAGTGTGTGAAGAGCAATACACAACAATAAATAAAACAACACACATTTTAAAGATTAAAGGAATGCACCGTAAAAGCACAAAAGAAATAAAGCTGAGCCATAGAGTCGCCACCTGGCAGCTCAGCACTGTTTATGTTCACAAAGACAATGGAATTAACAGCCATGAATTTCAGTTAGGCAGCACCTGTAATGTTTCACTGTATAGCATTAAACTTACCTATCTCCATGGAGACAAGCAGGTGAAGTTACAGGCCAGATTTGTGGAGATCAGAAACTTGTAATTGAATAAATGTGAGATAGATACATTTAATGCCATACAGTGGAACATTCCAGACAAGGCAAAAGCATCTCCATGGAGACAAGCAAAAAGTTACATCATACACCTCTAACAACAGTGGGGGGTTTAGTGTGAAGTAGTGCAGTAATAGTAGTGGTGTTACTCTGGTGGTGGTAGTAGTAAGATAAGATAATCCTTTATTTGTCCCACAATGGGGAAATTGCAGAAAAGCAGAAGAAGAGTAGAAGAAGAGAAAAGTAGTAGAAGAGAAATTAGATCACAGTAGCAGCAATAACAGTAGAAGGCCTTATAGTCGGCTAGTAATGAATATATTAGGCTAATAGTAATAACAGTAATATGAGTAGCAGAAGAAAATACATAATGAAAAATAACAATGAACGTTTTGCACACTTGAGCTGACAAAAAGCTTTTGTGAAAGAGTGTGTTGTATGCTCATGTTTGACAATCTCTGAGCACTGGCCCTGTGTGTCTCGGTTCAGCAGACAACAGGTCTGATTGGATTAAGACACTATACAGTGGATTAGCAGTGTCTGCTGTGATGTGGACACAAGGAGAGAAAGAGAGAAAGAGAGAAAGAGGGGGGATTAAAATCTCATAACTGTCTATATGAGCGATTCATTTTAGAACTCAAGACAGGAGACATAAATACAATGGATAGGGACACAGCATTTTATTTGGACCATCTACTAAACAGTCGCCACTTACTGTACTTAATCGCCATAACAACACAGCAGTGGAAATGTCACCATAATGTGTAATTCTGTTTTAAATGTCAGAGGAAACCAGTATTGACATCAGCTAACATTATAAACATTGTCAGCCCAACTCTATCAAATGCAGCTCCACCAGAGTAGCAAATGCAAGAGGGATTTTTGGGAGTCATAAAAAGAGGATAATTGGTTCAGTTCAGAGTGGTGTCAGCCTTTATTTCAGATCAGATGGAGGATATTGACTGTTAGGAAAATAGGAAATTAATAAAGTCAGGACTGCACAACCACTGACAAACAGGGAAGAGATGTGAAATGTTCATATTCTCAAAATTAACTGTTAAAGTGACAGTTAGACTACTCATTTTTCTAAATATTTGTTGAAGTATAATTTGGATGAAGTATAATTTTATTTCCCGGGGCAGTGGATATGACACAAATAGAGATAATTCCATAACTGTTACTTACTGTAACCATAATGCTAGCAAGGGTGTAAACTTATTTTAAATGTTAAATTCATGTTTAAAATGCCAGAAAACTGCCTTTTCACACGTAATTGTCCCTGCATTTGGACAGAATTTTCCATGATGATGATACTCCTTATATCTTTGTACTTTTCTTCTCAACATTTCTTTGCAAACTGTCACTTGTCTGATGAGTACTATCCCAACCAAGTAATAAGTAAGAAAAATGCCAATACCTGTCATATGCACTTCTATGCAAGATTATTATCTAACGTTTCTCATCAGCAAATCTTCGTTCAAGGCATGACTGACACAACAAAAATAACCACTCACTAGTTTCACCTTAAATCACTCAAGATTTTACCAGGATGAAAATGTCCGCCTCCTTTTTCAGAAATGTATTTTATACTAGTATATTTGACCACTTTTTAGGGCAATCCATTGGACACTCCTTGTAACACCAAGAACCCCTCATTATTCATAACTGGAATCTTTAAAAGTATTTTTTTTTTTTACTGTCAAGGTTGAAAATGGTGTTGGTATTCAATCACTCTGGTATAACTGTTGTCAGTAGCTTTTTGCCACAAGATTATTATGGAGCCAATATCCAACATAAATTATAACGATAATATGTTTGGAGGTTTCTTTCCAAAATTAAATTTCCATAAATTAAAATGCCTTGAAAGTAATCTCCATAGTAACCTAAATGAGATGCAAGGATGGACTGTACAACCAAAAGCCCCAAAACAAGTTAACATGCTTGATGTGTTCCTTGATCCTTGTACATGATTTGATGGTTTGATGTTGTGAACTACTTGTCTGGGGAAGTGTTCTGAGTCACGTTTGAGTCATTCTCTTAATTAGCTCATGCATCGTTGCTACTTAGCTTTATTAATTGCGACATTAAAAAATCTTGAAGTAAAAGCTTTATTAGCAGTGATTTATGAAGTGTGATTTTGAAGGAAAATGAAGTCTTAAGTAATAGCTGATTAGTGATTGGAGGTTGTGTTGATTGTGGCTTGTATATATGTGTGTGAGTGGACCCTCAGTCTCCCCTCCAGTGGTCCCCCTGCTGCCAACATGAAGCAGGCTGCCTTTTAATTACTGCCTCTGTGATGGAGAGGGAAAAGAGCGAAATGTGACGCTCCAATGTGCCCTGTAAACTCTAAACTGATATTTTGAGCACAGCTGGGACAAATAGCCCAGACTGTACTGAAAGCAAAAGATGGCTCAAGCTATGTAGTAAATAAATTCAAATGGTACATAAAAAACAGTCTAGTTTGCTATGGATTTTGCTTTAACATAAAAAATATATAAAATATATAAAATGCTTTCTCCTTGCTGAGGACCCACTTTCATATGAACTCAAACAGCATGTTGCAGACATGACACAAAAAAGCAGAAATTTAAGGTAGGTACACTTCTTGCCCTCGTAGGGAAATTTGTCCTCTGCATTTGACCCATCCTTCAAATGCCACTGGGACAACCTATCAGGAGCAGTGGGCACCGCAGTGATGTACCTGAGGACCCATCTCCAGATCTTGAGCTAAGCTTGGTCAGGACAACCTTAGCTGGAGTATCTATTGTGCATGTTTTGGGTTGATGGGGGAAACCAGACTTAACTGGATGTTTTAACAAAATATATATTGTGAAACCAGTACAAGTAGTGTAAGATAATGGCCAAAGGTTTTGATGTAACCTCTTACGTTTAAAAAAATAAAAATAAAAAATCAATACCCAATCAATACTCAAATTATAGTGTCAAAACGACATACTATATAAATTTGAACAAGTATCAATACTGAAAATACATCATATAAATATGCAAAGTATTTGACCTTTCTTGAATAGTTGAATGACTATATCATATTAATAAACTACAATTATTTTGTGTAGAAAATTTACTACTTTCTATTGTCTAAAAGAGAGTATTTTCATGATAATTGTGCTATTGAAACTTCTTTTCTGTAGATCAAAATAAAGAACATAACAACATGTGAGTAAAAGGTAGAGAAACTATTGTAATATACATAGTAGATTTAATATGTAAACAAACCATCACTGGTGTAAATAAGCCTCATCACTAGCCCTGTGTTTGTGTGGATGCAGAGGAGACATTGTGGAGGAGGTTTAAACAGCACAGAGGAGTGTGTGTTAAATCAGAGCAGGAGTGTGCCTCACAGTGTGCAGCAGATTGCCTCAGCTCACACCACTGCCTCCGCAAATTAATACCATTGATTTTTGCTCCGCCTGCCGTCCAATACACCCATGCAAAAACTCACACACGTACACATATATACAGGAGAGGATTTGGGCATTAAACTGGCTGCTTCCATGGTCTCATGCAATGAATGATGGGGTTTAAATGGAGGAAAACGCAGAGATGTTACACAGCTGCATCCAAGACCAGGGCTGACTGGGATGCACAGTACGACACGCACAAAATCATACACACAAGTGTTGGACTAAGGGACGGGCTGATGAGTAATGGGCCATCTGACACACAAATCACAGATGTTCATGAAACACCAAAAACAACATGGCCGCCAAAGGGACAAGAACACATTCACTCAACAATGCAATGATACAGACAGTGAAAGAGTTATAAGTGAAAGCTATGGTATAATAAAAGCATATCTCCATATGTCAGTGACTAATACCTTTTTAATTAGTGCTCACTGTGGAGCAAGCTATGGACCTTTAGGATGCTATATAGGCTTTTTACACCATATGTGGCAGTAAATGTGGCAGAAGACCTTCCAGAGGAAAGACACCAAAACCTTTCAGAGGAAATACTTGGGAATGAGGGAGGGAGAGAATGAATCATTTCATCATCATTTTCATCATCAACACCAGCGGAGAGAGAGTGAGGCCTTTCCTTCACCTGGTACTCTCTGGATGCTTCTGTGATGCTGGGACACAGAGGAGAGACACTTTTGGCTCTTCCTCTCCTCAAACTTCCCTGACACAGAATCTGCTGACCCTCCCTGACCAGTCCCTCTGTTAAACTGCACTGAGACCTTTGACCTTTGCTGCAGCAAAACTTAAATTTCCCTCAGGATCAATATAGTATTACTCTCTCTATCTGTCTATCTGTCATGTAACTTAATTTCATGCATTGTTTGAAAATGGACTTGAAACACAATCAAAAACTGTCATCTAGGCATTTACTAAGCAACAGTGTATTCAAAAAGAAAAATCTATTGTCAAGATATACGTAAAGGCAAAATCTTTGTTCAGGGATATGTGCCTATCTTGATTCGTGCATTGGAATCAGACATTATGGCACTTACAAAGACAGATAGACAAGTAACCACTAAAAGCTATAGCACTGGTTACAAGTGGCTGCTCCATTTTGAGAGAAACCTATAGATTACCTGAAGTGCAGTGTGCAGCAGCCTTGGATGTGATGAGTACTGATGCTCCACCTTCATGTGTGCTGCTTTCAGGCCATAATTCTGAGTGAGGAGCACTGATCTGGAGTCAGTGGCCTTCCCGCCCCATGTGACCTATTTTGTGGAGCCGGAGGAAACACAAGGTCGCTGGGAGGGTTAACACAGGGAGATTTCATCTTCACAAAAAGGAAATGGTTTTATGTTAATGAAGATACAGGACATTGTTATTTAGTATTTCTGACTTAGCATTGGCAAACTTTTAGTGATTGCATTTTTTTTTTTTATCAGAAATGTAGGTAGTCCAAGCAACTATGTGAAAGTGAAATTGCACAGTTTACCAAGGACATGTCCAGTTCAGTCCTTGCTATCTGGCCAATGTCATCGAATGCTATAATACTCCCTACAATGGATACATAGCCAGGCTTGAATGGATAGTACTATATGACAATGTGTTGAGTGTTCCATGTCGTCCAAAATTAATTGGAATTGAATCAAAATTGCAATATGAACAAACACAATTAGCAAACACTATAATTTTTGAAGTGCCCTAATTTCCTCTCAAAACAAAAAATGATCCTGTCTTATTGTGAATAAAATTTGCTAAGTCAGTACAAATCTTTGCAAATGTTAAATGTTCTGAAAAGCATGGATTCTTGTATTAGATTAGTACTTCATATGAGAGAGAGAGTGAGAGAGAGCGATAATAGTAAATCTGATCTCAACCAGAGCATTGGATAGCCCTCATTGGATCTTTCTCCAGGATCCAAGCTAGCACTGATCTGGAGTCAGGGGCTACCGCAGTACAGTATAAACACAAGGTCACCTGTTGGCACACACGCGGCACAGGGAGTGTTTTACAGCAGCTCAGTGAGAGAAAGAGTTGGAGCGCACCACTGAGGCAGCCTGTTGAGCTTTGGAGTTTCTGTAGCAGCAGTACAGCACACCTGCCATACCTAATGATGATTTATGCCCAGCCTGGAAGCCAAGCATGCACAACTGAGGCTGTCCCAACACAGCTAAACACAGTGGCATATGTGTGTCTGAATGTACCGCTCACCATGGAAAAGAGAAGAGGCGACACGATGTCTGGTGAAGGTGAACGTGCGAGCCAAAAATCAACAGCACAAATGAATACTGAAAGACTGAATAAAGAGGATGTGTTAGAAAGAGGAGGGGTTCTGATCTCCTAGCAGACTCACACAGTCTGAGCTCATTTAGTAAGGACTATCTAGGAGACTACTGTAAGGTTTTAGTCTCCTCCACACATTTCCTCAGAGGAGCGACTGCCAATTTTTGCTTCTCTTTTTGCTTAAGTCAAGAATCCACTAAAACACATCTTCTACATGGATCCTCCACAGTTTTAAAAATGCTACTTAATAGTCATAATAGTCATAAGAAAGGAGGACAATACAGTAAGAAGGATTCCTGATATATTTCTGCAGATCTACTCATTTCAATGGGCAATGAAAACAGTTAAATAGTTAACGACAGTGGTTCTGGATGTCTATGTGATATTAAAACAGTGAACATATACTAATGAACTACTGGGACACATTAAGTGGTACAATATTGCTTTGACCATCCAGCAAAACCAATATATCAGATATATTTTCTCTATGTGACTTTGCTACCAACAAGTTTTGTTTTGACCTGTGGGATAAGTTGTTTTTACCAACTCAAATGCTTCCAGAGAAAATTACCATGTGTATGTTATTGATGAATTTTTTTTTGTTATTTTTGTGAAAGCAAATGCAGGTGCATTTATGTATTCAAAAGCCTCTTGTAAGATGAGAAATCCTGCATTATAAAAGTGATGAGAAGATGTGTGTAATCTGACATTACAGAGAAAGATGTTGGGCTCAGCCTCCTGCAGCTTTGGCAGAAAAGGATCTGTGTTCGTACAGACTGGTGAATGTATTCTTTCTTTGTGAGGCAGCGGTGTCAGTGGGGAAATCTTAAGATGAAGAAACCCACTAAAACTGTGCCATCTGTATCTTCAGTCTCGGTGTCAAGGGGGAGATCTAATCGAGGCAATTAAGCCCATTTCAAACTGGATGAATACATTTACAAATTAGGTTTTTGTTGGCATTTAAATTTCACACCTGCGAGCCACTTTGGCAAGTCAATACGTCAGAGTGGAAGAAATGTTCCAGAACTAATAGAACAAGTACACAGACCAAACACAATTTATTATTCAAGGTTACAAAAATGTTTTAGCTCTGATGCTATTGTATTTAGTAAATGACAAGATGAGTAAACAATTTTTGTTCAGTGACATTACTGCAGCCCCTCACTCAGGCCTTGGCTCGGGTGCTGCTTCAGCTTTATTCACTTCACATGACAAATGCACTACATTATGCAAAAGTGCAGAGCCTTCTGAATGCAGCCTTGTGCTCAAGAAAATAATAAGAAAAACATATCAAGTATACATGAGAATACACACTATAGAGATGGTAGTAAGGGCAGCAAACTACCCGTCACCAGCATCCATAGCACATTACACTCAGTGTGTGTAAACAGGCAGAGTTAAAGTGGAACTCGCCCCTCATATGTATTCACATCACTCTCTCTTTCATTCTGTCTGCCTCTCATCTCCAGCCTCTTGCAGTACTGTTGTGTCCTTGCAGCCCCCTCCATCATCCTCACACAGGGAGAGCTGGAGGCGCTCCAAGCCCAGTCTCTTGAGTTGTGGCTGGGTGATTTCCAGGCCCACTCCTCAGGCCTCACTCCAGGCTTGTGGGCCTTAGAGCTGGCAGCTCAGGGAGCCCATTGTCAGGGAGAGATTACCACACACAGCAGCTTTTGTCATACACACAGATAGCCCAGACATAACCACCATTGTTTACGGCAATGGAGATGTAAAAGAGTGAGGGCCAGGCCATGCACTTAGAGGAGCACATTCTGAATCAAGGTTAGAAAAGTCATGCGTGTGCTCAGAGCGGCCATGCTCGCTGCACAGCTGTGTGCTCAGTAATTAATCGCGCTTAGGATATTGACTTTCTATTCAGGCCCATCCAGTGAACAGCATACATACAGGTTCCTCTGAGGACGTATGCTATCTGTCCACCTATAATCCTGAGTGAATATAGTCAACATGATCTGCAGCTGTGGGACCAGGGATTATGTGGCCCTCCAGGGCCCGTGGATCTGTGGTTATCGGACTATAAGCCCTGTACACACAGCATATAGAGTCCTGGTGCAGTGTTTAACTCAGCACAAAGCGCTTGTATTCAGTTAGGCCCACATGTTTACATACAAATGTGCCAAAGAGCCACTTCCTGTTACTTGAGAGCACAAGCTTCTTATGCATGAGGCATGGCCATAAACAGTGGTGCACACTGACAATGCTAATCCTCCACATAAGCACTGCAGCCCGCGGCCAGAGATGGGCCGATGTCAGCAGCGATAAGAAAAAGAGAAGAAAAGTGCAAAAATACTGCTGTGTCCCACATACGCTCCCCTCCTGATTAGACCTCCCTCCTCCCCCTGTTCACCAACCCCCCTCCCCACTACAGTCCCAGCAGCAGATCACAGGAGAGGTGGCACACTTTGTGGATACATTTAGAAATGAGGTGCAATCCCAAGGCCGGCACTGAAAAGACAACACACAGTCTTCTTTCACACATGGCTCACTTACGGCACATGTGGGGAGGAGAGCTTCCATTTCAGGGCCATCCTCTTCATAGCTCAGTGCTGAATGGGTTTTGTTATGGCGGCGCTGACTGGACCCCCTAAAGAGGAGCAGAGAGCCTGTGGAGGGGATGGCCGCTGTGAATGAGCAGGGAAAGTGACTTTGAGGTGCTGGGGCCGAATTGTAGGGCCTAAAATTCATCTCCCAAACCCACAGTCACAGCGGCCGACAGCAGCTCTGTGCTTCGCTGCTCAAGCCTGAACCAGCACTTTCCTCCTCATAACACCCCCCCCCCCCCCCCCCCTTTCTTATCCAATCTTATTATTACTATCTCACCTCTCGGCTCAAATGGTGCCCCTCACCATCCCTCTCTCCTCCAATGCTGCACCAGCCACTGTCCAGGGCCACCATTCATTACGAGGGCTGTATTTTACCCGGGTGGCCAAGGGGAAATAAAAATCCCAACTCTAGCAGCTCACAGTTTCACTGATGGTCCCAAAAGCAGAAAGGGGAAAGACAACAAGGTCTGAGAGTCCTATTACGAGGATCAACTGCACATTTGTTCCAATCGGTTTAGTGTAAAAAATAGGCTCAGGAAGATGCACAGTAATGCTATTATCTCTATGTTCAGAGAGATTGAACACAGTGCTTCTCAAAACACAAAAGTAATAATACACATTTTTCCAATTCCAAAGAAAAAATCCTAACAAAGAATGAGATTTGAAGCTGATTTTGTACACTCAGTTGTATTAGTTTAGATTTTAAGTTTTTTAGTCTTTATTTGCTTGTTCTCAGTGAATTAATGAATTGTACAGATGATTGTGAGCACAGTTAGCATCTTTATTATGCTATTTTCTCATCTGTTATAATGTTGTTTTCTGTCATTTTTTATGGAGCTGTGTTTTGTTTCATTCACACAAACCTTGCATATTTAGACTGAGTTCTTCTCTGAAACTGAAAACACTCTGTTACACTTTGTGATGTCATGTGGTGTTACAGGAAGTGCTCCACTGTGTTTTTAAACTCTATACACCTTCACTAGAATCATGTGGATAATATCAGCCCTGGTGCTGCTAATCTCTAATGAACTAAAGGTAAAAGGTAACTGTTAACATGAAAACTACCACTTCATGACATCACAAGCTGGAATAAAGCATTTTGAGCTTTGGAGATGGAGACAGACTAATAATGAGGGCTTACTCAATCATGTGTGAATGATACAAAACTCCAGGTAGGTTTTTGATGAGGTAACAACACTATAACATGGCTTAAAGCTCGTAAGAGTCAATTTTAATATAGGACATTTAAATTAAGTTAATCTCTCTATCTATCACCCATCCATCTATCTACACTTCCACTGTCACACAGTCCTATATATCATACATTATAGTAAAATCAAGTTTGAGAGCAGGGATATCCTAAACACCCCGTAGAGGGACATGATGTTGAAGAATAGATTGGACTTTTATTAGTTAGAATAAATAGTTGTGGTCCCTGTCTCTCTGTGGCAGTTGAGTCTTCTGCAGCAGTAGCAGCATGATTCATCTCCTTTGTCTCTTCCACTTAGTCACAATGTAATACAGTGGTACAGATGGTGTGAGGAGTTTCACAAAGTACTTGTTGCTCCATCTGTTTCTGAATGTAATCATCCTGCATCAGTAGGGGATTGCAATACAAAAATGATTGTATTATGTTCAGCAACAATAAAACAGTTTGCATACTCTGGTACGCTGTGTTTTAGCTCTGAAAGGTTTTAGCAGGTGTTTGGGGAGTCCATTGTTGTAGAATGGATGGCTGTCATATCTCACTATGTCCCAGGGCACCAAGATATATCACACTCAAATTGAAATCGGAATTTGAATAGAACTACAATCATTTGGCAAACACCATTTTCTTTGCAAACAACAAATGATCCTGTCTAGGCATGTGACGATAAGAAATGTTCAAGCACAATATATTGCTACAGAGAAATATTGAGATTAACAATAATATTGAAACTACTTTATGGCACTGAAACAAAGCAGGATAATCCCAGTAAACCTATAAATATACTGTATCAAAAAGTCTGAGCTGCAACAAATTAATAGCAGAATGAACCAATAATTTGTCATAGAAGTTGTGTTCTACTCTCTACAGGTCAAATCTTATGTTATTATAAAAGAATGACTATAATCTCTACTTTATTGCAAAGAAATTCTACTCACGATAAGTACTGACCCCTAAAATATATTTTACATTTTGCATTTACATTTTTTGAATGATATATCAATATAGTAAATATGTGACAGGCCTAATCCTGTCTCATTATGGGAAAAATGATAATCCTGTAGTTTAAATTTCTACAAACATATCTGGAAATTAAAGGGATTCTTGTATTAGTTTAATAGCTCAGATTTTAGTCTTCTCTCAAATGTTAATGCTCTTGGATAAGTTTAAAATGTGAACTTTTAACAGAATCCTACTATCAAAGAATACATAGCAAATCATAATCACATTTTTATCATCAGTCAGCCCCAGGTAAGAGATAAAATGATCAAATGTAATGCACTTCTATCTCCATGACACTCAGAACTTTTCACATAAAGAAACATTCACACACCAGAATGTGCCACAACAATATGCATTTGGGCTCGGATTGAAAAACCAACCTTTGGCTTACGAGAAGTATTAGATGTATTATTTAGGGCTGGAAATCACATGGTCCCTCACAATTCAATACGATACATGATTCATGAAATACAACATGAAATACTTTTTCAATCATCTACGCAGTGAATTTGTCAAGTGTATTGCATAAATAAGTTTCCTTCCACTAAATAAACAACAAAATTGTAGCTCTGTCACAAAACAAATGCTAAAAAAATAGCCTTGGCAATATATTGATACAGCATCCCACGATAACGATTCTGTGTCACAAAATTTTGAATCAAGATATATTGATATTTCAATATTTTCTGGTGGAGGATCTTTCAAATGCTTTTCTCCATAATGTTATTGCTTTGTCTGGAATGTTTCACAGTATGGTATTAAACCTTTCTTATATTCATGGAGATCAAACCAGACCAAGTTACAGGTTAGGTCTGTGGAGAGGCCACCCTGTTCGCAGTCAGAGTGTCTGTTTTTCTGGGTATTTTTGAGCTATAAAAGCACCTGTAATTAAATAAATGTAAAGTAGAGCTGTTTAATGTCATACTGTGGAACATTCCAGGCTGAGCAGTTACATCCATAGAAACAAGCATGTGCCGGACCGCCAACCAAAAAGTTACACAGTGCACCTTTAACCCAACAACTATCATTTTGTTAGCTCAGCACTTGTTGCTCTGTTTGTGAACATAATTATCTTACATCACACAAACAGTTGTCTAATTTTCTGCTACAACAGTGTCTTTTAGTACAATGTTTTTAATTCACGTGGGCATGTGCCTTGTTCAGCCAGGAGACAGAGACATTAAACATTACAAGAAGGCCTGTCAGGCAGTGGCTGGATGTGGGCGGCTATTAGGCAGGACTCACTATTTCCATGTGTGAATGTCTCTGCGGCTTCATCTGTCACACACCAACTTTGACAAACAATTAATGTAATACAGTGTGGATTCCGAGCCTGCCTTGTCATGGTAATGTGTTTGAAAAGCTGCAAGTCAAAAGCAATTAGAGCGATAGAGTGAATAGAGCTGCTTCAAAGAACTATAGCCACACACAACATTGAGGGAAGTGTAGTTAGACTGCCATGGCTAATTCAGATCCATGCTATGTTAAAGCTAAGTAATAAAGCACAAGGTAATACAGTTAAAGGGCCCATATTACACTATTTTGTATCTATGTTATAATGTTGTTTCCTTGTCAAAAACATACCTGGAGTTGTGTTTTGTTTCATTTACACATGTTTAACACACAAATCCTGCATTTTTAGCTTAGAGTTATTTTCTCAATCAGAAAACACTTGGTTCCACCTTCTGATGTCATGTGGTAATACAGGAAGTGCTCCACTGTGTTTTTAAACTCCACACACCTTCACTAGAATCATTCGGATAATTTCAGCCCTGGAATTGCCGATCTCTACTGAACTAAATGTAACTTTAATGAAAACCTCCACTTCATGACATCATAAGGTGGAAAAGAACATTTTGGAGATACAGGCAGACTAATAATAAAGGGTTACTCAAACATGTGTGAACAAAGCAAAACACGAGAGGTAACAACATTATAACATGCTTAAAGCTCACAATAGTACATTTTGCACAATATAGGACCTTTAACATGTGAGTCAGTCAAATCATTAAATCAACAAACTGCATGACAAAAAGTACAGATAAATACAGGTAAAGAAGGATTACTTACACTTGGCTTTTGACAGACTGTTGCTGTAGGAATAAAGACTATTGGGAGCGGTTCAAATCGATAGTCTCACCAGCACAAACACAGCAGCCGTAGACACATATAGCCTGCTCCCAATCGATATTTCTGGTGCAATGGCGCTCCCAGTAAACAACATTAATGAACACATATTTGTATCCAGCAAATATCTCGCTCAACAAATCACTACGTACTGTAAGCACTCACGGTTCAACACGGGGCTGTGGAAGGAAACAAGAGACCACTGACAAATGATCATGTTTGGTTCTTAGATCTGCTGGTAAAATCTGTCCTAATTTAGAAAAAAGGTGGAATTTATCATTTTGTTTTCCAATTTCTGTTATATCAAATTGTAATAATGTTGTGGCCAATGGACAGACATTGGTGGAATTATCCTGATTTGCAATATGTACTTTGTTGTGTATTACTTGTCATTGTTGGTTAAGCTTTCTTTTGGAGTACAGGGGCTGGAAAATATGCAAAAAAAAACAATGTGATTATCAATATCAAAATTGGTGACAATACTTGATACTATATATCAAGTATTGTCACCAATTGTCACTAATACTTGATGCAGCACTTTGGAGACTTTGTGTTGGTAAAATGTGCTACACAAATAAAGTTGGATTTGATTGGAGTGGATTTTTACTGTCTCAAAAACATGAACAGAACTAGTTAAATTTAAACAGTTTGCATTAGTCCAAAGTTATCCCTCACTTTCCTTATGAATCACAACATCCTAATTATTCACTACAACCGAGTTTGTAAACCATCCCCATAAAGCTAATGAACACTAGCACACTAATCGCACTTTTCCTCATTTTTAGACAATTAAACACTTTATATTAAGACGCAAACAGCAGCACAGACTTATTTTGACCTCAAGAGTTGCTTATACAATATATCTGTACTGAGGCAAGTCACTGTTTGCAATACATAGAAAAAGAAGGTACAAGCCCTTTAAGAATACATTTCACTAGTTTACTTTTCTCTATACTGAAATGTGAAGTAGGATCTTAGCCAGACCTATAAGGATCAGTATCAAAGTGAAGCCAAGCACCATGACGACTAGCACACATCCACACAGGAGGCTGGAGGAGGGAGAATCATGTTCAGGTCCAGGAGGTGAGTGGTCAGGAGATCTGGACAGTACGGAGAGTGCCCAAAACACATTCAGACAGCAGATGGACAAGGCAATCTCAAGAGATACAGCAAAATATTAGCGTTTTCCCTTCCCATAGAAAGCACTTAAAAAAGACTGTATTTTGGACTACTTTCTATTTAAAGATGCATTTGTGCAACTTTTCTGGAGGAGTGTCTGTCAAACATAATGGCTTTGTCTGGAATGTTTCACAGTATGGCATTAAGCCTTTCTATCTTCATGGAGACCAAACCAGACACACTCATAGGTCAGATCTGCGGAAAGGCAATCCCACTCAAACTCAAAGCATCTGTTTTTCTAGGTATTTTTGAGCAATAAAATAATTTGTAATTTAATAAATGCAGGTAGAGCTGTTTAACGTGTGTTATTATGGATCATTCCAGGCAGAGCATATCC
This sequence comes from Taenioides sp. WSHXM2023, assembly GCA_029959045.1. Lineage (NCBI taxonomy): Eukaryota > Metazoa > Chordata > Actinopteri > Gobiiformes > Gobiidae > Taenioides > Taenioides sp. WSHXM2023. The sequence continues at coordinate 617,291 of CM057095.1, read as the reverse complement.
ATATCCATAGAAACAAGAAGGTGACAGGCCCCCAACCACAAAGTTACATAATGCACCTTTAACTTACAAAAATACCCCAAAATATTAAGATCATAGTCATATGGGTCGTAAATGACTTTTCTCTTTCCCAATGCCAGATAAATTTAGAACAGATTAAAGCATCCAGTGAAACTCCAAATCTTTATTCAAAGCATTACACCCTGTTTAACCATGCAGTAAAGAGCAAAAAAGAAAGAAAGAGAAGAAATGGCAAGGTTGAAAAAAGGTTGAAAAATATATTTTTAATAATTATCTTTGCAGAACCCGATTTTCCCACACCAGAACGATGAGAAATGAGATTAATCCCAGGATGAACTGATAATTAAAATTCCATCTCACCACACATAAGCTTATTTGCTCGCACCCACACCTTTTGGCGAGACAAGATATTTCATAAATAACAAATATCCTTCTTGTATTCATGTCTTGTGTACTGTATAGGTTGACAGTATGGATTTCTATTCCCCATTCTACTGCTGTCTTTAGCTCCTGAGCTGTTTCTAAATGGGATGAATATTAATGGGCATTTCTGCTGGCAGCCTGACAGGTGGAGACTAATGTATATTGCTAATGATACAGTGCTTTCACAGCAACTGCAAAGGTGGGGCATCGGGGAGATTTAAATATTTGTTGGCTGCCGTTCAAATTAACTTGTCTCATACACACAATCTCTTAGGCACACACATTGGTGAACACAGCCACTAAAGCGTGCCACATTCCAAAAGTCTGAATAAATAGGAAAATACATTGCAATAAATATAAATTACAGATCCACTATAAGATGAAACATAAATGAGCTTCCATTCTTGTAATAAAACCATTGCATGAATAGACTCAACGTATTACAGAGCAACATTCTTCACTGATTTAGGAAATAAAATGTAGATAGCCAATTGCACTGAATTTTACAAAATAAGGCATTGCTCATACATATGAGGGTTAGTGTATAGAGGACGTAATTGGAGGGGGAATAGGGAAAGAGTGCAGTAGAAGTAGGAATAGGAATATTTGCAGGATTAAAAGAAGTCCCTCTTGACTACATACAGGTAGCATCCTTGCTTGGTTTTCAGATGCTCGAATGTGACAATGCCATACTCCCAAACAGGGGATAAGAGCCAGTTTTTCTTTTCATTCATTCATTGCAGTGACATCATGCTGGGAGTGTGTTACAGGTATCGCTATTGGCAGAATGTTCAGCAGTTACCATGGAGACACAATGCACAAATTAGCAAACACATACACAAAATGGATTTAAAGAACACGCAACAACACATCAGGAGTCTGTGATCAATACAAGCGTTCATGGTCCTGTTTAGGTTTTTATTTTTCAACAAAGAAGGTGAGAGTAACTAACTGAAAAACTGCAAGTTAGCTTGTGACTGTAATTTTATGTGCGAGAGACTTTTTATGAGCACAATGTTGATGACATCAGCTAAGTATATATAATATCCAAAAAGGTAAATACACAAATGTTGACCATCATCATTTCTTTAGAACCAAGAAATCACTATATTCCAACAAAAATCTGCATTTGAACAGTATTAATTTTAGCTGCCCCACATCTGCATGAAATATTGGCCTATAGGATGTTGTGATGTTAATGGGGGTAGGACACAATAAGTTTTTTTTTAACTTCAACCTACTCCTTTTGAGCACCAAGAATGTGTTTGTAATGGATCTTATACAGGCATGTTGCTTAAACAAATAAAATAAATGAATGTCATCTGAAACCCACAAATATGGCAGAATTTGTCATAATAAATTAATTTGCTTAGTAAGATGAATTACTAAAATGCACACTTGCAATACATAGTTAGGCAGATAGCTTTAGGAGCGGTGTATCAGGGGCATCTCATAACCATAAACAAGTGCGCACATAAACACAGTGAGAATGGCTTTTCATTTAAAACCAGTTAGCTTCCTGTTTTATGACTACTTAATAATGGTGCCAGCTCTTTAAAAAGGTATGAGCTCGGTAATGTAGGGGTGAAAGGATAATGAGCAATCAGCATACCTGCCAATTTCTGCTCCCAAAGCTCAGTGCCCCTATATAAACTAAATACTGCTTTAGTGCCATGAGAATGTGCCATAGATTTACACTAAGCTCCAATCATCTGTACTGTAAAGTTTAGTGCTCAGTGCACGCGTACGGCTCACTAAGGACCAAGTTCAGCTGAAGTGAATATCTTAACTATTTTCAACAAGTAGTGAAAAAATCTATGTACAGAAAAAAAAATATTTTTTTTTTAGAA